>OX637394.1:12252500-12852500 GCA_951799425.1 Ilex aquifolium | reverse complement strand
TTTTCAACTGCTGTCTCATGCTGACATCAAGAGTGGATGCATAATAACCAATGCCATTTCAGTGAAAAGGCAGGTCCTAGCTTATTTGCAGCATTGAAACATTTTATCTAGCATTTTCAAGGTTATGGACGTAGCAAATGCTAATGCAGTAAGAATAAACAGTATATTATTAGGTTCCTCTTAAAAAACTTTGGAGTTTTACTTGGAAGCTGAACACCATATGATTTCAACGCAAAATCAGTTCATTGAGATTGCAATTCCCATGTGAATAGAAAAAAGATAAAATATTGAAGTCATAAATTCTACTCTGGCAGCAGAGTCTTGGCAATCCCAATCCACCAAAGGAGTCAACGAAATCATAAACAATCAAGGTAAAACAATAAATTTTAGGACCAAATAACTAGACCAGTGTATATAGCACACACTAATGACTAATCCAAAAGAAAGAAGTACCTGGACAGTGTTTGTCTGCTCTTCGACAGGTGCAATGGCTAAAGCGTCTTCTGCATTTGGAGCACCTCCAAATCCAGAGATGGGACTATGCCCAGATAGTGTAGCAGAACCAGGAGGGCCTTCAATAGCCAGTGGAACTAAAAGATCGCCAATGAGATCATCTGAAGGTCTAGGGGGTTGAGGATCCACAACACTTAGAGTCCCATTTGCCTGAGACACCCCTTGCTCTGCAGGGTTATGATCCTGTCCAAATACTAAATTGTAGATTGAAAACTAATTGAAACTCTAAACTACAGAATCTGAATTAAGCAGAAACGCATCTCACCACATTGCTCATGCTAGGCATCTTAACAAGACTAAGTTGGGTCACAGGTGGAGTTCCATTAGCCGGACGTTGGTCAGTCACAACCAAAGCATTAGAAGTCTGCTGCTGCGCCCGTAACTTGATAGCACTTTGCTCCGCAGTATCGGCTTCAGTATCTTCAGCTTTTTTGATTAATGCAGACTAGATCCAAAGAGGAATTAAAATTAGAGTCAACAACTCATACACATATAAACTACTCTTTTAGGATGCGCACCACACTGAACAATAGCTTTGTGGCACTCTCATCAAATGTGTTAGTGAACTGACACAATAAGTAAGAGAGTAAGTGATTACGAACAAAGATTGCAAATCCCATACACTACCTGCCGTTCAGGGAACTTGGGCATTTCAGCTAATATATCTGATAAAGCTGCGCCTTTCCTACTCAATGCAAAGTATTCAACAGCCCGTTGTTGTATCTCAACATCAATGCAACCCTCATATCTGAAAACATATGAAATTGTTCTCAGCAATTCAATACATTTGGAGATAAAGCTTGAACTACAACTCCAAAATATTTACAAGTGAAAAATTAGGTATAGATTTATCCCACTTGCTGAATATTGCCCAAATTTGATTCTGTAGTTCCAAGTCTGGGGGTTGAGTGTGCATCAAAATCTTCGCATATGTTGAAAGCAGAATAGCAATCGTCGAAGTCCTGAAGATATATTATGTGCATTAGTCAAGACAAATGATAAAGAGCACATATTGATAAGAGAAGAGAAAGAGGCCCATACGAAACAGTAGGAAGCTTCTCATGTATGATGCTAAAAATCTCCTTTGGACTGCAACCAGGCCGTCTGGCCAGAAGATGGCTGTATTCTCCAAGAATATAGGCACTGACCTATTCCATCATATTAACTTCAAACTAGATTTAAAGATTACAATGGATTGGACAAAATAAAAAGTTAAGCAGATGATCATCACTAATGCAATGATGACATGAAATGATCAAGAATTCTATAGCAAGAACCGCCAAGCAAATATCCAAGTTTTTATGTCAATTACATGTAATGTGGAAGAAACAGTGCTATCCATTAGAGAAGTGAAAATGAAAAAACTGAAACAAATTTAAGGTGGCTCCTCTGCCAACTCAGTGGAATGCATCAAAAAAATCAGCAGTCAAACACATTTACTGCCATTCACAACTATCAGCATCAAAACAACCAACAACAATAAATGAATCACGGCAGAATATACAAACCTTGACCATTGTCTCATGTATAGCAGGCTTATCTAGATATTCCCTGGCTTTCACTGCTGCATAAGGCTAATAAAAGGTGCAAAAATTAAGGCAGATCATATTTAATAAACTTCCTGTAAAGATAAGACTACAGTAATATGTCAAAGATATAACAAAGGCTTCAGTCACCTGTAGATCCTCGTTGTTTGTGACAAACTGCACAACACGAAACCATATGTCATCACTGACAAAATCTCCTGCCTTGTCAATCAATTGAAGGATTACATCCACATACCTGCATAATGATAGAGGGAAAACGGTCCATATCATCTAATAATATGGAATTTGAAGTTTCTGTTTCTCCAGCTCTAAACAAAAGGACAAGCAAAAATTCTAACAGCATTAATTTTGCACATAATCCAACTCTATTGCCAATACATTGTCATATTTTGGTTTGTCAAACAAAAAAGTTGGCATCTCTTTCTTGCCTCCATGCTCCAACAGATAAAACATCGGAGGTGGTTATAACACCAAACAGGGCTACCGTGAAACGCTGAACGAGGATGCTGAACTGCAAAAGTGCATCAAATGGCCCTCTCCACATAATTGTTAACAATCATGTCCTCTGGAAAACCCTATACAACCTGACCTCAAACAACCTAAACTCAGATCAATCTAACTGAAATATTTATGAGCATTTTTTAGAACATGTTAGTCATTAAATCAGGTTCCTCGTCCACGAAACTGAAATAAGTTGTGCACATTTCCATTTTTCTGTTAGTTTGCATCGATCAAGACATTTTCTGGAGTGGCAGGTAATTTCTGAATTCAAATTGCATCAGTTGAGCCAAGTGCAAGAATTTGTTTTGAAACATACAACTAACAATTCTTCCATGGATAGGAGGAGACCAGGGTTTCATATTTTTAATTCGTATATGGGCACTGGTACCGACCATGTAGCATATTTAACATTAGATGGGATTTCTAATCCACCATGTAATCACAAAATTACCTCAAAAGTTGGGATCTTAATTTTTTGTCACTGATGAAACTAATAAAGTCACAAAATAAAATTCTGGGACATATTACTCATCACTAGAACTGCTTCGTTAACGGCAGAAAAGTAATAGGATCCCAACATAATTATCACGTGTCAAGAAGTAGGAGCAATGGGGACAAAAGAAAGAAGAATATGAATACCTAAACAACACAAACTTCTTGTCCTTAGGTCCTCCGTCCTCGGATGTCTATGGAGTGGTATGAAAGCTAAGCAACTAAAAATCAGCAGCTCCCCTTAAGGCAAAACATAATCAAATAATTGCCTTGCATTCTTTCAGTTGCTGTACTGTCACTAACTATAGTGACTGATATTGTCGCCATTCATTGTAGAGATTTGATCATTATCATATACCAGCTCAGATACATTTTGTTCTATAATGCTTTTTTTTTAACTGAACGACTTATATTCAACAGTATCATGTTCTACAATTCATCTAATAGCAAATTACATTCTGCCTTGTGGATAGAAAACCCATACCATGACAGATCAGGGGCAAATTTCTCTGCAAGAATGGCAGCTTTTAATGCCAATTCTTCACGCATTGCAAAGTCAGCTGTGCTGAGATACTGAAAACAGATGAGTGTCAGTGGCATGCTTACTTTAAATTCATTTAGAGGGTTCAAATACGGATAATTTCAAGAAACTGTCTACTGGATATAAAAAACACAACGTTATATGTCCAGTCCAGTAATTTGGCACCTGCAATAATTCTTCAACAATGTCCTTTGCATTAGAAACATCGCACATGCCATATAGCAGATCAAGGGCACGTCTCCGAATACTGTCGAACATCAAAAAGAGAACGCAACTTGTTATCTTCAGGTTAAAGTACAAAACTTCATAAATTATACATACTTACAACAAACATGCCAGCGTTATTCAATGCAACCACAGGTCCACAACAATGTTATCACAAAAAAAGTAGTTACTATAGCCTACTGATATACTGTGAATGAATGATTAATGTCCAAGACAACTAATGGGCTATTGGACAAGTACATGCAGCATGTGAGGCAGTAATAAATGCCAGTTTAATCCAGCTGTTGCCAAACATGCAGCCAATTATGGTGTCTGGCAAAGGAAATGACAGAATGAGAGAACATGTCTGGAAAATCAAAGAACAATTGAGCTATACCTGATGTCAGGATCCTTTAATGAGGTGATGATTTGGGCTTGATGTCTTTTGATAATGTCCTGAACATCTGTAACCATCAACATCCTACTCATATTCTCCTGCATTAGACAAATACACAGATCATGCGATCAGATAGTAGCAGCCATACTGAAACTTAATAGTCTAACAAAAGATGCTCCAGTTTGGCAGGCTCATAGGTTGCATCAAGTAGTTAAGAGTCAGAAAGATAGGAAGTAAAGAAAACATGAACAGAGAAGCAGCAAAGAGAGGAAAAAAAATTGAAAGGGAAAAAAAGAATACACATAAATATCAGATTGAATTTTCGTGCTCCGGCAACTTACCAAACCAAGATACCGAATGTTTGGCTCACGCACAGCAATAAATTTCCCAAGCAAGGCAACACACTGAGACATCATTTCCTTTTCAGCATCTAGATGCATGACCTGTCATAATACAGTTAGAACCCACAACCATAAAAGCCACCCAAAAACCTGAATAGGGGGGAAAAGATATTCTTAAAGCCACACTTAAACATATGAAGACATTTAATGGCAAAAACACCATGTGGATGTGTGTGTGTGAGAGAGAGATCTCAACAAACTATTGCATCGTGCCATTTTTTGGAACTGGTATGATTGATGTATGACTGGAAAAGTATTGATGTAAACAGAAGACTAGTTAGGCTGCAGGATTGGCCAAGTAGGAATCCCTTGATGATGAGGTGTCCAACTAATCCCATGTCAATGAGATAGAATCCCTATGATCACACCTAAAACTAAGATGTTTAGCTCGAAGAATCAACTATGCTACCATTTTGGTATACAACTAATCTATATGAAAACAAATGACAATATGACACTTGATTACACATTCAGTTAAGATACGGGTTACAAAAATCACCAAAAAATTATTTACATTCAAAAGTTTCAATATTTGATAAGTGATAATATTGATACATGTTTTAATCATTAACAAACATTGCATCGTACATGTCGGCACAACAAAGTTTATGTAGGCCTTAAGAGTTTTCGAGAGGCAAACAAATTCACAATAGAGTAAAAAAGGGTATCTCCCCAGTCCCATAATGATGTACAACCTGCAAAATTAGGCACTTTGCCTTATGAAAATGGATACAAGACTAGGCACATATTGGTTGCCACAATCAAAGAAGATGAAGGCAAGACCAGGCACATATTGGTTGCCATGACCAAAGAAGATGAAACAACAGCTTCGACAAAGGGGATCAGTAGTTTTTGGGAAACAGATTTCTGAAGTAGTCAAAGATCGTATGTACGTAATTCTAGCAAAGGTTTGGTGAGGCAGATTGGAGGCAAACAAATATCCATTCGAGGATCAGGAGATGGGAGAAAGGGTGCCAACATTTTGGAGACTGTTTCCCTAACGCAATTCCAACTTCAATGCGAGTTACTTCTTTGTTTGCTTGATTGTCCAACTTTTACTATAGTGTGCAAAACACACACACCAATTTTATATGCACAACTAAATTACTGGTGTTGATTGCATTTATGTCATAAAGGATATGAAAGCTTTTCAAATTCATACAAGCTGGCAACCACTTTTAAGCTCAATTCTTTAACATACTAAGCAATTTAACTAGTGTTTAGACTTACAAGAGCAAGGGCTTCAAAAAGAACAGCATGTGATGCATTGTTCTTGTTCACATTTTTCACAACATCAGTTCCCATTAGTATCCGTTGTAAAACCTAGATAAACAAAGCAAGGTTCATTAGAATTATGAAATCTACTGACAAGTATCATAATTTCCAGGGAAAAAAAAAAGAATCAAACCTCAAACAATGATCTTCTAGTGTTTGGATCTTCAATAGTGGGAAAATATTGAAGAGCCCTCATTGTCTTAACCTGCAGTGACAGTACACTAGTAAGCATTGCATGTAGGTTTAATACATCAATCAACCACTAAAAGACAGGCACTTTCATCTGGCGACTACTTGCTAATATAAAACAAGTGAAATTCATGCATTCTATTTTGCATTATTTACACGGACTCATTATCAACAGACAAAGTAAAATCCCAAAAGAGGAGGATACTATAGCAACTGCATTTTTCTAGATATTTATCACAACAATAATAATAATAATAACAACAACAATCCCCCATCCAGACCCTTTGTAATTATAGCCCAATAAATGAGATCTCTTTTTCTGAGCACAAAAAGTGAGTTCGGTGGTGTGTGAGCAATCTCAGGAAGGGTTTCTGCAACAATGTACAAACCTCGGGAGGTTAATGTGTGATTACTGAAATGTCATGGAATGTATGTGTCAATAATCAAGGGGTTTTTGTATTACAAAACACCAATTCAGGATGTCTCCATGTTATTATTGAAATAACAGGGGTAAGGATTATCCAATGAGTGAGACACCAAAGACCAAGCCTGGTATCTCCCTTGACAGTGTAGTATAGATCCCCCAGAGTCTGAACGTACATTCTCAGTCATCGAAATACTGTTTTAAATTCATAGCATTCACCTTCTTTAACGACTCTCAGGTGCACCAGACATGGGTCTTAATTGCAGTATAGTCTTGCCCACTCTCACATTTGATGATTTGGGTATCCAAGTTCAAGACTACAATAAATCTGGGTACCCTAATCCTCACAGAATTATTTACTCCATGTTTCAGAGCTACATGCTGTAAAAGTTCAATTGGCCTATTTTGTGTAAGGGAAAAAATTCAGTATAAGAGCACACAAACCTGAAGCCAGGGAGATGGGATACCATAGTAAGTGTATTCTTGAG
This sequence comes from Ilex aquifolium, assembly GCA_951799425.1. Lineage (NCBI taxonomy): Eukaryota > Viridiplantae > Streptophyta > Magnoliopsida > Aquifoliales > Aquifoliaceae > Ilex > Ilex aquifolium. Next base: position 12,845,528 of record OX637394.1, on the reverse strand, counting down.
GAACATCTTGGTTTCTAGCAAGCCTTTCCAATATTTTGACACACTTTGGAAGACAACTCCAGTATGAATCATGGTTATTGGACACTAAAGCAACAAGAAGGCTCGTCGAAGATGTCAAAACACCCAAATCACGTTCATCTAATAGCTGTGCCATCCGATCTGACCTGCAATGAGGCAAAGACGACTTAGTCATAAAACGTCAAGTTCAAATTGTCCAGAAAACTGCCACAGAATGTACTTCCCACTTACCAGCCATCTACATTGACGACATCCGGATTTTTCCTAAAGAGGCGGAGGAGACACAATGCGGCCTTCTTTCTCACAAGCGGTCTGCAACTACTGGAAATCTGAAACACAAGGAATGCAACCATCATTCACATGAGACTTATACCAATTGAAATATGCAAAAAAAGTGTCCTCTTACAAGCAACTTTTGAACATCAGGTGCTAGTGATTCAGCAAAATCCCTCCCACCAATATTCCCTACCTGCACAGATATAAGGATTGGGAAGTATGTGAGGTTGGATACAACCAACAACAGTTGAATGCATATGTTATAGCAGGACAAGTTTTGACAAAAAGATTGTAGTGTAACCGACATATGAATCACAAATATTTGCACAAGAAACAAAATCTGATAATTAAAACATGCATGTAACTATACCAAGGTCAACGCCAGGCACTGAAATGTTTCGTTCCGACCAATGATATCATTGCGGACCGCATTAATTGCTAATCTCAAAAAGTCATGATTCTCATTGAGCAAACACGATGTCACTATGTATCCAACCTGCATCCATTCATAGAATGATAGAGAAGTTAATTAACAAGTTTTTCATTTGAAGGACCTCTCATCCTTTGCGTACTGACTTCAAATATTTTTAATAGAATTTAGTTGTTGCTGATTAAAGAAAAAAGAAAAGAACTTATATAACCAATTGCATTCATATGCTTATTCCCGGACAAAGGATAAGAAAATAATTTGAGTACACAAGAACTAGGCACATATCCTTAAAGAACCAAATACAGATAAATGACATTCCAGAGCCATAATGAAAGTATGAGAGTTTTCCAAAAACCCATGATTCTGTTTACCAGCTATTAACACCCGTTTAAAAGAGCAGGCATACACAGCACACATTACTGATGGGAGCTGAGCTATTAAATTAACTAAAAACAGTTGCTTCTCAGAAGTCTCCAAAAACATTTTAAGGCAAGTATTTGCAAAAACCAAGTTCCCAAAGCAATTCTTTTAACCTTTAAACAATGAACAATCTTTCATTCTATCTACTTAACTGACCCTCTGTAGTCTTGGCAACCCGTCTTGGATAAAAAGTTCCAATGACACATGAACACAAAATGAGTACTTCCTTTTGACAGACACAAGGTTTAGGAAAGATGCGGCTCCACAATTTGTAAAGGCACTAGACCAGGTTTTGTACTTGTATTTATACTAAACTCACTGTCTCAGTAAGCCATCTGTGCAAAACACAAGTAATTCTACATTTCTTTAAACTTGAACAATCTTAGCATTTGAAGCAAGGATCAAAATTTTGTTTTGGAGCATTGTTTTGGTTGCTAAACAGAAACATTTTGGAAATGTTTCGTAAAACGTTTCGATAACATAATGGAAATGGAAAAAAAAAGTTATTTTATTTCCTAAATATTAATATTGGTATATTTCGAGATGTTTAGATTCCATCACTAATTTGTTAAATATTAAATATTAATTTAGATTCTATCGTTGATTTGTTTCAGTCTCCTTGAAAACAGAAACGTTTTAGACGTTTCGAAATAAATTTTGATCTATGATTTGAAGCTAGCTTCATAGCAAATTATAAATCTAAGGTTACAATTTATGTTGGTTATAATTTGCAGAAGCTGATTGCAATAGCATGAAGCTTTATAAAATATAAGGAACTGTAGACAAATTGAAAGTGTGTCAGTATAATGCATTTGACCGTGTCCAGAAATATTCTTTCTTTCCACAGATAGCTCAAATGTTTAAGGTCAAGTAACAGAACTTCAAAATCCTACTTTAGATAGCTTCAGGCCATATTTTGAATTCTTTGTCTTTTGCTTTTGATATATCGATAAGTAATTTGGACAATTCATGTAATTATGTATTAAGAAAGGAAAAGGAAATGACATATCAAGGAGATTTAGACGGAAGGCTAGCCTAAGAAAAAATAATAGACACACCAACTGAAATCACAGTGAGAAAACACGAATGAGAGATTCCAAGATTTTTATAATTCCTCTCCTTCTAACAATTTAAAGAATCTAATATGAATCAATTATATCAACAGATCTCCACAGTGAGAAAACACCTTCAACGCATAAATTATTTCCTTACGAAATGGACAAGCACAGATGTCCACTGCTCAGACAAGGAAAACACAAATCCAGATTGCATGAGCACAGAAAATAATAAGATATTAGATTGACACTATGGGAATCGGAAATCACATGGAAACAGGGAAGTGCTTGCAGTAGGTCTGATTTCAAATTCCACAAGTGAGGAATAAAACTTCAAATCAGGCAAATAGTGAAGTCTTTGAAATCTGCAGTTCAAAAAGCTTTCAACTGGCAATTGAATTAAAATTCCAACTTAATAAAAGAGAATGTCAGTCTAAGTTTTTAGGTCACTGACTTTTGTGATTTGATGAACTTCAACTAGTAATTGAGTAATTGAAGTATCTGAACAACTTGGACAAGCTTTTGGCTATTTATAGTGCTGTATTTGCATTCTAAATTTCACTCTTAGTTCCCAAAAAATTTCTCAAACATTGACAGCATCACCAGATTTTCCTATAAAGTCTTAAATGATAAGACTTGTAGTAATGCATCATGGGCTGTCAAACAATGAGATCAAAGTGAGTGATGCCATGATAGTGTAGTTAAAAAAATTGCACCATAAATGTGTGCAGCAAATTTTGAAGCAAGCAACTGAAGACTCACCCTCATGTATGGAGGGCAAATAAAGCAAGGCGCACAGAAGAAAGTGTCTAAGATGTCAAGTGCAAAAACACAAGTTTAATTTGCATCTCAACTTTTATTTATGATTAGTGACTAGTCCATGGAAGTGAGCAATGCAAGTAGATCCACCCCTCAAAGTATCATCAAAACAATTTTTTTTCCTTAAATAGAGAAAGTATTGATGTCTGCTTGGCATACTGATCCACTTTGAAGGATCAACATACAGATAATCCAAAACAAGACATGGAGTTAGTAGTATCCATACAGTGTAAACTTCACACTCAATGAGCTAACTAGTTCAAGTTGACCCCATGTCAATCACACTGAAGTGAAGAAACTGATTTTTTGTGGAATAAAATGAGAAATAGTAACAAATTGCCAGAGAAGTAGTAGAAACAGATATACTACCTGCTTTTCAGGGTATTTTGGTGCGGATATCAAAGAAACAGCTTCCATGTGACCAAAATCCACGTCATAACCAAGCATATAAATGTAAAGCATTTTCCAAACATACTTCTTCTTTTCATAAGGTGACAAACCCTGTCAAAAGAAGGAAAAAAGTCCATAAACACTGGTCAGGCCACTACCAACTATCCAAATCCCTTTTGTATCCATTTAGTATGACAAAAAGAAAATATCCACAAGAACACAAAAAACAATACATGGACGACTCTAAGGCAAGGATCAAAATTTTATTTTAATGCATTGTTTAGGTCACCTAAGAAACGAAAACGTTTCGACCTATTTCAAAAACAGAACGAGAAAAAAAATAAAAAAATTAAGAATTATTTTTTTCAAAACATTTGTCGAAATATACTAAAATATCTTGAAATACCTTGAAACATTCCGAAATAATTGTGCAAATACATTGAAATATAACAAAACATTTTGAAACATTATGGAACATCTCAAAATATTAAAATTTTCGATTCCATCACTGATTTAGTTCGGTCTCCTTGGAAACGAAAACGTTTCAGATGTTTCGACCGTTTCGAAATGATATTTTGATCCTTGCTCTGAGGTCCCAAAAAATTAAATATGAAATGGTGAAATAATGAGGCAAAAAATGAATGATAAGCATCAATTAATACACACAATGATCTCAGAGAAATCACTGGTTGAAACATAAAGTGAAATGAATCAAGAATGGTGCTGCAAAAAGCTTGAGTTCAAGAAATGAAACTGCCTAAAAAGTACAAATAGGTAGGATTAACACAACAGTTAAAGTACACTTTTAGACAGCATTATCACAGGTACTTATTGTTTTATTATTTAGTAATCTATTTAATTCCAAGCAAAAATTACCAAATTCTCACCCCAGAAAGAAAGAAGGGACACTTGAATCAGAGCTATGCACCAAAAGTAAAAGCCACCACAATCTCAAAGGCAAACAGCTATGTCAAAGCACATCTCTTGATCACTGTTAGGTCCAAGAATTAGAGGATTTAGGAGTTCATGAGCTCATCCAGGCTATGATTGATGATCGTCTAACACTGATATGCCACAACCACCGGACAATCCACTAGCCTATATTATGGTATTCAATGTGCAAAGTGCTTTAACAAAAATGGAGGACCAACCATTAAAAGCAACTAATGCCTTCTACCCTCTACTCTGAAGCGAAGCCCGGCAAGGTGCGAAGAGATTGACAAAACAAATGTTAAATTTTACACTCTAAGATGGCAATTCCAGTCCTAGTTAAAGAAACACCGTGGAGATCCTCTTTTTTTTTTTCTTTTTTTTTGGTTTTGGAAGAGGGGGGGGGGGGGAGGAGGGAGACTTGAGCCTTTGTCCTTAAGAAGGACAAAACTTCACAAGGCAAGGAATATCATTGGACCAAAAGCCCGTTGGTGATACTCCAACAATTTCAACTCTCGTTCTATGCACCAAAACTAAAGACCATCTGCTTATGATAAAAATGATCATATTTGAAAGGAAATTATATTCAAGTAAGTTGCTTCTCATATTGAAAAAGTTTTCCTATTGTCGAAAATGACCTATTTTACTCAATGTGATGCACTTCCCTTAAAGATTATAATAGTTCCAGTATCATACACACAAAAAGACAAGAAATGGATAAAAAATTACTTGGATTCAGTGAACAGTTTACATTATGATGTCTTAAGTTATACTTTCCCCTCACAATTCGCTTCCTTTTTAAAAATAAAAAATAAAAAATAAAATCTGTAAAAGCATCTTAGCTAATCTGGTATAAACTTTCTGCAATGTTTAAGCTGCTGCATTAAGCACTTAATATAGACAAAGGACATCTATCAAAAGGATCACCATAAACACCGGGATTCCCCAATCCTTAATGATCATGGAATGAGTAGACACTCAAAAATGCATTCAAATTTACATGAAAACGCTTACTATTCATGCAGAAGTGATCCCTTCAAATTCCATATGCCATTACAATTTGCTATATGTGCTGATGTAGTCTACGTAGTTGGTGTGCCATGCGTACTTAGAGCAAAAGAATTCTATCCTAACAAGTCTTTCCTAGACTCACACCATTACTTTTCCTTTAGCACAAATTATGGAAGTGCAACAACGATGGTACTTCAACACCACTTAGAGATTTAGCAAGATCTACCCTTTGTAATTGGCGATTACAATCCAAAATGAACTAAAACCCACAAAGAGGCTAACAAAGGCTGCCATCCACTCATGATGTAGTTTAATTTGCCCTAAATCACCGATTTCCTTTATCAAACTACCATCAAAAGAGCAGTTGGTAAATGGTCATCAAACTATTCAGGAACTTGAGTTTTTAGGCTCCTAATTCCCATTTACACTTTCGGAACTTCTTTATGGGTAAGCACCCGTTATCTCTAAGTTAGGGTATTGCACTGTGCAAGCTATATTACCCTAGGAAAGATGACCACATCTCCCAAGTTCGCATACAGAACCGGACATGTCTGGGAGACATTTGGGCGTGTGAAAAGATGTCCAATTTTTGTACATGTTGGGACACAGTGGGGACTATTTAGGGACACACTACATTTTTCATTTTGAAAAAGAATTGGGGGTCGAATATTTCATACTTGTTTGAAAAATTTTATGCCGGTGTGGCCATGTCTTGTTCATATTGTGCCCCGCGTAAGCATACTTCATAGATTTTACCAAGTTGTCTCAAATGCAATTTCTAATTTCCAAAATATTTTGAAGCACATATAAGGGGATGGGTGCATCGGTGAAGGTGTCCCAATAAACTCTCAATTTACCAAATTGACACTATAAAAACTTCTAAACCCACAATAAGCAAATGCAAGAGATCATCATCTTTGTATCATCTTTGATAGGAGCATTCCTCCTCAATGTCGGCACCACATGAACCTACAGACTGAATGAACGGAAGGTCAAGATGGGCACATCCGTCATATCATCCTTGTATCATCAACTCATAACCTTGAGCAAAAGGCGTGCCCTTTCTCTTCTTTTTCATCAAAACTACTAAAAACAGGGGTGAGCCTTCAATATGCATGGAGTACACAAAGGACTGCCAAGGCTCAAAAAGTAACCCCAAAACTCTCTGAAAGAATCAATGCCACCCAGGTATATCTTTTTACTGCCATCCAGGTATATCCTTTCACCAAAACAATAAAGTCATTAAGAGAATATAATTGAGGTGGTGTGTTGGCAGCTCAGCCTCCTCAAGGATCTTCTAATATTTTTCCTCCATAAACACCAAGGGAAACATGTCCTTATTTTTTTCCTTTTCCTCTTTCCAAAAAAAACATTTTATTGCCTCTATAAGCATCAATACAAAGTAAACAAAAACATTCTAGTTTCTTCCACCTAAATGTGATCCTCAACTCATAAAGGAGACAAAAAACGTCAATGGAGTCCAACTCTCAATCCTGTAAAAGAATGCCAAATTTGGAGTCCCATATTGCCAAATTTGGAGTCCCATATTAGACCCTCACCCAAGAAACTGATGTACTCTACAAAACCTATCCACGCCAATGTAAACAAATCCGAAGCGGCCCTACATCAAAAAATAGAGAAATAACCTCACTTCCAGACTATAGCCCACTTCAAAACACTAATACTAAAAAATCCCCCAAACTTTACATATACTTTTGCAGCCCCTACCCTGCGTCATTTTACATATTCTCTGATGTGTTGATACTAAATCTAGACAACCTTTGCACCTCATTTTTTCAGAGTCTTGTATGCTTTCAAACTCTTTGATGACTTTTTAGAGAAATTCATCTGCATTAAATTTTAAGCTAACTTGGCTGAACAAACAATTGCAGATCACATTCTTAGACTTCAATTCAACTGACTTCAAATGTTTCAACTTGGAAATCTAAATCAGTAATCTCAATCCATGAAACTAAAATAACCTGACATGAAGAAGTTGCTACAAGCTGAAGTTGTGAAGTTGTTATTCCCATGCTGAACTTGCTATTAGTATCCGAAATCTTAATGCAAGCATACTTATTCCCATGCTGAAGTTGCTAGAAACTCTACATGTTATATAAGTGTGTCATCAATCTAAATGGGATAGCTCTCTAAGCCAGCCATTATCAGATCCATCCAGGCCAAGCCCATCAATGAACATTAACCCTTGGCCTTCTTATCAGTACACGAAAGTGAGATGAAATATAATGATAGCCATAATATGCCAATTAAAATCCAAAATCAACAGAGTTACATCAAATAACATTCCTCATAGTGCAGCAAATTCTATTTCCACATACATTTTCTGACCTAAAACCCAAATCAAAGTTCCCATTGAAACAAACTACACAATTGGAAGTATTTACTCAATAAACTCATTGAGGGTACTTTTAGCAGTGGAACCACATGTGCTCAGGTTTTCAAACTACGAATTCACAATTAGCTCTTACTGCCTCTTCCAAAATATAAGACATGATGCCCATACAAAGGAACACATTGAAAATTAGAACCCAAAAAGTTTACACCTAGCAACCTCCAAATTGACTATTAGTGGCCACATATATAAAATTGCACTATTCTGCAACTAAGAAGGCATTAAGACATACGTAAAATTCTTGAAGAGTTCACTAGTTTTCAACTAAAGGTAAAATGTGAAGGCAGCTCAAAATTGTTCCATGGCATCGATTATTATAAACAGAGAGCCAGCATCTGTATTCAGATAATTGGGTGCAGTTGATTATATGTTTATATATATATATAAGCATATGAGTATGGATCAGATGAGAGAGAGAAAGCTAGAACCTTCTCATTTTTGAAGCGTGTACGGATATTTCCGAGCTCTTTATCTACACGAAGGCGTTCCTGTTCTTTGTTCGGGCAATTACGAATATCGCTGATGAATACCGATAAACCTCTCATGCCAGACAGCGCCATCTCCTCTCAGATCCAACAGAGAGGACCTTTTACCCTCTAGATCCTGGCCGTCCCTTTATCGATCCCAGGGCAAAGATCTTCCGAGAGATCGAGTAGATAAACACACAAAAAAATGTATATACGTATGTGAATAGAGTGAGAGAAAGGAAAAAAAGAGAGGACTGACCTAGAGAGAGAAAGAGGGAAGGAAAAAGAGAGAGAAGGTGGACTGAGAAAATTGGGAAAAAAGCCGTTGGGGCAAGTGGAGAAGACGACTTCTTTTTTTACAGCGATGCCATCATTTAATTTCGATTAATTTTCCACCATTTATGCTTTTCAAATATGTTTTTGTTTTTCATGTTTTTAAAATTTAATTCTACCGGCTTTTCTCATTTTGTACGCTAAAAGGCTTTTATTTTTTTCACTTTGTACCTTAAATTATTTAATTTCTCATATTTCACCCTAATTTTACACTTCCTTACCGGGTCATCGTAACAGTGGCCATGGCTTTAAATTACGGGTATTCGGGTTAGTAGTAAACCGAAATCAGACCCGATCCTTGCCTTCCTCTTGGCTCTCAGCCAGAAGGAGAAGGCAGTCTCTTGTTTTGGTCATCAGCTAGGAAGGCTGTCAAAACATGGTAAGGCTAGCGATATTTCATGACTAAAATTCTTGTTTATTGAATTATTATACTGTGCATGCATTAGAAAGTGTGTTCGAGTGTGTGTGTTGAATTTTTGAAATTTGGGGGGAAAATGTGTGTTAGGTGTGTGAAATTTGGAGGGAAAATATATCCCTCATAAGTTCAAACACCTATCTGATTTATTATATAGAAAGATGGTATTGGTAATAATATTATTAGAAAAAGAACAACATTATTATCGATACCGTCTCACGTGCACAGCACACGTATAATTTCAACTATCTTAATTCCTTAGTCACGTGTAGAATTGGTAAATGATCCGATCTATTTGGACTCGGCTTGAATTTGTTTTGTTTTGAGCTCGACTCGAAACTCAGCTTATTTTGGACTTGAACTCACAAAATTCGGCTCGTTTGTATGTAAAATAGTCAAGTTACTCGAACTCGGCTTATTTTAAACTCAATTTGAACTCGTATGTTTAAAAAAGAGCTAAACTTGAATAATTTTTTAAACTAGTTCTAAAAAAACGAGCTTGTGAGACTCAAGCTCGAACTCGTTCGTTCGGCTCGTTTACCACCCCTAGTCAGATGGTGTATACATAAGGTTTTTCTTTAAAATTAAGGACAAATTTAAAATAAGGGTCATATTAAGTTAGTTAAATTGTAACTGACGGATTAAATTAATACAAAAATTAATTTAAGAGTTTAATTGACACAAATGACATAATTTAGTGGTCATGTGCATAGTTATCTCTAAATTAATAGTTAAGTTAGTTAAAAAGAATGATAAATTACACTCACATCTCTTGATATTTAATTTTATTACACGGACATTCCCTCACATTTCAAAAATTACACGAAATAACATAATACTTACCCTCAACTCTTTCAACATTAATAAACATATATAACAACCACACAAAAATTAATTACAACACAACTGTCTAAAAAACTTAAGCCATGAAATGTACAACAAATTCACAATCGAAACTTCTCATAAAAACAACCAGTTTGCTTTGAACCTCTACAACTAAAAAACCAAAAATAAAAAAGAGGCAACGGTAATTAGGGATTATGCAAAGTTATTATTCAAATAAGTTATCCATAAAAGAAATCATTAATTATAAATTATAGCAAAACTATGTTGTCCAAGATCTGGAACTCAACAAATGAGACCCACCAAAAAAAAAAAATCCATGCTTAGGATCATGGAAATTAAGGCATTGGAAATGAAATTAACAAAAAAAAAACTCAAACGTTTGAAGCTAAATATTCGCTCAATTCTAGTTCCATGACCACGATTCCATTTTACTAAATGCACTTAATAAAGATTAAATACCTTTTTTTGTATAAAGTCATAACACTTGTAAAGATAGCTAAAACGAAGTACTCTCTAAAGTGTTTTGCATATTTGGAACACGTAGTCATTTTGTCAAACAATCTCTTCTTCTCATCTTTTCCTTCAAACTCACTACAAAACCAAGAGTCCAAAAAACATGTATCATAAATAGTAGCAAAAACCAATACTTTAGATCTCAAAATGAAAAAAATGTGATTAATTGTGTTTATTAATGTTACGTGCAGTTTAACCACGCTTATTCATTTAAACTTGTTTTTCAATTTTAAATACTCCATTTAGTTTTTTTAATACTCTAGTTAAATAGTTGTCTATTATACATACCATAAGCTGAAAACATTTAAAATGTCCAACTCCTCAAGTTCATATCCTGACAAAAATAATTAAGCTCTTATGTAAGAACCCACTAACTTCAAAATTGTAAATGTCAACTAAAAGCAATCATAATTTAAAACCATAAATAAAATAATGAAACAAAAGAAATTACAGCGGTGGCAGGTAGGAGAGATTACGAACCATGTTTCTAACCGTGGGCCATTTGACAATGTTTTTAACTTATGAAATTAAAACAATGTTTCTAACGAACAAATGAAATAAAGCAATATGAGATTCAATGCTTCTAAAGCAGTAAATCATGGTATACCAAAACCAAGTCAGCAAATCATACTCACCCAAAGAAGAACCACACTCATTATTAACTCAAGTCAAACAAAAAAGAACCTAAAAGAGAGATATTTGAGTGGATCAGTATAGGATTCACATTAGAAGGGGCAATTACTATACCTCATTAGGAACATTCTCCATGGATATTTTCCCATAGATATATAGCATTTGCACATTCTCTAAAATCTATCTCCATCATACATTGAGTATACCAATTAGACCCTATTATGTTTTTGAAAAAAAACCAATAGTTGATGTAAATAACAAACACTTGGGAAGGAAAATGTACCCAAACTTGCACTTGCAAGGCAGTTATGAAAAAAGAGAATCACACAAATTGAAAATAGCCACGAAGCGTTGTGTTTCGATAGATCAAGTATTTATTAGGCATTTCATTGAACAGTTTGTGAGTAGCAGATTTATTACATAGATGGTATTGGTAATAATATTATTAGAAAAAGAACAACATTATTATCACTATTGCCTCGCGTCTACATTACACGTATAATTTCAACTATCTTAATTCCTAAGTCATGTGTAAGGGTGGTAAACAATCCGATCTACTTGGGCTTGGTTTGAATTTGACTCGTTTTGAACTCAATTCGAACTCATTCGTTTAAAAAATGAGCCGAGTTCGAATAATTTTTTAAGCTCATTTAAAAAATGTATATTATAAGCTCGGCTTGTTTTGAACTCAAGCTCACAAGGTTTAGCTCGTGTATATATAAAATAGTCGAGCTATTCGGGTTCAATTCAAGTTCGACTCGTTTTGAGCTCAATTAAAGCTCGTACGTTTAAAAAACGAACCGAGCTTTAACATTTTTTTAAACTCATTTTGAAAACTAGTTCGTCAGGCTCGGGCTTGAACTCGTTCGTTTGACTCGTTTACCACCCCAAAATCACATGGTGTATACTTTAGGTTTTTCGTTAAAATTAATGACAAATTTAAACATAAGGGTCATATTGAGCTCATTACATTATATAATTGAAGGATCTTTTTTTTTTTATTATTTATTTAAATACAATCATAACACAATAGTATATTGGATCAAAATATCTACAATTTTAAATTTTGTCAATTATTAATCAAGTGTCATCCATCATTAAGTTTATAAAGTCCAATTGAGGGATTTTTATATAGATGATGCCTAGACCTGATACCCGAAATTCGTAACACGTCATCTCATTTAACCCATCTATAAATTTATGGGTCGGACAACGTATCTGTTTACGCTGTCGTTGGTCGTTCACGGGTTGGGAACTATCTCACCCACCCATTCTTGATTTGCACGTAAGTGGTAATTTCTGACACAATATGAAAACATAATTTAAAATTAACATGAAATTAGCAGGTTAAGGGATTGATTATTTTTCAACACGAATTCGTAAATGACATGATCTTTAAATACTGATAATAAATGGGTCAAATTAATGTCAAACAAAAATAGTATGAAATTGACATAATTAACACGTTCAACTAATATCATAGAAATAAAATACCAAAATTTTGTTATTTTTATCTGTATTGATGTAATTCTTATAAAAAAAGAGATGTGTTACTTATTTTTATTATTATATTTATTAAGTTCATTTTTAATTTATAGAAAAAGTATGAATGTGAATTCGATTAAATAATAATGAAATCTTAAATTTTAATCTTAGAATCAGATTTTTTTATTCATGAATTATATGAATTAATACAAATACGACACAAAAATAAACAAGTCAGATCGACAAAACATGATTCGTTAAATAGGGTGGATTAAGGTTGATTAATGTTCGACATACACTTGTAAATGACACAACACGATTCAATTGACACCCTTAATAATTCCTCCGTTAATAGTGTGTTTAAATTTGCGATGAGAATTAAATAATTTTCTTTTCTTTTTTGATTGGTAAGTCAAACAATTTCACGTCCACCATGTTAGTAGTTTATTTGAGTTTTTTTTCGATATCCAGTAATATAACGGTAAAACTACGTTATCAATATCACATAGTATTATTAATTATCTTGTTCATTTGTTGAACATTCTAATAGACATAAAAACCCAATAATGTACAACCACAGGAAACAAATAGAAGCTGTGTTGACTGGGCACCCATTTCCTAGTACATCATATTTGACCTTGACCTGACACGTGGATGCGGACATCAGACCTGTAAAGCAGTAAACTAATCGAAAAAAATAAAAAAAAATGATAAATAGACTTTAAAAAATTGATTTGATGAATCGCTATCATTGAATAGATAGTAGATTTCAATAAATAATATGACCTACAATTAAATTAATAACAAATATAATAATCACATCATCAAGTCAAGTTTTTAAGTCTGTATAACATTGCTCAAAAAATAATCACCCATCTCGTAATCACGGATAACGCTACGGTACCACAAAATATAATTCTAAAATTGATCTATAACCGCTAATTTTGAATTGAATAATTACAACCATTGGCTCAAAAGTCGAGGTATAATATAGAAATAGAAACATAATTGGACCCTGTACTCGCAATTTATAATAAACATCTGAGAGAGTTGTAGTTTACCTGAGGTGCATGGTCTGTAGATAATTGCATACATACTAAGTTTGCTCCTCCAAACAAAGCCCAAGTTTTTTGGGCATATAAAGTGCGAAGGAAAGGCTTCTTATTTCGGAAAACAGTGCAGGTAATGAAAGAACAGAGCAAGCAGATGCCAAAAGTATCAACCTAAACCATTATTCCATGTAATAAAGGAGGAGTACAATCTACAGTGAGATGAAAAATGCTGGCTCTATTGCACCCCACTCAATTTGGCCCAATCTACAAACTGCATTCCACCATAAATATTGTTGGCAAATCGTACACCGAAAGTGAAAGCCAATGAAACAGATGGGACCTGCTTCACCAAAGGTGATGCTTCAACCAGGCGTTCCAGTCCATTTACAATTTGATAACGGGTGTTGGAAGACACCGCAAGAAAAACACCTATTAAAAGTGAAATCAATGAGAAGAATTAAGTTCAGAAAAATAAGAAGACAAGATTAATCAGAAGGATGGCAGGTAAGCGGGTCAGTTCCCACTTCAGTTTTCCAGCTGAAGGTTGTTTGAGATTCTTGATTAAAATAAGACAATCATTGGGTTTATCTAACTGTAATGGTCTAAATTTAAACAAACAAATAACACAGATAGGATAATGAAGGCACCACGAAACTATTTAGAGTCAAAAACTTAAATAATAATAAAAGACCTCCCCCCCCCCCCCCCCCCCCTGCGGGTAGAAACATGCATTGTCCATGTTGACCACCATGGCCATAAACATAGCTTCAGATGTGTCAAGGCAACTTATACTTTGTTACAAAAGATACCTTAACCTTCAGAAGTTACACAGTAAAGCAAGAACAGAGTAAAGAACAATTTTTGGGCATTCACTTTAACTGGATATATATACTAAATGGACATTGCACCACACAAGGTAGAGCAATAACAAAGAAAAAGAGAAGGGGAAAAAAATCATACGATATCTCTAGACAGAATCACATCGAAAAAATGAGCTTCAGAAAAAATACTTTCCAGAAAAAAGAGACCATTGGGAACTGTAAATTTTGTGGTAAAATGAAACTAGTCAACAATAACAAAACTCCAAGCAATTCGGTCAAACATACCCCAGAGAGCAGCACTTTTCAGTAAAGGAGGAACAGGTATGTCGTCTTCCGATTTCTTGATGCTCCTGTCATGTAGGTAACAATACTAGTAAATAATAACCCCCTCTGAAAGAGAACAAATAAATAAAAGGCAAAGAAAATGATATAACAAGCACGATGAAAAATGCATGAGGATGACACACCAGTTATGCTCAAGCCAACCAGAAAAAGATTACAATACCAAGAAATAGGGAAAAAAAAGAAAAAGAGACAAAAAAGAAAGAAGGAAATTAAGAAAATATGTATGTCATTTCAATTGTGCGCATATTGCAAACATATCAAGGCAAAACTCTAGTAACTCTGCAGGAGCTGTATTCAGAGACTTTCTCATCCAATGTACAATGAAGACCACTGATAAATGCAACAGTTAAAAAGTGACATGATCACCATTATGGGGAATGATAAGAAAAGATGAAGACCAAAACTAACATGGAGTGAGATAATGAAGAAAGATATGGTTGCTTGTATCTTAATGAAACATGAAGCCCTTGACATAATGGAATGGAAAACAAAAATTGATTCAAGTAACTGACCCCAACTGAATGGAACGAGGCTCAGTTTGGTTTGGCTTACTAATTGTTCTAAAGTGGAAAATGTCTCTTAGAAAATTGAACAAAATCATTTCCCGGTTTTTTCATTACAATTGAGAAGTATATACCTACTATATGTTCGAACAAATACAATTAAAAAAATACAATGATACATTTTCAGTCCATTGAATTTTTCAAGAACTTATATTAGAAGAGCCATGCCGTGGCCTGCAATAGTACGCAGAAAAGATACACTGGATTAGTTTGCAGAACGCATGCAAAATATTGTTTTATAAACCTCTAGAGTCCACATGTTGATTTGCAGCAGGGACACAAAACTATTTTTGGATCTTTGAAGTCCACATGTTGGGTTGATGGGACGGAATATAATTTGGTAATGCAAAATTTTTTGTTTTGCAGTTTCAAGGCTTTAAGCAGAGAATTTCTTCTTGGGCAATTTCAAATTGATTTGCTGCTTCTCAAATTAATCAAAGTTCAATGTACTGATCAAATCCAGCCAGCTGTGTGTGTGTGTGTGAGAGAGAGAGAGAGAACATCTCATTTATCTTAAGAACGCATTACGATAAAGTCATTCTAAAAAGATAACTAAAAACATGATACGCCAAGAGAGAAGTGTACCGTTTGGCTGTCATGATCAGGTTTGCAATGCCTTGCCCAATAAGACCACACCCAAATCCAACTGACCCATACAACACACCCTGGATCCAAAGTGAGAAAATCAATAACTAAAATATGTAATAAATACCAAAAAAGTAAGCTTCACCTACTCGTATGAACTAAAAGAGGAATCAAGAAGGTGGTCCTAAAGCAGTACTTGAAGGACAAAAAATTCATTAGGACAAAGAATAAAGAATGTAACTGGGGATTTGGAAGAAGAAAGAGAGGCACATTTTGTACTTAAGATTTGTGCTCTGCGTGGCTCACAAGCAGTACAATGGTGTCGTACCTTATAAAAATATGTCGCAATCCGCTGCTTCACAGAAAATTTACATCCTGATGACTCAGCTTCAAACACACTGCACAACCAATCTATTTTATGAGCAATAGAATTTCACCAGCCACATATTTATATCTCAACAAAGCCTTACGGCCCTTACCCTAACAAACATGTTTATATATAATTATATATACGTAAATAAAATTCAAGTGGTCATCTCATTCAGTATATAAGAAAACAAAGTCCTGTTGCCTTGTACTTTCTCAAATATAGGGCAACAATCATGAATTTATAGTGCCACAGATAAGCAGCCCAAGTTGCAATCTGAAAGAGAATTTAGTCACGTCAGGCAGTTTAGCACCAGGATTTTTCTGAACTATGCTGGAAAGCACTAAGAGTAACTGAATTCTGCTCATTTTGCAACTCAATGCTTCTAATCAAACTTCAATTATTTCTTATATTCAGTCAGCTAGATGTTTCTATTAATTGTGAAGTCTTAAAGCAATAAAAGGTAATCACAACTGTCGCAGAGAATCTGTTTTTCATTAAAAAAAAAAAAATCCAAGAAAGATCAAATCCCTATTCCTTGTTTCTTAAGATAACACTTGAAGGAGCCAACTCTATCACTAATTCCTTGGGAGCCCCTTAGATGCTGAGTCCAATGTTTTTAGAAATATGGATCTTACTAATATCAGAACATCACTGGATACTCATATTTGAGCACATTGTACAAAGGATTCTGATTGGAAGACAGTGACCAAAACAAATGAACAGAAACAAGGGCATCGGATCCCTAAAAAAATTCAACACACACATTAATCCATCCAATGTGATGGGAAAAAAGAGTAAGTCAAATGAAAGTATAATGGCAGCGTAAGTAGTACAAATAGGATGTCGACATTTACATTGCTAAGTTATATTCATGTAACTATGGCAGCTAATAGTGTAAGTAAGAATATCAAAGAGATCAGCTTGACGGGAACTTGAGCAGGTAATAGGATTCAGAATGCTGCTGGAGCATGAGTTTAATTTCACTTTCAACATGGATATTCATCATGCTCTGTTCACTAATTGTCAGACCATTCTTCAGGAATTAATGTTTGGCCACACTTCCTAAATAATTATACATGATTATGACTTCAGATGCCTACATACCATTTCTATCCTCAACCCCAAAAACGTACCCTTGGGCCTTAAACTTCCAATCTCCTCTATCATGTTAAACCCATTGATAATAAAATATACAGTAGGTGCAGCTTGGCACAATTTTTTAAATGTAACTTTGGGGTTTTAGCCCTTTTTTAACCAAATAAAACGAAAGAAGAAATAAAAAAAGACAGAAGAACAAGCCCCGTTTGAAGATAATATGCAAGATACATTTTCACTGCTTTAGATTTTAATGTTTCTCACACTACACATAAAATAGCCGTCTGGATACTCAAACCAAAGAAACCTACTGCATCATAGGCAATACAGATTTTCTTTCCTTTCTCATTATTTTACCCAAACTCATCCAAAGAGGAGAGGTCCTTGCATCGGTCACTTCTTCATATGCATTAGAGGTGTGTCCTTGATATGCATCAGGCTGGCCCTTTCAGACGTGATATCTAACTTCCTAACATGTTTGGAATGCATGAAACATTGCACTTGCAATTTGTTAACATAAGTTTGAAATACCAAATCACAAGTCAATTGCACAACTACCTACCACTATCACTGATTTTGATTTTCTATAAAAGAAAGACAAAAAACTGACATTAATAATTGCTATGTATATCTTTCAAGACCCTGCAAGAGTCTGCATCCTAATCTGTTATGCATCCTGAAATGTCCTAGAAAGCCAAATTCTTACCTTTCTTTTCTGCTTCAAAATTAGTTTTTGAACATCCAGTTCTCATAATCTAAGGCTAGATTTATATTGAGCTATAGCCGACAAAATAACTACTACTTGTTCTTATCTAGCATGAAAGATAATAGATATGATGAGGCTAATCGCTGATGAGAAGTATAACAATAAATCAAAAGTCGAAGCCTGAATGTGGATTAAGTGTCAATACAGTTTCAAGGCATTGGCATGCGTTATTAACCTGCTTGGAAGGGATGCACATGCATTTTGTAAGCCTCCAAAGAAGCCGCTTGAAACTGGTCTCCTCCCAATACGAGCATATGGTGCTAACATACCAACCAAAGCAATGTCAACAACTATGCCAACCAAAAGGTCTGCAGCATACAGCTCAAATTCTGCCCAGAAATCCTTTCCCCTCTTCTGAACTTCCGCAAATGTTGCACAACAAGAATCAATCACTACCTGGATCATATTTTATTGAGATTCATAAATTGTACGAACGATTCAACATTATGTTTAGGACAGTCCAAAACTCCAAACCAGCTGAAATCATCAAGTCATAGGATATATGTAACTGCTACTATATGAACATGCCATCAAACTCAAACAATCAATGAGCTTTGAAAACTATACGACACAGAAAAATACCAACCAAGACAGAGCTGCTAACTATACATAACAATTTTGCAATGACTGATATCAGTTAAATGGCACAAGACCCTGGTGAGCATGAAAAACATCAAATTATTTCTGTTAACGCAGCACTTAAAACAGTAGGAGGCGCAATAAATTAGTGAGTACAAAGTACAAACAACTTTATACTAACATCAATTCAGTAGACAAAACAAACCTCAGATCCAACTTTATACAGAAAAGACGGATCAGCTAGCATCCGATTCCGCAGCATTGTGGAGTGTCTAATCAGAAAGCCTAGCGGCCAAACAGACCCCTGCAAAATCAGATGCCAACTCAAGGGTACATCCAATAATAAACCAACACTAGAATCTATACTCCAAATTGAAAAATGTGTTCTCAAGTCCATTCTCACCTGAAAATCCAAGTATTGAGAAAGAATAAGTCTGCTAAGCCCCGTAGTCTTTGCAGCCTCCAACATATCCGAAGGAAGACTCGACCCACCCCGATTTTCCACCTCCCTCATAACCTCTTCATACGTCATAAACTCCTCATCATTCTTTCCACCATCATCATCGCCGCCACCGCCGCCACCACCTCCTCCCGGCGGCAACCGCCCATTCCCACCATCTCCGCCACTTCCATCATCAATTTTTGGTGGTTCCTCCGAAATCTTCGTAGGCTCTGAACCAGTCCCCGATTTGGTGCATTTGACGCTGAATAGTCTCTTGTTCCCACCCGAATGATTGAAAGGCACAAGCTTTGCCGAAGTAGAGTTTTGAGAACACCCTAAAACCCTAAATTCAACTATCACATTCTGACTTATGCATCGCTTCGTTGAATCGGAGTTGTTTGGTACACTGAGAAGATTTGATATACAAGAGCTAGGTGAAAGAACTGACATTTTTTTTTTTGATTATTTAGGAAAATTACTGTAGAAATTTATACTTATGAACGTATGTATGAATCAAACAGTGTTAAACCCTAGTTGATGATTCTGATCGTCACTTTGACGTACTGTGAGCTGCGGCGGCGAATTTTCTGACGCTTCGGAGAGGGTTTAGGTTGCTTTTTGCATGCCATTGAACACGGGGAGGGGGATGGGACCATGATGATGCTTGCACCAAATCAATTTTTACGTCTCAATCATTTGAAACGTGTTTGTTATTCATTTTGATTATACGGTATACGCTAGTTAAATATTTTATATTATTTTATTCGAGGGTATATTATATCGTTAGTATTTTAGGGACAAAAGTACAACAAATGATAAACTTCAAGGACTAATTGTGCAATTTACCTTTTATTTAATGTTAATTTAGGTTGTTTAATATTTATTTAGGTCTACCTTTATTTTTAATAATATTAAGAGAAATTCTATCACTTTTTCGAACCGGCACCTCCATCGACCTCCGTTGAACATGAGTAAACTATATTAATCTATTATCGTTTAACTTATCCTCAATTGAAACTACTTCTGTCATTTCTCTAATACGTTCATTTCGTATTCTATCATTTTTCTTTATAGGCGGTTGGATTATTCTATTTACATTTACTTCTTTATTTTGGAATTAAAAACAAAATATAAAAATGATTCATTTTTGTAGGGTTTAATAATAGAGTTTTTTTAAGTTCGATCTATAGTTGTGGACTTATGGGTCAATAAGAGAGATGCGCTCTTTTTGGAGTTTAAAGAACAATTAAAGGCAATTTTTTCTTAATGACATAAAAAACTATATTATAAAATGAACAATGACGGACGAGCCCAAATCTAACTTGGTCAGACCCAATAAATCAAGCAAACTTAGATCCATTGGGAAGGCAGGCTAAACCCAGTTCATCAATTCAACCCAGTCCAAGATTCAAGTAGCCCAGGAAGATAAAAGCACGTGGGAGAGAGATTATCGGGATACCCACTCTCGAAGATCAACACTATCTTAATTGTACTTACCTTTTGTAACTATCCTCTCCGAAAAATTAGTACCCTCACACTCACGTCACCACCTCACCATGCTTATAAATTGTAAGCTCTCTCCATTGAGAAAGGGGATCTCATTACACATTGAGCTCTATCTCTACATACACATAGTTTTTCTCTCTCCTAAGCTATTGTATCCCTCCCGGAGCTAACTATTACTCTCCCTCTCGTTTACCTTACTTCATCAATAAAAGGTCCCCCCGCCACCGTTGCCGTTTCCTGGAGTGGAGTAGGTCACCCGGACCGAACCACTATATATCTGTGTGTGTGACTCAATATTTACATTACTGCCATTGATTATTTTATTTATTGTCTATTAATTACACCTTATCATAAACTCGACTGTTGATCTTGCACGAGACTATTTTGTGCATCATCAAATAGTAACATCAAGACAGTAACAATAATAGCGACACAGTAACAATAATAATCATTGTTATGGTAACACAATCACAGTAACAACAATACCTGTGTGGGTGAGGTGTAAGGAGCGATGGTTTAAAATGGAGGCACTATGAAAGTTGGCAATGCTTAAGCATAGAGTGGTGGTGAACTAAACATCAACATGATTACAATAACAACACAATCACAGTAATAACGACAGTCATTATCAAAATTTTATAAACTTAGACAGTAACGTGAACTAAACAGACACACGATCACAATAACAACAGAGATTGACATGATTTTTCAAGCCATTTCATAATCAAATTTATCTTTAAAATTATGTTGACTGCACAGAGAGTTGGCCTGGCTTGAAAGAGATTGGCCTGGTTTTTCAAGCCAAACTTTTTCTAAACTAATCAATTAAATGTAATCAGATTACTCTTTGTTTATTTAGAGTTATTTCAGCCGTTTGGTAGTATATACCTCTTATAAGAAAAGTTTATACCCCTCCCCCACCACATTTTTAAAAAGCTAGATTTTTTTTTGATGTTAAATCTTATGTTTTGACTCGTTATATTGTGTTTGAGATGTGTGTCTTATTTATTAGTTATATTAAGGGTAACCCGTGTCTGAAGACACGATATAATGTGAATGATTTTGAAAGAGATTTTAATAGCTATTGAATGAATTTATTTGAGACCGTCGGATGAATTTATTGAAGTCTACCCTATTTTATATTATAGATTAAAGCTAACATGTGCCTGAAGGTACGGTGTAATATAAATGACCTTAAAAATGATACTATTGGCCGTTGAATGAGTCTATTTGAAATAATTTATTGAAACCTACCTTATTTTATATTATAAATTCGCAATCAAATTGTTCCAATTTAGTAATTACCAACCATTTATACTTCTCATCTATTATACAGGGGATCATTAGCGGACACTCTCATGATGACCGTCTTAGCATGATAAGAAATTAGGGAAGAATCAGGGGCGACTTAAGTCAATTTGAGGTTTAAAACGAAAACATTAAATGAAGGTTTTT
Source organism: Ilex aquifolium (assembly GCA_951799425.1). Classification (NCBI taxonomy): domain Eukaryota; kingdom Viridiplantae; phylum Streptophyta; class Magnoliopsida; order Aquifoliales; family Aquifoliaceae; genus Ilex; species Ilex aquifolium. The sequence continues at coordinate 12,823,495 of OX637394.1, read as the reverse complement.
TTATTTTTAGTATTATTTTTTTAAAAAAATTAATTTATTTTTAATTTTCTATGTGAAATAGACAAAAGAAGGATATGTTAATATTATCGAGAAAGATATTTCAATTTTTGTTTTTATTTTTTTACCACAGAGAGGGAGAGATAATGTTTAATTTTAATTTTATTTTTGTTTTTTATTTTTTTTACCGAAGAGAGAGAGAGAGAGAGAGAGAGAAAAAAAAGTGGGTGGAAGTAAATATGAGTTGACATTTGAATATTTTTTAAATTTCTAAGTTTTTAATGTTATGAAATAGATTATAAGCTTAAATTATTGCAATAAAAATTTTGATTAGATTTAATTTTTAGGACTTTTTTGTAGGGCTTAAAATTTAATGGATTTAATTTTTTTTGTGGGCTAGTGATGTATCTAAAATTATAGGGCCTTCTAAAAATTTGGGCCTAAAGCCTATGTTTTTTTTTCCATACTATTGGGCCGGCCCTAGGAAGAATAGGGTGTAAATTGTATTATTTTGTGAAAATTGAGGGTGAGTCTCCCTAGATGGACTTATAATTACTTGAGTCATGGAAGAAAACTTATTTGGAAGTAGAGCAATGTTATTGGGACCAAATTTACTGACATAATTTATTGACCTAATTCACTGTGACATTTGGATTCACTGTAGACCCCATCAAACATTGAAACTTGGTGTTGATCTAAAAATTTCTATGAAATCACATCATTATGTCAGCAAATTAGGTCAGATTTTTAAGTCCAAATAATATTACTCTTGGAAGTAAGTCCATGTTTAAACTTATATGTAGGTACTTAAGTCCACTTATTTTTTTAAATCTCAAAACTACCCCTAACGTTGTTAGTTTTGTCCAGTTATGAAAAATCATATAGGTTAGATCATTGAAGTATATATGGAAACCCTTGATTGATTTATATATGAAAACCGTTTATTAAATATTATGATAATTAACAGAAGTTTTATATGGAAGTCATATATTATGATAGTTATATATGAAAAGCTTAATGTACGAATAAATTGTTGGTCTATTAAGTCAAAATCAGATCACAAAAATTCCTTAATAACAGTAATGCATAATATAGGGAGGCTGAACAATGCCTACAGAGTTCAGTAATACAAATGTTAATATATAGTAACATTCATGTTATTATATGATTGAAGTTTGTTACCAGTACAATCGTGTTACTATACTGACATTAATGTTACTATGGTGAATTTTAACATACAATTGCAAATATTGAGACGTATATTATGCAACATACATTCTAATATTCACAGTAATATCAAAATTTTGTGCTCAGTAACACATCTAATTTTATAAAATACAAGACAATAGTTTTTTTTTTACAGTAACATCAATTTTCGAATGATTTTAATAAAAATGCGATCCACAAATTAAAATTTTACAAAATGACGAGTAGTAACACACAATCAACAGTTGAATTACGACACTCAACACCAATTGTGAACATCAAGACATCGAAATTTTGAACTCTATTTTTCGGTTCACGTACAGTAACATGAACTTTTTCCATAGTAACACAACCAAGGAATACTCGATTGTCTTGCGCAACAAAATTGAAATCTATAACACTTTAATTTAGTACTAATGTATGAGGTCTCTTGAATCTTGGTTACAAGGTTAATGCCCACTTTGACAGAATTAAATTCCTAATTGTTATTACTTTTTTATCATGTTACCATTTCTTTGTGAGCATGTTACTATTTTTTTAGTGATCATGTTACTGTCTTTGTTGAGTATATTACTATTGTTATTTTTTAAATATTAACATTCAATATTAATATTTTGTCGATGGAGTCCAAAGTAAACTAGAATAGTAAATTGAAATTGTATTTTATGGAAAGTAATGAGTTTGAAATTTGAATATGAACGATTTTTGGTAAATGTCGGTTTCTTGTTTTTCGGATAAGAAAATATTGTAGCTTGGAAGATTGTAGTCGGATTTAAAGGCAATTATGAAAGAGATGTATATGATTGGTTATTGTGTTCATAAACGTCGTTTATAACATTCCTACAAGGAAGGGTTACAATAGTAAAATTGACAAAAAATGGACTTAAAACCAAATAAGTTTCCTTGACGGATTTATCTTCAAATAAGTCCATATATGGGGACCGGCCTCCAAATTTTCCTATTATTTTTATGTCGTATCACTTTTGACGTTTTATTTTTAAGTCAGATTGTCAGTTCCGCTACGTGGGTTAATATTAGTGTCAATAATAAATTAATTAATGTTATAATAATTCATATGATATTAGTAAAAAAATTTAAAATATTATAAAATACGTATTTTCTATTTTCATTGCCCTCATATTTTTGAAAATGTCCTTTACTCTATAAGGTTTTCAAAAATTTTATACCTTATCTTAGGTTTTCAAAAATTTTATACATCATAAATTGTGTTACAAGACTTATATCACTTTCAATGCATTGACCCACAACTCACCTTCACGGTGGTAAAGAGAAAATAATACTTATGAAGGTAATTTATTCATAGTGATTATTTGTTGTTATAAATAAGAAAACAAATAGACCGTGATATTATTTTAAATTAATTTTTAGATTTTATGAACCAAACTAATATTAACAATTGTATCGTAAACAAAAATTTAGAGGTTCGTTATACTAAATATCCGGCTTTAACAATAACACGTTGAATGATACTATTACATAATTTTTTTAATCATGTCCTTTTTTTTGTTTACCCCCCACAATACAATCCATGTTCCGTCCTTGTCGTTAATTGTGTTATTTGCATGCAACATTAATTTAACTTATTCATTATTTGTGTCATTTTTAAGTTTTGTATCGGATTGAGTTTGTATTCGTGGCAATTACTAAAATTGACACTCCTAAGAAAGAGGAATATTGAAAAGTTCAATTATTCGGACTAGACTAATAAGCTTATGGTATTGTATCTATATCAATCTCAGTCATTAATTTTAAATTAGATGATATGTAATTACTAATTGAAAAAATAATAAATTAATAAAGAATCACAAAATAACAAAATTATACATAGACATGTCAATGGATCAAGTTTGGATCAATCCGATAATCCGACGATTTTTTGTTTCGTGATCTATATTCGAATTCGTTAACAATCTAAAATTCGATCTGATCCGAATAACTTAATTTAACTAAATTCTATTAAATTACATATAAATTTTAACTAAATTTATTCATATAACCACTTAATTTCTATAAATATTGATACAAAAATATATAAAATATTTCGGATCATATTGGATACAGGTATATCAAAATTTAAATCCACAAAAATATAAAATATCGGATTTAGATTCGAGTTCGGATAATCATTAAAAAATATCAATCCATATCCGATTAATCAAATCCGATTTCAAATCAAAATCCGATCCATTGAAATACCTAAATTACACACAATGTATTTTTATTGATCGAAAAATGGGAATACAATATTGAAAAGTAATTTTTGATACTATAATGGAACTAGGACAAGTAGGGTTTCACTACCGCACTTAAAAAAACCAATATCTTATCATTTATCACTTTTTTTTGGATATTTATACACCTTTGGGTGGAACTTACCAATTTTTATGGTGTGCACTCACATTCGGATTTACTTATTATTTTTTGAGTTTATTTACCACATTTTTAACTGAAGCTTACCATTTCTTATAATATATATATTTTTTTGTTTTTTGATATGATATCAAGACATAACAAAAATGGGTACCAAAGTATTCCCCCGGACTAGTATGAACATGAGCCTAAAGGTACAATTGTCTTTTTCTATCTTTAACCCATTAATCCTCTTCCAAAACTCATCCCCCTCCAGGTTTGACGAAATTCATGTTCATGGAATCCAGTCTCCGGACCAATTGCAGGCTGAACTTGTTAACCCAAACATGAAAATTGAACCCAAACATGAAGATTGAGGTCCTATCGACTATTTTTCCTAAATCTTGAACACCAATCCTCCCCAAACCCACAAAACAAACCGGCCCGAAGAGTTTAAAGCAATGGATTTTTTATCTTGTCCACAAAAGATACGGAGAAAGACTACCAAGCACTAAAGATTAAAAAAAAATTGGTAATCAGGAAACAGAAGCCTGAACATGTCCAGCAAAATAATACAGCCCCCGCTCCCTTACAGGAGCACAAAGGGGAACGAATATGACCTAGACCTGTCAAAATTCAACACGATATGATTAATCGATACGAATTAAACAAGTTTGGATGAAATTTTAAAGGTTTGGGGGGTAAACGGGTTGATCCGTCAGACATGTTTAATAAACGGGTTGTGTTCGAATGAGACCTGTCAAACACAACCCGTTTATCACACATTTCCCCGCTTAAATAAAATTAATATAATAATAAATTAATAATTATTTTAAAAAATTACTCAGGAAAAAAAGTAAAGAAATCAATACAAAAAAAAAAGAAGTAAAGTAGTAGTTCAAAGACAAAAGAGGGGAGATAAGAGCAGTTCATAACAAAGGCAAACCAACCTCTTTTATTTTTATCCCACATCGGCAAATTAGGAGAGATGAGGAGAACTGCCTTGCCTATGAAAAACAGTGACCTCTTGTCTTTTTTTTAACCGTCAAATCTGATTTTTATGTAAAATTTGACTAAAAATTCCTCTTTTTTGAGGTAAATAATTAACAATAAAAAAAATGATATATTAAAATTTGTTGATAATTTTTTTAAAAAAAATTAAACGGGTTAAACGAGTCGTATCGTGTCGTATTACCCGTTTATTAAACGAGTTGTATTCGTCTTAAAAATTTTCACCCATTTATTAAACGTGTCGTGTACAGATTTACATTTTTTCATCCGTCACCCGTTTAATCCGACAAGTTTGACACTCCTAAGATGAACTACAACAAAAACACTAAACAGAACAGCTTTCCAGGTATAATAATGCCCACAATATGGTTGTAACCAAAACTCCTGTGACGCATTACAGCAACATATGAACTTTCCCTAACAGAATCATCTAGTATCGTATCCGGATAGAAATTACAGACAAAATTTTCCATGTGAAAGAATAAACCATATGTAGAGAGATACATTTAAGACCTCCTTGAAAGGAATAGTAACACCTTCCATGCCAAGCAACAGCATACCAAAGAGAGGACCTTTTTTCCTCAACTTGCAACTGGTTTTGAGATAGCTTGCCTGACAGCTTCGGCGTACGTCCTGTGTTGATAGGTAAGGGTGGATTCAAGCAAGTCCCAAAGCGATGTCTTTGGGTTCCAACCTGCCAATCCCACGAAAAAATATTGTCAGAATATTCTCAACCCTCGGAAACAACACAAAAAATTATTAAGCATCGGGAAGGGGAAAACAAGGTAGTTACCAAGTTGTCTATTGATTATTGTCATGTCTGGTATTCTCTTGTCGCTGTCGTCGTACCCTTCACCGTAAAATTCTTTGGAGCTTACATCAACTGTAGGAACTTCCAGAGAAGGCTCTCCACTTACTTTTGAATACACCTGCCAAAATACAAGAATAGCTTTCAAAAACTGATATCAAAGAAACAACACAAAACTACAATGAACTGTTGATTGATTTATGTATTAATGCAAGAATCACTCATTGACCTGGGTCATCATTTCAGCAAGCTGCCTCACTGTGACTTCATTATTTGGGTTTCCCACATTGAATATCTGGCCATTTGCCCTAGCTGGGTTTTCCTGAGAAAAGAAGCACCAGTCAAATACTACTTCCATACGCAAACACAGAAAAAAAAAAATTGAAGGAAAAGAGAGTGAACACACAATCATCAACAGAACAGCTTCAATAGCGTCCTTGATATAAATGAAAGTTCTCTGTGATTGGCCACCATCCACAAGCTTGAGTGGCTCATGCCTTAGGAGATTCTGAGTAAAAGAGAGCAATAAACAGTCAAAAACTGGTGCAAGCAGAACATAACAAATGTTCTATATTCATGACAGAAACTGAACTAACATTACTAAAGCATGCCAGAACTCTTGGAACACCCTCGCTGGGACCATCAATCCCGGGTATGAAATCCATCCTGGGACCAATCCAGTTAAAAGGCCTCACAATAGTAAATTCAAGACCATTCTCAGCACCCTCAGCTGGAGAAAATAAAGATACATGAGAAAAATCTGGTACAGAACCAATTTTAAAACAGCCAGATCAATGAACAAAGTTACTCACCATATATCAGCCTCTCAATCAATTGCTTAGCACATGCATATGACCACCTCTGCTTCTCAATTGAGCCAAAAATGCAAGGGGATTCGTCTTCTTTGAGAACATAGTAAGCAGGATCCTGTTCCATTAAATAAATAATGACTCAGAACATTTCCAACAGTTTAGCAGGACTGCTTAGATAAAGAGCTTTGTATCAACTTAAGCATCTACAGTTCTCATTTCCTACTTGCATGAAAAAAGAAAGAGTAAATCGACATATACAGTACACAAAATCATGCCTCAAAGTCGCACAAGTAAACCTATTCAAATGAGCAGAAAGAAAATTTTCATAAACTAGCATAACCAAATACAGCTTGCCTAGCAAACTATAAAGTTGCATTCCGAGTATACCCAAGGAAATAACTTTTCAGGAAGCATTGCAAAGCATAGGGAAGTCCACAAATTCTAACACAATGCATAGTCTATACCAAATAAACTTGAATTGCCAACAAATGTAATGAAAGAACAGTTCCCACCATCCGATTAAATCTGAAAAGCAATTGTAGGCACTTTTAGATGAGACTTTGTGAGGCACAAATATCTATCTTTTCTGAATTATCAATCGCATAAAATATATCCTTTCTGGAAAATTAATTAAGGTCTAAACTGTGCAGGTGATCCATTCACGCTTAACCGAAAGTCCAAGACAAGCCACCATAGAGAATCCAACATGTGAAGCTGAACCACTTAGATGAGCACAACGAAATTCTGGCCAATAAACAGGTGAGTAACACAATGCATAAATTGGTCACCTTATAATTTTTATTGGTAGTGTAGCATTGTTGGCATTTCTTTAAAGGACTCATTGCCTATCAAAATAATGACAGATAATACATTGCCAGCTATCCTTTTATTTTTTTTTCATTTTTTACCATTTTCATTTTACACGAATCCCCCGATATTGAATAAACAAGAGTAAGACTGCTTTAAGAAGACCACTTTTGAAACAGCTGATTTCCTACTAAAGCTGCAGGACAGATATAAGCACAACAAAGAATTAGTTGACCAAAACCCCAACCATCCCAGGATTATTACAAGTTACGGCATGTGGAGAAAATCCTATCACAGTAGTCCACATATAACAGTATACTCCTTCCCCCTTATTTTCAAGACTGCACCAGCCCAACTGTTAGGGCTACTAACTCCAAACACCATGGACCACAACATGAATGGCATATCGAACAATTCTCACTGAGAAATATTGGCAGTTGCTGGTGTTTACTAACCACACCTAACAACACTTGGGACTTTAAAGGATTATACTGGTTCAGAGGAGTTGAAGCATAAAGCCTAAGCACCTAGATGTCAAAGTTTCAAATATTCTACCCTCCACCCCACATTTTCAAGGCTTGCACCATCAACTAATTGTTGTGGCACAATATAATCAAAATCTTTCAAGATACGATCTTTAAACATATTATCCTGTGATCTAATGAAGCTATAAACCACAGTCACTTCTGATGTGTACCAGCAAAGTAAAACTTACATGCATCTCTTTCCACCTACATCAATCTCCAATTAAAAGCACCATAGGATAAATGATCAAACAACTTCTAGATAATTATATCTAAATGCACAAGCTTTGAGATTCATATATCCAACCCCATGTTCACCTGACAAAGTTAAGTATGTGAATAAACCTTGCATTCCTTCAATCATAAATAAGTTGCATTGATGAGTATTCAAACTTTTCCAAAAGAGAATGTCATTATAAATCTTCCACAGCTAATGAAATATCGTAAAATACTTAAGAAATTGAAAATCAAGTTGATCTTTAAATACTTGATCTACTAAATGTGATAAATGCAATGCCACTAAACTTTTTTCTGGTTTCAACTAGAAAGGCATTAATTTAATGCCAAGTGATATGCAAGTTCAGGTTAAATAATCCATGAAATCAAGTTGGTTTTTCAACTATCTGAGCTACTAATGTGACAATATCCAATACTGGTATCAAAGCTTTTCTTACGTCATGCTCAATGGAAAATTGATTAACAAACAATATGACAGTTGAAACTGAGAGCCCCAGCGTGGAAATTGCACTCCTAATTAAAGATATCAGCTTTTCCTTCACGGAATTTCAACAGCACCTAGACCACTAGATTTCATTTCAGCTTCAAGATGGAGTCTAAGAGAGTTAATAAGATATTTATTGAAATCTGCACAAATCTCGCATTAGATACAGCTGGACATGAGCCAGAAGGCAGAATGCACATCCAAAACTCAAAAATATAGGAATTCTAAAGACCAGATGTATTCTGACACAGTTAGAAACAACGTCTCAGGAGGAGAGAAAAGAGGAATCCAGAATGTCATTGATTGCTACTGCTGCTGTAATTGGCTACCAAAAGAGTATGCTCCTCCAGAGAGAAAATATAAGTAGACACAATTCCCAGAGGACTGATAACTAAGCAGAGCACAGAGACAAAGTGGCCAACACTCTTCCCAACCACCAAAGATTAACTATTGAAACAAATCTAAGAACGAGATTTATTCACCTAACAAACACAAGAAACTACTAACTCAACGTAGTAGTAAACCAGGCATCCAAAGATCTAGATTCTATCCCGTGTGTGTGTGTGTGAGAGAGAGAGAGAGAGAGAGAGAGAGAGAGAGAGAGAGAGAGAGAGAGAGAGAGAGGTCTTACCTGACGCAGTGGACTATCTTTTGGAAGAAAGCTCCCAATCGTTTTCCCATAGACTTCACAGGTGGAGAAGTGAATGAGACGCTTGCCATTCTCCGAACAGTACTTAACCTATATAACCACAAATCACGCATCAACTTCGGCATCGATACCAAAACTCCGAATGAACAAATTGACATAAAAAAACACATCAACTCCAATTAGACCAAGACAACAAAGAGCGAATCTTTGATGATAGATCACCTAGATAAAAACCTAAACTTTAAGTAAATAAAATCCAAAACGCATACCACTGGGAGTGCATCAATGAAATTGCTGTAGATAGTATCAAGAGGGCGTGTATTGTAATCGGCCGGTGTACATATTGCCGCCAGATTTATGGTCTACATCACAAGAATCAACCAGAAATTCAGCAAAAACAAAGTTAAGTCTTCAAACACGACAAATTCATCAAGAACCAATATCTAAGGGAGTCAAGGAGAGAGAGAGGGGGAGAGAGAGAGAGAGAGGCTTTAACCTAAAACAACACCACCATGGAAAAAAGGCGTATTAAAATCAAATTCCACCCAAATGTGGTTTAAATTCACAAGGCTGCTTAGAAGCTTATGCATTCAACAACAAGACTCATGCACGGCCACAGAAACAGCAATGCGATAGCTCAAACCCATCAAGAAAATGGAGAAATTCAAGAAAGAATCTTAGAGAGAGAAACATAATGTACCAGATCTGCCATCTTGATGAGACCTTCGAGGCGAGAATCGTTCTTGATGTTGAGGCGGTGGAACTGAATCCGATCGGACCAGGGCAGAGAGTCTCCGCCTTGTGGCTCAAGAAGGTGCTTGATCTTGTCATTGTACACGTCCACCGCCAACACCTTATGCGGCGTCTCGGACATCAGCTTCTCGCACAGGTGCGACCCTATGAAACCCCCAGCCCCTATCATGCATATCATCATGCCCTTGATTTCCCTTCCGTCCAGATCTACCCTTCCCGTCGACGCCATTCCAAATCTCTCTATTCTTCTCCTACAATTCTCTCTTTCTCTTTCCCCTCTCAAAAAATTCGTTTCTTCTTCTTCTTCTCCTCCAATTCTCTCTCTCTATAATCTGATAGAAGTGATTAGGGAGGAAGAGTTATTTAAAGCAAGAAAAGGGAGGGAGAGAGAGGTTCTGGTTCTGAGGGTGTGGCCTTAATGCGTTAAGCTTATTTTGACTCTCGCGTGTGTGGAAATGGGAAGTTACTCGCTATTAAAAGAAGACGCGTAAGCAGATGCTCTGTGAAACCGTGTCAGTTGATCTGATGTGAGCAGCAATGAGCTGTCCATCTCTCATACACACACGTGGGTCAGGGCCCCTCAATAATATAATATTCGTGTGAAAATGAAATGCCTAATCCCTACGCACTTAAATCCACGCGCTCTTGGTATATTTCTCCCTCCTAATCCTCATTAAAAAAGGGTTTCTTCTTACCTTAGAAAAAAAAAATATGGAGAAGTGTAGTTCAATTTATACATAAGCTTTGAATTTTTATAAGAGTATTGTTATGCTGTCCAAATCTTAACCTAAATATTGTATGAGGGCACTGTAACAAGCAATGCATATGCACCAAATATTTCATTTTGTGGGTCCTAAAAAATCTAATTTTTCATTCAATATGCCGTGCACGTATATTTAGAATCCAATATTTAAGCTAAGATTTAGACAACACTGTATTTTTCTTTTTATAATAATGGGTTAGTGAATCTTGTTAGTAAAACTCGTATCCGATTCGATCTGATTTGATGTGATTGATTGTGTTCATTCCGAATTCACTTAATAATTATGTGTTTGAAAAATGTTCAATTTCAACAATTCTCAATCATTTAAGATAATTCCTTTTTGAAGTCATATCAATAGATAAGAATGTTTTTTTTTTTCTTTTGCCTTTTTAAAGTTTTATATGCATTAAGACAATAGAAATTTGATTTAAAATTAACTATTAAACTTTAAAGTAATGGTTTATAATGGGTTTGAAATCTTAAATTCGTAATTCAATTATGTCTATAAAAAATAATGAGTTATTATAAGTAAGACTTTTAAAAAGATAAGATAGCTATGATTAAATGTATTCTAAATGTATGGTGTCTCTTGGAGGAGGTGAACCTCATGGAGAAACATGGGGGAAACTAATGCATGTGAGGATGTCTTAGCCACTTATGGATGTGTAGCCACTTATGGAAATGAGGATGTAATTATTGTTTAGAAAAAAAACGATATTTTTGGCAATGTAAGAGTTGTTTGGCTTGCGATTATTTCTGATATTTGAAAATTACCAGTTGTCAAACCTCATTTTAAACTAAGGTAGATATAAAAGTGTCAAACATAAAAATGGTACTAAGACTATTGATACACACTTCAAATCTAATACTTAAACTAAATATCCCCATGGAGAAGATCAACGAAATTAATACTTTACTTTACCTTTTTATTTTTGGGAGAATTATACTCAGTCTTTCTGAAGTTTGTCACTTAATCACTCAGACCCCTACCGTCAATGTCCGTTTGTATGTCCGTGAGTAAATTATATTCAGACCTCCTAAAATTTGTATCATGTAATACTTAAACCCTCAAGTTTAAAATGTTATACTTAGACCAAAAATACTCTAATAAAAAATAGAATATCAAATATTTTAAATTTTACAATCAAAATTTATGTTCTATTATGACATTTATTGAAATAAAATTTAAAAAAATCTATTTTTTTCTAAAAAAATCTATTTTTTTCTTAAAAAATCATAATTAATATACAATTATACTATCTATTGGAATTTAATTAAATAATCAAAATTAAACTATCAAATTACCTCAATTAAAGCTAGAATATATTGTGTTCATTACAGTTTGACCTCTTATTTGATTTTTTAGTTTTATTCTAATAGATAGTATAATTGTATACTAATTATAATTTTTTTTTTTAAATTAAAATTTTGTTTTGATTTTATTTCAATAAATGACATAATAGAACATTAATTTTAGTTGTAAAATTCATGTTCTACTATGAATGACTTAGACTTCTTGTTTGATTTTTTAGTTTTATTACAATAGATAGTATAATTGTCTATTAATTACAATTTTTTAAGAAAAAATTGGCTTTTTATTTTTTATTTTATTTCAATAAATAATATAATATAACATAAATTTTTGTTTTAAAATTTAAAATATTTGATATTATATCTTTGATTGAAATATTTTTTATCTAAGTATAACATTTTAAATTTGAGGGGTCGAAGTATTGTACGCATACAAATTTTAGGGGGTCTAGGTGTAATTTACTAACGGATATAATAACAGACATTTGACGGCAGAGTCTAAGTGTTACGTGCGTACAAACTTCAGAAGATCTATGTGTAATATTTTAAATATCAAGAAATCTGAGTAATTAAGTGACAAATTTCACGGAATTTAAATGTAATTCTCCCTTTATTTTTTTAACGGTCAGGAGTATCCAAATTAACTTACGTATTCGATTAATTCTCTTTTCGATCCGATCAAAGACAAAAGTCTCTATGCTGAGACTAGAGTATTTATGAGAGATAAATCTCTCATGACTTGACCAATGAATTACCAAGATTCAAATTCAAAATACCTGAATTTACATCTCGTTCATATTATCACTTGAATTAATGTCAGAGTTATACTTTACCTTACCACATTCCATGTGCATACGAGAACTAGAAAGAAAGATGGGCTTAATCTCGCAAACCATATAAAACGACCACATCACATGGGATGTGGTGGGGAAATATCTTTATTCTTTTTATTATTACGGTCCATGTGCTTAAGATAATTTATACATATCTTGATTAATTTTTTTCTTCAGTCTGATTAAAAACAGGTTATCTACTCCGAGTCTAAAAAAATTATGAACGATAAATACCTCATAATTTAATCTCAATAAAATAATTCAATTTTTAACTCAAAATATTTAAATTTAATACTCATTTTTATCTCCATTCCATTACCCGTTGGGATTACGTGGAAGTATGGAAATATCTAGATATGGTGTGAGCCAACCTCCATAATTTGGTTCACGTTTTTTTTTTGGATAAATTAATAAGTTTTCATGGCACCGACACACAGTACAAAAAAGTCCAACCAGAAAGCGAACATAAAATCTAGAAGAAAGGTCTGGTGTGCTACCCCCACGCTCATCTCCATAGCATGGTTTACACCGCTCAGTACTCAGCATATAATCCATGCGGGGTTGCTTTATGTGAATACAAAAAAAATTGACAAATACAAAATATGAGACTTCACTAGGTATTGAAGTTTATAATTTTTGTGGGCTAACCCATATGTTTTTGGAATTTAATTGAGGGTCAATCACCAAAATTCCTTTAATTTTCAACTTTCTTTGCAGGAACTTATCGTCGATTGTCAAATCATCTCATACCTAGTGGTGCAACTTTTGAGATCAATAGTAATATTTGAATAAAGAGAAATCGAAAGACAACTTGTTTGGAGCTAGCTTTTTTGGTGAACAGTTGTAATTTGAAAAGTTTCGCAAAAAAATAAAGTTAAAAAAGTCTTCTGAAATCGTTTGAGGTGTTTTTTTTAAAAAGCTGAAAAAGTTAGAAAAATTTGTGTTTGAGTGATTTTCTAATTTTTTTTAGCTTTTTGTGTCAAAATAAAAAAAAATGATTATATGTATGTATAAATTATGTATAATAATTCTCAAAAAATAAATTTTAAATTGTTTTACGTCACTAATAATATTTTATTAATATAATAAACTAAAAAGTTGTCACACCCTGGAAAATAATACATATTGTCTAATCCAGTTAAGTGAACCCCATTCATTAACTTTAAACCTGATAACTTGTACAAAAAATCAAATACACAAACATAACTACTTCACAAAAAAATCATACAATATACATCTTGAACCTTTAACAAACTTTACTTAATTACAAGACTTAATATTCTCATAACATGACAACCAGACTTGCACACCATGCATTTTTCCACCGTCTAGACTCAGTGGTGGACTTCCCATTATACTCAATTGCTTGAAATACAAAACTATGGGGGTTGAACACAACATAATCAATGAATATATATTTCCATTAAACAAATCATAACAAAAATAGACTTCACACATCACCGTCATATCACACGTATTAAACATAATACAATCATAAAGCTATATCGAGCATACCATACAACTCAACCACCATCTCAACAGTATTAAATGATAAATCACTGATTAGCCATCATGTATGACACACACATATTTATATTCGCTATTAAGGCTATAACTTAGCCATTAAAATTATATATGTCATCAATGCATAGTTTGCCATTAAGGCTATACAACCGCCACTAAAGTCAAACAATCTCTCTTTTAAGGTCATACTAGTCAATAGGTTATTCACTCACCATTTAAGCAAATTAATAAACACATTATCATCATCAATCAATAATCCACACATTCGTTCAATAATAACAATTTAACAATAGTCATGAAGACTACACTTACTACACAAAGCCACACATCATATTTACTTTGCTATCTTTGAATCCATAATCAACACATTCATACATTGATAACACATGCATATTCTTGTCATTATCAATTACATGAAAAAGTATACACACCTCAAGTCCAACGATATTACAACTTAGTCCCCATATGAGACTTTAGGCATACTTAACGTAGATGTTGATGCTTCCGTTCCTACCACACATTAGGCATACTTAATGTAGATGTTGATGCCTCTGTTCCTACCACACATTAGGCATACTTAACGTAGATGTTGATGTCTCCGTTCCTACCACACATTATCACAACCATGTATAAACTTCCTCAAAATAAACATCACATCATAAATATGTATGAATTATTCCTTAACCATTATCACATTAATATATCTCCAAATTCCTTCATAAGTGATGTGATTTCAATCACGTTAACCATTACTCGCTAGTTCTCGTTTCTCATAAGCGAGGTTGGAACAAAGAGTTAATTTGAACTCAATTGAATATCCCGAAAAAGTTGGAGGTTGATGGGACAAAGTCTAGGAACACCACAACAAAAAAGTACAAAGAAGAGTTTGTTGTACTGATACAAGTTATACCGGTTCCTCATTGTATTGGTTCTACACATCTTTGTACTGATTCTAGCTCATTTAGAACCCGTTGTATCGGTTGTACATCTACTTGTACCGGTTCACCTCTGAATCGGGAGTTCATTCTCCATTCTAACTTTCTCTTACACCATTATTTCTCAACCTTAACACCTCTAAACCATCAATCACGCTACCATTACACATTTAAAAGCTTTAAAATCTAACAACTTTAAGAAAATAATTTATCTTCGATGTGATCTCATTCGTTCGAACTCTTCGAAACCCCCAAACTCAGAACCTAGGGTTCTTAGTCCTTCAATTCAATACAACTATTCAATCACTTGGATACAAGCTAGAATTATGTGAGTAGTAACAAAAGAAGTGTTACTCAAACTCATGAAACAAGAAGTTCTTCCCTCTCCGCCATTTCCGAAACCAAAGCATAACTTTCTCTTCCAAAACCTACCAACCCTCCTAATGAATGGTACAATACTAAGAGAGCCTTTTATAACCGCTGAAGACCCTTTAGCTGGTGAGCTCCCCTCTTGCCGGGTGTCTCACTTGACCCACCCAATTTCCACCAATTACACCCGCATCCCCCCTTATTTCTCCTATTTGCATAATTAAAACATAGATTTTCTGTCACAATCTAAGGGGAATAATATGTAACCCAAATTTTCATCCCAAATAAAGGGGGACTATTGGATCAGGGGGTCCCATTAACTTTTTTAAATGAGATCCACTGATCCAATGGTCCCCATTCATTTGGAATGTAAATTTGGGTTACGAATTTGGGTTACATAGCATTACTCACAAACTAAATTGCGTCTAATACACTTACAATTTATTAATTCAACCCCTAGGTATCATTAATACCTTTCATCAACTACTTTTCACAATTCATTAACTTTAATTTAATCACATAATTAGTATGGACAAATTATATTTTAATCCACAACATTATGCAAAATGTTATGATATGCATGATCGGATTTCACAAAAATTATGTAGGGCCTACGACAAATTATTAAAAAGATGGAAGAAAAGCCCATAAAATTAATTTTTTAAATCAACCTAAATTATTTTTTTGGGTCCAAAAAGTCTCTGCATAATGTGGTTCAAAAGCCAAGGTTCAAACGGACTTAACTTATTTTACTTTAAAGCCTATAAAATCAACATATTTCAGTCAAACTTATTTAGAGTTGATTTTTTAGGTGAAAAGTTTCAAAAAAAAAAAAAATAGAGTTAAAAAAGCATTCCAAAATCGTTTGGAATGTTCTTTAAAAAACTGAAAAAGTTGAAAATTTTTGTTTGGACTATCTTTCTAGCTTTTTTGAGTCAAAATAAAAATATAATAATTACATGAATACATAGCTTGTGCATAATAGTTTATGAAATAGGAATTTCAAATTTTTTACATCACTAACAATATTTTATGAATATAATAAGCTAAAAAATTATGTGAGACCTTGCGACAAAACTTCAGAAAGTTAGAAAAAATCTCATAAAATCAGTTTCTTAAATTAGCCTAAATACTTTTTTAAAAATGAGCTTAAATAAATTTTTTTGGATCCAAAAAACTGCTGTATAAACTGATAAAAAAGTCAAAGTCCAAATAGACCTAACTTATTTTATTTCAAAACCCTTAAAAAAGAACAATAAATAATTGTAGATGACAAATTTTCAACTTTAAGTTTCATAAAATATATTATGATTGATTCGATTGTGTCATTTTTATAAGTGATTATGTGAATCATAAATTTATATGATAGTTATGAGCCAGAAAAACCATTTAGTCGACATTGTTTCAAATAATAAAATAGAACAAACCATAATAACTTTTAATTCAGGGTTTAGTTGGAATATGAGAGTCTCGTAGAGGTGTTCATATTTTTGATTACTCGTAACTTTCGATTCTACCCTACTCGACTCTATTGATCTACTACCCGAAAAAATCGGGTAGGCCAACGGAAGATTTTTTGAGATTCCACAAAAAATCGGGTAGGAATGCGGAATAATTATATATGTGTGTGTGTGTGTGTGTGTGTGCGTGTGCGTGTGTGTGTGTTAATCCCTAAAAATAAAATTCAAAAATTTAGAAACCCTAATATTTTATTAATGTTTATGGTTTTCTTATATATGATGTATTGATGTCTATGACTTTCTTGTTGTATTTTATTGTAATTGTTTATGTATTATCGAATTTATTGTGTTTTCTTTAGTATTATTGATTTATTGTGTTAATTAATTGATACAGGTTACTTAATTAAATTATTAAAATAATCTAAAAATTAATAACTAAAAAATATGTGTTCACTCAATTTCTTACCTGACTTCCTATCCGATTGTTTTGGATAGAATTCGGGTAGGAATCGTACACTTGATTGGACAAGTTAGGCCAAGAAAAAATTATTTCTCGCAAAATATCGGATAAGAAGATTAAATACTATAATTCCTACCCGTAGGGTAGGGTAAACACCCCTACTCATGAGTATTTCAAGATTTGAAGTTCGAGCATTTGACTTGTGCATATATATGACTTGAAATTAAATTGGTTATATTTTGAATGATGGCGCAATAGAAGGGGTATTTGTCGATATCGAATATTTGTTATAAATAATAGAAAGTTTATCCGTCGATATCAAATGTTCATTATAGATAATGAATGTCCTTTGAGATTAGAAGTTTAATTTTTTGAATTGTGCATATACACGAATTGAAATTAAATTATGCATATTTTGAATTTATACAAATTTGAACAGCATAACAGTATTCTTATGCCACGGATTGAGGTTGATATTGCTCAGCAACTGAATTATATGAGTTGGCGAATGGTGATTGGCCCAATGGACCAAGCTTCTCAAAACCAGCACAAAACTTGGGTTTTGGTGAACCCATTTATTGCTTTCTAACAAGGGGAATTTAGAAGTCGGTACAATTTTTGGGACTTATTTAGGTAAAAATACATAACAAAAACTTATTTAGGTAGAAGTGCACTTTTTTAAAAAATACCGATATTGCCATTGGTAAAAAGAAAAAATATGGAAACTGTTTGACATTCCTTCCGTTTTTTTTGGCAAGTATCGTGTAATGGGAGGGAAAAGAGGACATTTAATTATCTTCATCCATCTTCTTCGGCAGCCGGTTAGTATGTCTATTGGAATTCCAGACCAGCCATCCCTGTGAGAGTTCTTCTTGTCTGCCATAACTGTGGGTTTTCTTCTTCTCCGTAGTGTTCATCGTCCAAAAGAAAGAATACTGTTTATCGTCTGTATACAAAGGCATTGCGAGGTTTTTGAATCGACTTCCACAATTTCTGAATCGTCGAATACGGACAACCCATTGTGATACGTCTCCTATGAGTTCTTCTCCATAAATTACAGGTAACTTTAGTGTTTGGGTTTTTTTTTTCGGTAATTAATTTTTTAGTTTTCACAATATGTGTTGTTTGATTTTGGGAAAAAAACCTATTTTGATGAATTGATAGTAGAAAAATGCAGGTTTATAAGTTACGATTAAGTAACCTAATTTGCACTATCCTTGTGTAACTGTTATTGGTAACTTTTTTAAATGACAACTAACAAACTCTTAATTTTCAAAAATTAATAGTTGATACTGTATTCACCTTACATTGTAGTTCCAAATTTGACTGCTTCTTACATAATATTCAATATTTACTTTAGGGTTTTTAATTATCTAATTTGTGATTACAAATTTCAAACAGTTAATATACAAATAGGCCTGATTGTAACTGTATTGGGTAACTATATTGTGCATGATATCATTCAACCCTGTTATGTGTTAATGGTAACTGTCTCAACTAACAAACTCTTAATTTTCAAAAATTAATAGTTGATATTGTATTCACCTTACATTGTAGTTCCAAATTTGACTGCTTCTTACATAATGTCCAATATTTACTTTAGTGTTTTTAATTATCTAATTTGTGATTACAAATTTCAAACAGTTAATATACAAATAGGCCTGATTGTAACTGTATTGGGTAACTATATTGTGCATGATATCATTCAACCCTGTTATGTGTTAATGGTAACTGTCTCAACTAACAAACTCTTAATTTTCAAAAATTAATAGTTGATACTGTATTCACCTTACAATGTAGTTCCAAATTTGACTGCTTCTTACATAATGTCCAATATTTACTTTAGTGTTTTTAATTATCTAATTTGTGATTACAAATTTCAAACAGTTAATATACAAATAGGAGTGATTGTAACTGTATTGGGTAACTATATTGTGCATGATATCATTCAACCCTGTTAGAGTAAATATAGATATATAAGATATAACTGTGTGATACCCTAACGCTGTTAATTCATTTTACAGGTCATGGCGAAAAAGAAAGTTTCAAAAAGCACAACTGTTGTAAGGGGCAGCAACAAAACTCCACAGCAAAAGTTACAAGCAACAAATACAAAGAACACTGGTGCAAAATACAACCCTCAATACAGATCAAATATGCTAGCCATCATCAGGGCAATTGAAGAACTTCATTTAAACGATTATCACAAGACATCGTTGCAAAAGACCCCCTTCTGGCTGCTTTTTGAATGCATAATTGACCAAACATTGGACAAAACATGGTGCCGTAAAAGTGACAGCTGCATTCTTGAAATTCTCTTATGTTTCAATTCAGATACTTCAAGATTCATTATCGGGAGGAAAAAATTGAGACTGCGACCTAATGATGTGACCCTAATATTTGGGATACAAGATGGGTGTGAAACGATTGATTGTACGATACATGGTAAATCAGTTACACCATTCACAGACCGCTGGTTCAAGACGGATCGGAGGTTAATAGCAACGTTGATAAGAAGCAAGCTGAAACATGCGTCCGAGTTGGACAATGAGAATGGGTATGATGACCTGGCTAGATTATTATGTTTGTATCTGTTGGCAACACTTTTCTTCCCAGTAACAGGGAACACAATGAGTTGGGGGTTAGTACCTTATATTGAAAAGTTGGATGAATGTAGAAAATACAATTGGTCCGAAGCTATAACTGATACTCTGATTTCATCATTGAAGAAGAAGAAGGAAACACCGTCGGCTATAAATGGATGCGTCCTCCTAATACCAGTAAGTCTCTTAATATGAGTAATATATAAATTTGATTATTTATTTTTATTTGATACAACCAAAATATGATCTAATAATCATAATGTTGTATGTTGCAGTACTGGCTGTGTGAACACACCTCAATGTTAACTCCCAGCAATGAAAGGACATTTCCTCGGTTCCTCAAATGGAACTTACCAAGTCTAAATAGATCAATCAAGCAAAAATGTTTGGCAAACATCATGCCAACTGAGGTAAGTATCACTTCATAACTTATAACCCCTATAACTTGTAACTGTTTTGAAAAATGTCCCTATACCAATCTGTGTTAATTAAAGTTATTTTATTCTCAGATCATGAAGCAAAGACTGAAGAGAACTAAGGAAGAGAGAATGTTTATATCATCGAAAAAGAAGGCAGGAAAAGAATTGGAAAAAACAATGGACCAGGAGTTAGATGACAATGACAAACTTGACACAGTAGAAAATGGTGTTGGAAAGACATCAAGTGGTGATCATGAATGTTCAAATGAAATGGGGCAATTGGTCGACTTAGTTGAAGTGAATGTTACCCAACCAACAGAAATACATTCAAGAGAACAAGATGTTTGGATTGACAGTGAAAAGGACAACCTTATGAGAGAGAGAGATGAATTTCAAATGATTGTTGCTGAGTTGATGGTAAAGGACAAATTAAACCAAGAAAAGATTGAGGAGTTGGCCAATGAAAATGAAGCGTTGAAAAGACAAAGGCAAGACAGTGTTGATATGAGACATAACAAGGTATATATAAAAATAACTGTTATAATGTATATGGAAATCTTTTCTATACCATTGTGAGCCCTTTGATGTGTGTATATATATTCTACAAAAATATTGTAACTGTTTAACTGTATAATTAGTTACATGTTATGGTCCACATATTTGGTGCTTATGTTTTAGTAACTGTTTCAAACAGGTGTTGTATAACTGTATATGGATTAACATTTTAACTGTATGGTTCTTTAATTTAGCTACCTGTTACATGTTAATAATTTAGTTTCCAATATATTTAACTGTATGGTTCTGTAATTTAGCTACCTGTATTGACTATTATACTATCTTATGCAGTGTAAATGTATGATGTAACTGTTTTGAACAGCTGCATTTTATACCAAAGATACATACAAAACAGTTACACTATATATGAATAGACATCTTTGATATGCAGTTGGATGTTTTTGGGAATGAATATACTATTGGTTGAATTAGTTGAAGTTAATGAGTGTATATATAAAATACCTGAATGGTGTAACTGTTTCTGTATACTTAACTGAATGTTAAAGTGAACCTATTTGGTGCGCATGTTTGAGTAACTGTTTCAGACCTGTGTTAATATTATGGTGTAACTTTTTGTTGTACTGGTATTTTCATGATGAATTCATGCAGCAAGCTGAAGTGCAAGGGGACGTGCAAGCCGAGGATAATGTTCAATCATCACAGATTACAGTGTCCATGTTGCAATTAGTTGACAGAGACACAAAAATCGTCCAACTTGAGGCTGAAAATGTGACATTAAAAGAGAATGTCATAGTATTAGAAGCTGAAAATGTAGAATTAATAGATCAAATAAATGAGTTGACAGTTCACAGCATCACCCAGAATCTGAATACCATCGAGCCTAGCGACAGTGAAAAAATTGGTCAAACTTCAATGGTCCGAAAGCTGAAGACCAAAGAGAGAAAGAGAAAAATATATGAGGATTACGAGTATGGCAATAAGAAAAAGGGCAAGGGACACATTGAGGGGTCACAGTCAATTATCACCATTGAGGATGAAGCAGAAAAGAACAGTGCAGCGAAAGAAAAAGAGAAACTCGATAAGGAAATTGCAAGGTTGTGGAAGATTTGTCAGAAAGCAAATCGGCCTATCTATGATCAATTACAACAAATCAATGATACAGAAGGACCAACGTAAGTATATTATATATTGTAACAGTTATGTATTATCATTATGTTTTTTCATTTAAATACATGGATTGACTCACTACACTTTTATTAAAAAATATGAACTTACCTTATATGACTGTGCTCTGACCATGTAGGACACCCATTTGGTCTGGTGTTTCAATTGGAAACTACATAAATGTTGTAGACGCATTGAAACTAATTGGAGGATGTGAACTTTACAACAGTGTACGTATTAAACTTTAATCTTTTTTTGTCCACATCACAAAATTGTACAACTTCAAATTTTTCCATGTAATCTATTTGCATGCACCTAGTTTATTTTCTATGTTCTTTAATACATTGTAACAGATTATAGATTGCTGGGGAGATATGCTGCTTGAACTTGATGCTTACAACAAGCAATTAACGTATAAAAAACGTTGTTTCTTCTTCAACAGTCTATGTTGGGTAAAAACAAATTCATTCACATTTTTTTTTTAATTTCAATTTTGTTATATTTCATTTTAATTGACCATAAATTGGGTTATTTGTAGACGTTCGTTACACAAAACATGAAAGTATGCAAAGACCAAATTGACAAAAATCTCATTTTGGGAAGAGATCGTCGATTCCTTGTATTTCCCATGAATTCCAATGGTCAAAACAACTCTGTGGAACCTTGGCATTGGACAGTGCTAGTGTTGGATACTGACGCTGGATCTTGGACACATTACAATTCTAAGAAACCACGATCAGTGAGGAGGGACGTGTGGCTGGATGATGCAAGACTATTGGTAAAACACACTGAAACCCTTTTTTTTGGTTTGATTTTTGCATATCAAAGCCATAACTAATATCTATCATTGAATAAAATGCAGAAAGATTATGTTGAAAAGAAAATTAGTGAAATGCAAGCAGCCGATGGAAATGACATTGACCCCTCAGACAATGTTCTTCCACTGACATCGTATGAGAAAATGCCACAACAAAGGGCAGATTCGTAAGTATTATTTTTTAAATTTACTTCATTCAAAATCAAAGAAATGGTAGTAACAAAACCTATAATGCAGGGTCGATTGTGGACTGTTCGTTTGCTACATAATGAGACAGCTTGCAAAGGATGAAGACATACCAGAAAAGCTGACAGCTGCCCAAGTGAAAAGATTCCGGACGGAAATGATGGAAATGTTCTTAAATCATACAAATTCGTGGACACTAAATGATTTCCATGAAAGGATGAAATTGAAAGAAATATATGAATAGTCATAGATGACATGTAGTTGGATGTGTTGGGAATGAAGTGAGACAATTGGTTGACTGATTTGTATTTAATGTGTGTATATATAAAATACCTGAATGGTGTAACTGTTTCAGCTTTGTGTACCTTATATGGTTCAAAAATTTATCCAGCTGCAGTATATAACAAACTTACTTAGAAAGCATGTACACCACATTCTCATAGACCTATTTGAGATGTAGTTGGATGGTTTGGGAATGAAATGAGACAATTGGTTGACTGAGTTGTATTTGATGTGTGTATATATAAAATAACTGAGTGGTGTAACTGTTTCATCTATGTATACCTTTTATTGAGTAACTGTTTGTCAACCAGCAGTACACAACAAAAGCAGCTGGACAAACAGTTACACCATATATAAATAGTCATATTTGATATATAGTTGGATGTTTTGGTAATGCAATGAGAGTATTGGTTGACTGAGTATTATTTATTGTGTATATCTATATTATACCTGATAATGTAACTGTTTCAGATTATGTAACTTTTATAATGTAACTGTTTGTCCAGCTGCATTATATAACAAAGTTATATACAAAACAGTTACACCATCTATCAATAATCCTATTTGATATGTAGTTGGATGTTTTGGGAATGAAATGAGAATATTGGTTGACTGAGTTGTATATAATGAGTATATATATTATATCTGAATGGTGTAACTGTTTCTGATTAATTATTAACATGGTAAATTACAGTTATTTGGGGCACATGCTTGAGTAACTGTTTAAGCCGTGTGTACCTTTTATGGTGTAACTGTTGATCCAGATGCATTGTATAACAAATTTACATACAAATCATCTACACCACATTCTCATAGACCTATTTGAGATGTAGTTGGATGTGTTGGGAATGAAATGAGACAATTGGTTGACTGAGTTGTATTTAATATGTCTGTCTATAAAAAACCTGAATGTTGTAACTGTATTTGAATACTTATTTACATGGTAAATTGCAGCTTTTTGGTGCACATTTTTGAGTAACTGTTTCATCTGTGTGTACATTTTATGATGTAACTGTTGATCCAGGTGCAGTATATAACAAAGTTACATACAAAGCATCTACACCATATATGAATACCTTAGATGCACTGTGTTGAATAAATGTAACAGTGACCACATCCCATGATTCCTGGAGGTATCCATGATTTTCCATATTTGATTTTCCAGTCATCTCCCAAAAATTTACTCAACATACAAACATTTGCACCCATACTATAACCTACATATTAACAAATCCATAAAAAAACCATTACTAAAATAAAACAGCAACTCAAAAAAAGAAATATTCAAATAAAAAAATTATTAGTTTAAACTAGTAATCCAATCACAAAGGTTCTTTACAAGTTTTCTTGTTGTGGCTACCTAACTGTCCACACCGACCACATCGAATTCTTCTAATAAGTTCCCCCCTTGACCTAATCCTACATTTTTTGGGACGACCCGGCTGCTTCTTAGTTGATGGTGGCAAAATATCAGCTTCGTTGCCATTGAAGTCCGAACGACCAAGAGTAGGGATTGGGAGTATAGGTTGAGCGTATGATTTCTTGTATGTACTAACATGATAATAATAATCAACAAACTCATTCATATTTCTCTTGCTTTTACGTATTGCCGCTACTGCATGAGAACAAGGAAAGCCATTAATCTGCCATTGAAAGCATGAACACGTGCCATTCTGAATGTCGACTGAAACAGAAGGATTTGAATTAACTTCATACACATCAATGTTCGAAACACTAACAGCCCAAGACCTGCTTTTGGCAAATGCAACCTGTAATCTCGAATCCATCTCAGGACATAAATTTTCATTCCATGTAGACGCAGTGATCATCCTAGCACCAATTTGATTCATAATTTGACACCGAATAGTGTCAACCATGCTCGTAATGGGTAAATGTCGTGCTTTCATAATCCACGAATTGAAGGACTCCACTGCATTAGAGTTCATCTCCCCATAACGTCTACCTTTAAAGTATGCATTTGCCCAATGCTCGTATGGAAGATTATCCAAAAAACGTTTGACAATGAAACCACCCTCACTTCGAAAAGCTCCAATTTTTTGGGTAAAAAGTGAAATGGTGGGGGCATAAGCACACTCACACAACATCACCACCATATGCTCTCTAAATCCATTTGAATAACGACTACCACTGAACTTGTCCCGCAAGTTCGCCTTCAAGTGCTGCAAACAGAAAGCATGGTGACACCTTGGAAAAATCTTTGGCATGGCTTCCAATAAACCAACATTACGATCAGAGACAAATGTAATGTCCCTATTCGGATCCAAAATCTCTGACAGTTGTTGTAAGAACCATAACCAATTTGCCTCATTTTCTGAGTCAACAATCGCAAACGCTAGTGGGTATAATCCTGAAATACAAAGGTAAATATATCAACTGTTGTATTTGCACAGAGCTTTCCTGAAATGCATTCTTTTGGCAATTGCCTACAGATTCACATCAGTGCAAGAAATATACACCAACCTGTTAAATTAAAATAGTTACAATAAACAAATACAGTTACACTACTTATAAAAAAATAAAAATGAAAAATAGAACAAGGAAAATACAAAAGCAAATCGCACATTAAAATTAAAAATGTTAGAGAATTTATACCCTGTTTACCATCCTTCCCAATTGCCGAAAGAATGCATCCTTTGTACTTTCCTTTAATGAATGTCCCATCAATGAATAAAATTGGACGACAATAATTGAAACCATCGATACAAGCCTTGAAGGACACAAACAATCTATGGAAACGGTTAAACTCATCATCACAATGCAAAACTATATGGCTTCCAGGGTTGGTATTACTCGCAGCATCCACATACCAACGTAACTGTTTGTACGACAACGTATGATCCCCAAAAAGCATACCTTTTGCTTTTTCCACCCTCATCCAAGCTTGGTGATACGATACGTCAAGACCATAAGATGTAAGGAAATCACTAACCACATCCACTGGACGAGTGGACGTCTGATCACGGACATTATCAACAATCAAATCTCCAATCAAATTACAAGATAATCTCTTGTTCTTTGTGGTACGCAGCGCTACACCACAGGTGTGTTCATTATTCATTTTCCGTATGTAAAAGAAACCATTAAGTTTCTGAATAGTAGCATTTACATGCCATCCACACCCTTTATCATACTTCGATGCGCACTCAGCAATAACCCTATCCCTACAATTCCTCACATAATTAAACTTGAACCCAATCTCTATTGAGTATTTGCACAGAGCTTTCCTGAAATGTGTGACACCACCTTCAAACCGTTGTCCTACACGGCTTATTTCATTTGACCACCCAGCTGTCAACAATACTTTTTCCGTATGTGAGCAAAAGCTAGGGAGCAAATCATCATCACACTCGACCCCATCGTCGCAAATATAAACATCTTCAAGCAAATTATCATCAACCACCACACGTGACTCTTTGTCTTGCCTAGTTACCATGACCTCAGCATGATTGACATTTATCAAGCACATTATATCAAACATATTACGCAAGTCCTCGTCATTTTGCAAACAACATTTTGGGTGCCCTGGAATAGAATATGACATGACAACAGACACATTACCCAATTCCTCCCATTTTCCGCAAAGCCTACCATAAATGAAATCAAAGGTTGCACGAGCAGAACATCTGATAATAAAAGTGTCAACATCATATTTGCATACAAGCAACACTATTCCCTCCATTTCCTGAATACGACATTAAAAAAATGAATGAATTATTGTATCAAGACAAAATAAAAAACAAAAAACAGTGATATAAAACAGTTACAGTAACAAAAATACAAATGACTGAATTAATTAGTGTCATACTGGAAGAAACACATAGAACAAAAAATAGTTACAATATACAGGCTCTACCAAAATTGATATTGGGCTGAAACAATGCATAAAGTATCATTTACAGTGAAACAAAACTCTGATTAAAAAACAGTTACACCCATTAAGCAACAACAATTTTTTGTTTCCTTCATTCGCACAACGCAATAAAATCGAAACAGTTACACTCCTTATAAACAGTTTCCTTCAAGGCAGATCTTTTATCCAATTCAATTGATCAAATAACATACATAACACAAAATCAAACATAAGAATTCCCCAAAAAAAATGACCGAAAACAAGTATAAATAAAATTATTAGCAACTAACCTTCAAGACGATGATCATATGAATTTCCAGAAAAAAAAACGAAAAAAATCAGAAATATAATTATTATGTGTATATCACCAAATAGATACACCCATTAACAATAGTTACACCCATTAGAATCAAATCAGTTTTTCTTCCCCACTCATTTCATCATCGAATAAAACAAAAACAAAATCAAACATAGTTTTTCATACAAAAAGGACCGAATATTTGATATCTTTTTTACGAACATACCTTCAATATGACACCGATGATTGATATTTGCAGTCGTTTTTCAAAAAAATCCACCACCGGAGAATCTCTGTAAATCTGCTGTTGAATACAACTTACAGCAGTTTATTCCCACCCGTTTATTCCATAAAAAACGGCTCATTCAAAATTTAAAAAACAAATATAACAATTAGGGAATCTTTACATATTTGTTTCCTCCAATAACTGTCAAATATTGCTGCATAAATTAAGGAAGAGTGTTTAAGTAAAAAAGATTTTAATTTATTTGAATTTTGTACCTAAACCAAAGAAGTTTTATTAAAATTGAACTTAAATGAATAAACAACTTATTCATACACTTTTGCATAAATAAGTCTTTAAAATTGTACCCACACCTAAAAAACCCTTCTAACAAAGTTTGGCCCAATTAGGAAATCAATTGTTGATCTCAATTGGATTTGGGGGTAGGTCTTGTGAAAAGCCCTAAACCTTATGGAGGCCCAATAGACTTTCCAACGAATTTGTGTCGAGTTCATGTCTAAGTTACGTTATTATTATTTTTTTTAGTTATATATGTTATATATATATTTTTGAATAATTTTAATTAGATCCACCCTAATCAGTTAGATAAAAAAAATTAATTGGGTCAAAGAAATTGGGTACGGGGCACTGGAATAAAAAATAAAATATAAGGTCTAATTCCATAATAAATCTCTTAAAGTCAATAAACTAAAAAAAAAATTGATTCACAAAAATCCTGGTCCACTTGTTTATCCTTTGTCATTTGTCATATTTTTTCCACAAACAAGCAAAGAAAGGAACGTCGCCTCCTACACTATTGTACCGACAATATCACGTTAGAGACTTGAAAATCAAGAGAAGAAGCATCTTTCGACTGTTGAACTATTGCGACTCTTTGATTGTAAGTCTTTATTTTTTAAAAAGCATCATTTTTTAAAATTATATGTTTGATATAGGGTTCCATTGTAATTTTTTGGCTTGTTAAGTGTTAAATATGATGTAAAAAATATAAATATATCACATCATTTTTATCTATTAGAGGACAAAATAATACTTATAATTAAATTGTGCCCATCCTAAATTATATTATTGGCTCTATCACAAGTGGTAGATGTTGTGTTAGTTTATTTATGACTATTGATCTTGAAAATGACCTGGTCAAAAAAAACTTGAAAATGATAAATTAAAGTGAAATAATCACCCATTATGTGTGTCATATTTTGATTGGTAAAAAATAGGACGTATTGTATCCAAAAATAATTTTTCGGCACCGTAGTTTGACCCATAATTAGGAGAAAATATTCATTAAAATTGTGATACCACATGGTAAGGTGATGTAGTATCATCAACCAATAGTATTAAAACAAATAAATAAATGAATCCCACAAAAATTAATAACTAACCTGCCATGTAAATAAATAACTTCTCAATCTTCTTCCATATAAGCCCAAGTGGGGTTCATCTTGTTTATTTGGAGTTTTATTATTGGTTGGTAATACCATATCGATCATCAATGGTAATATGATATCGTTGTTGCATTCAATATTTACTCCATAATTAGGCCCTATCCTCGGAGAAAGTATTCATTACGTGATACCATGTGACAATGTTGATATGATATCATTTTAATAGTATCAAGCAAATAGACTCTACAAAAATTAATAATCAACCCTCGATGTAAACAAATAACTATTCACTTTTTCTCCATGTACGCAAATAACTATCCAAGTAAGATTTACCTTACTCACTTGATATTTTATTATTGATTGGTGATACCACGTCAACATTACTGATATATTATCACCGTTTTATTCAATATTTACTCCAGTCCTTGGGCCACGATTTTTATTTTCTTATGTTTTTTAAATAGTTTCGATACCTATATTTATTTTTGTAATTAAGAAAACTGATTATAAATACATATCAAATAAATAAAATAATAGTTTTAGTATAAAAGCAACTGTCCCGACTGGGGCAGACCCCAAAAATTACTGGGTCCCAATTCCTAGGTTGTACAATCTAATTCGATAGAATACAGACCAGTGAAATTTAGAACTTGAATTGAATATGGTTTGCGGTCCCATATTAAACTGAATTGTTGGATATGTTTACGATGTGTGGATCCTCCGACAAATCAAACCAAATCTTAATGATGTCATTTAATAATCATTGATGATACCTAGAAAAAAGCTCTAAGTATGAGCTCAGACATTGAGGTCAGACAAGGAGGTCAGACACAGTAACCAGGGCTCCGCAATCCAGACCTCAAGCTCTGCTCAAAGAAAACAAACGGGAAATTGAAAGGGAAACAGCTGGCTGGTGAATAGCATCCTCAAAGCAATGGAAAGCTAGAATCAAGGCACAAAACTCTCAACTAACCAAGATTCTATCCCAAAAATCAAGGAAGATCCTACGGATGAAGGGCAAAGATCTCGGTAAAAATCTCTTAGAGATAGGAATTACACTATAAATATTGTACATCGCCTCAATCAAGGGGCAGAGAACCCTACTGGCATCAAAGGCATCTTGTGAAATATTTTCTAGATGAATATAGATTCTAGGAGCAAGAAACTCCATTGAAGAGTGGACTAGCCGAGCTCAATAGCCGGTGAACCACTATATTTCTATGTGTTACACACACCACATCTCAGATAACTAGAGCACTCACACACAATTTCATGAGCCTCGTAGCTCAGATCCATCCCATACCATTGAACCCAAACTCATTGCTCATTCGTGTAAAATTCCACCATCAGTTTGGCGCCGTCTGTGGGAACGACAGTTCTTGTTACAAATATACTGATTTTTCAGTGATTGATGGTCTCTACACGAAACATGAGTAGAAGTCAAATAAATCCACCACGAGTGACAGATCAACATGACGCCACCGACGACGGACAGCCTGAGAACGCCCAGGAGACGAATCCTCCCGGGGGAGTTCCCCCCACCAACAATGAGTTGGCAGCCCTTCGCCAAGCCAACGAGCGCTTGATACAACAGAATGAGGAACTCTTGAAACACTTGCACTGCCCACAGGAGGCACAACGGGCCCAAGAAGGCCAGAATAACCCCCCACGCAGGGAGCAGCAACACCCCAACCCCCTCAGAGAAGCCGACGAGAGGTTGGAAAATAGCCAGACCATGGGGGAAGTCCCTCATCAACCCCTTAGGAACGGCCACAACGAAGAGGTACAAAGTCAGAACGATGGGGGCGAGAGGGACGATTTTTTTTCCTACCAGCAAGACAGGAGAGAACAACACTGGGAGCAACGTTTCAAGGACATTCAGCAAGAGCTCAGCCACATGAAAGAGGCTATAAAGAGCAAGACTCCGGTTACAATGGACGCCCTAGTACAACAGACTGAGTCCCCATTCACCACTGGAGTGCTGCACTTTCCTCTCCCACCAAAGTTCAAGATGCCTCAGATAGAGGTCTTTGACGGAACGAAAGATCCCGTAGATCATCTCAACACTTACAAGAACCAGATGGAACTGCATGGATACCAGGATCCTGTACGTTGTAGAGCTTTTGCCATCACATTAAAAGGCTCTGCCCTGGCCTGGTTTCACAGGCTCCCACCAGCCTCGATCTCATCCTTTAGAGAGCTCTCCATAGCTTTTGTATCTCACTTTATAGGAGCTCGGATATACAGAAAGCCGAGCTACCACCTGTTGAATGTAAAACAGGGACCCAACGAGAACCTACGGTCCTATGTCCAAAAGTTCAATTCAGAATGTAAAACCCGAGAAAATTTCAACCTTTGTGAAAAAGGGCAAAACGGTAAATTGCCACTACAGTACAGGTTGTAAACCTGAATTTTTCTAGAACTCGGATGACGAAACGGACCTCACCGTTGGATTCGTCTCGCGAAATCTAGTTACCACGTCAAATTTCGTGGAATTCCGAGATAGTCGGATTTTTCGCGTTTTACGAGACGAACGGGCCCCGGGTGACCCTGTACACGAAATTTTTATAAAGTTTCCAGGTTTGGGGAAATATTAAACACGAGTTAAAACAAAAATAATTCGAACTTGAACCGGAGCGAAATTTAATCGTTTCGGGATTAAAACGGACCCGAAATTAAATAGGACGTGTGGCGAATTGTGGGCCAAGTATTCTAAAATATAAATAGGGGAAAAAAATTAGATTTTTCCCATTGTTCAGCCGCTTGCACAGCCGATAGAAAAGAGGAGAGGGAGAGAGCTTGAAATCTTCACTTCTCTCTACGATCTAGAAGGCTACGAAGCTCGGATCCATTCGGGCCAAGAAGTAAAGTCGGTCTCCTCGTCGAAGGCTACGACCACGTACCAAAAACGAAGGTTTTCACCGAAGGAAAAAGGGGCGGGATTTTGAGAGCTTAAGATTGGGCTCGGGTTTGAGTTCTAAGAGCTTCTCCACGTCGTTCCTCACGCTTCAAGAGGTAGAATTCCTTCCTACTTGGGATTATTTTACAACTTAGGTTGTTATATGTAATGTGAATGTAGTATAATGGGCATGTTGATTATCAATGTTGTGAAATTGATGGGTAGTTGGATAAGTTCATTATCAATGACTTGTTGTTGAGAAATTGATGGAATTTGGTGATGGGTAAAACGGGTATATGAAATTAACCCAATTTAAGTGAAATCCCTAACTTGGGAAGTGATGGGTTGCAATTGTTTGTGTAAATCCATGGAATAGTGTGGTGGGCATGAATTGTGATTATCATGCGGGCATGTGAAATTGCTCTAATGTGAAATATGTAAATGGATGCTAGTTGGGCATGCTACGTGTTTAAAATGTGTTTTGAGAAATTATGTGAATTATAGGCATATGCTATGTGATGATATGCTTGTAAATAAATGTTGAGTATGAAAATGATAAGTTATGTTAATTGATATATTGACATGGCTATGAAGTTGGTAATTATATGCTTAGGATATAAATTGCTATGATTACGTTAGAATAAGATAAATGTTGCTCACATGGCATTCATTACATGGGGCATGACATTGAAGTAGCATTGGTGCATTACAATGCATGTGTACACAAACATCGCATTATGGGTGTGGGTGCATGGTTGAGTTCAAACACCACATAGGTGGATGATGGTGGGCTCGGGAAAGTTGGATTGAACATCCGGCTGAGTCTCATGGTTCATGGAAAAAGGAAATTGGGTCGGGGTAGTAAGAAGGGCTAGACTCGCCCTCGGGTGTGAGACCCGGTGTGACGGATACGCACTTCCGTTGGTATCATAGTCCATAAAGTGTGTCGGTGTACGCGGAACCGTTGGTGGAAGTCCATGAATTCCGTGTCGGTTGGGCGACCGTTGGTGCAAGTCCATAAAGACCCACCCCAAAGAAAGACCCGGGTGTTTTAAATGATAGTCATTGTGTGTGAATTAACAATGGCGGGGGCTTGGGAAAGCCCGATTTTAAACTCATGGCATTGTATGGGGGATAGGAGCCGGGGAGGGCTCGGATTGAGTTGCATGGGAGAGTCTCATCCCATTTCATGGCATTACATGCTAGAAATTCAACATTTGAATAGTGTGTTGTGGTTGTGATGTTGTTGGTGTGAAGTGTTGCATGAACATTGCATATGCACTTAGGTTGGGGAGTAGCCCTTGTAGGAAATACTCTACTGGGCGTGGCTCACCCTTTATGGGAAAAACATTTCAGGTGTGGGTTTTGCTCCGGCGGATGGCTCATTTGGAGAGCATCAAGCATGAAGGGGGCCGGATTGTGGCCTTAGTTTAAGTTTTGTAAAACCTTTAATAAAATTCCATTTTGATGTATATATATTATGGAATGAATTGTAATAGAGATTGTATGAGTTGGGTATTATATGGAAAATCTCATTAAACATGTATTGAATGAGTTTGGAGTGTATGGGGTAGCTTTAAGGATGGTTTGGAGGGGAAAGAAATCCATTTTTATGCTCCCAGCCTGAAAACCTACCGGAAGGTGTGTGTCGGCCTTCCGGAAGGTTTTGCTAAAAACCCCAGCTTGCCTTGCTCACGGCTAATACCTTCCGGAAGGTTTTGCCCACTGGAATGAACCTTCCGGAAGATTTTAGCTACTGGAGTAAAACCTACCGGAAGGACTTGTCTACTGGAATGGACCTTCCGGAAGGTTTTGCCTTGGGTTTCTTTTTGACTGCCGAGTTCTTCCGGAAGGGTTGTTTTCTGGAATGAACCTTCCGGAAGGTTTTGGCTACTGGAATGGACCTTCCGGAAGGTTTTTGCTACTGATGTCGACCTTCCGGAAGTTCTTGAAATTGATCCTTTTCAAGTAACAGTTCCTTCAGCGACCTTCCGGTAGGTGTATATCGACCTTCCGGAAGGTTTTTCCAAAAACTTGAAATTTTCAAAATGTTTAGCCATGCTTTTGGGCTTTGTTTTTCTTTGGTGTCTATGACATAAATGGACATAAATGAAGGTATAATTGACCTTGTGGATGGTAAATCCGATTAAAAAAAAAAAGCATGTGAATGACGTGGTGTCGGGTTATACGACTATCACGAGTATTTCCGCGGGTTGACGGATGGTCAACGGTTAATAAAGGACCCCCGGAAATTTGGGACGTCACAGCTTGGTATCAGAGCATAGGTATGCGATTTACCTAGGGCTTGATGGGGCATGGGTTTAGACCATTGCATTCATTGTACATTACATGTTATGTGCTTAAATTGATACATGTTATGTGATATGTGGTATGTGTATTATATGCATGGTAAAATGTGTATGGAAATGGACACACTAGGGTTAGAGAACTTAACCTTGGGAGTGGGAAAGTAAATGAACGGGAAGGTTCAAAGCGAAAGGGTCCACTATTGGAGGCATACGCTCTACTAGTGAGACAATGAGAAAGATTTGAGCGTTTTAACTTTGATCCCTATCTAGGGATACTAAGTTGTTGTGCCATTGCCATTTGACTTGTGTGTAGATGGCAAGTGGAAGAAGAGGACGTCGAGGCGGTGGGCGGAACAATAACCAACCACCACCGGTCTTCGATCAACGAGCGTTTACGGAAACCATGGGCCTAATGGCGGCTACTGTTGCACAAGCTAGTGCAAATGCCGGACATGGAGGCGCGAGTAACCTCCAACAGTTTAAAGCACACAAACCTCCAGTCTTCATGGGAGGGGCGGACCCGATGGTGGCCGACCATTGGTTCCGGCAAGTCAACAAGATCTTAGGGGCGATGGAGGTCACCTCAGACGCTACTAAGATAAGGCTAGCTGCATTCCAGCTAGAAGGAGAAGCCCAATTGTGGTGGGATTGGGTGACGGCCTCGAAGAACTTAGAGGCCATGACATGGGGAGAGTTCAAGGAGCTCTTCATGGGTAAATATTTCCCAACGGCCGTTCGACATGCAAAGGCCCGAGAGTTTCTAGATTTGAAGCAAGGGTCAATGACAGTGATGGAGTATGTGGCTAAGTTCACCGAATTAGCCCGATTTGCTGATGATTACGTGGCCACGGATATGGCCAAGGTAAGAAGGTTCGAGGATGGGTTGAAGCTATCCATCCGGGGAAAGATTGTGGGCCTCCGCCTGCAAGACTTGGACTCTATGGTCGAGACAGCTATGGCCATTGAGAGGGAGGTGGACGATGCTCGAAGCATCCGTGAGGCGGGTGCTAAGGATAAGAAGAAGGAGGGCCAATCCTCTTCTTCTAGTTCGGGGAAGAAACAGAGGACCTCTGCTCCTCAAGGACAGGGCCGCGGCTATCAAGGCCAAGGCCAAGGTCAGCTTTCTCAAGGCGGGAGAAACTTCAGGACTACCTACCAGGCGGGCCAGAAGACATGTTTTCATTGCCACCAACCGGGGCATATGAAGCGGGATTGCCCGCAGAGACAAGGATCCCAGAGCTATGGGACACCTCAGTCCCAGTCATCAGTGGGACAGTCACAGACACACCTTGTTCCTCCCTACCCCACCATGGGCCGGGGAAACCAGTATCAGTTCCAGGGCGCTACTCAGGCCCCTACCGCCTTTCGAGCGGGGACTCCGCAGTCGGGCCAGATGGGCCAAGGCATGGGTCGAGGCCGAGGACAGGGCATGCAGGCCGGGACCTCGGGGACCCAGGGGCGTGTCTACGCCATTACACCTCAGGCTGAGCCAGTGGACCAGTCAGTCATTCAGGGTACATTTCTACTTTCTCGCCTATGGACTAAAGTGTTATTTGATTCTGGTGCATCACATTCATTCATTTCTGCATCATGTGTGAGGGATTTGGGCTTAGAGGTTGATACCTTGGAGGAGCCGTTATATGTGAATTCACCCCTAGGAGCTAGGGTGTGTGTGAATCAGATATGTCGGGGTTGTGAGCTAGAGATCTCGGGGATTCTACTCACCGTGGACCTTAGGGTTATGGACATGTCAGAGTTCGATGTCATCCTTGGGATGGACTGGTTGGCGGCGTATCGGGTCGTTATTGATTGTGACAGGAAGAGGGTCACTGCCTATACACCGGACGGTGTTTGTTTCAAGTTTCAAGGGGAAAAGCATGATGCTCTACCTCAAGTCGTGTATGATTCACGATGGCATGGGCAGTTGATGGGTTGGCTTGCGAGCCTTACACTGGAGGACGAGGTGAGACAAGAATTGGGTCTACCTCGGGTGGTGTGTGAGTATGAGGACGTTTTTCCGGACGAGTTACCGGGATTACCTCCCCATAGGGATGTGGACTTTAGCGTTGAGTTGCATTCGGGTACTTCGCCCATCTCTATGACTCCACATAGGATGGCGCCAGCTGAGTTGCAAGAACTCAAGGTCCAATTACAAGAATTATTGGACAAGGGCTTTATTAGACCGAGTACCTCACCTTGGGGCGCTCCGGTGCTGTTTGCCAAGAAGAAGGATAAGACCCTTCGATTGTGTATAGACTATCGGCAGTTGAATCGGGTCACCATCAAGAATAGGTACCCTTTGCCGAGGATCGATGATCTGTTTGATCAGCTGAGGGGAGCGCGGGTCTATTCAAAAATAGATCTCCGCACGGGCTACCATCAGTTGAGGATTAGGGAGTCAGATATCCCTAAGACGGCGTTCAGAACGCGGTACGGGCATTTCGAGTTCACGGTGATGCCATTTGGGTTGACGAATGCCCCAGCGGCATTTATGGATCTCATGCATAGGGTGTTCCAGCCCTATTTAGATCAGTTTGTCGTAGTGTTTGTTGATGACATCCTGATCTACTCCAAGACAGAGGAGGAACATGAGGGTCACTTAAGGATTGTTCTCCAGACCTTGAGGGACCACCAGTTGTACGCCAAGTTCAGCAAGTGTGAATTTTGGCTTACGGAGGTGAAATTTTTGGGACACGTGGTGTCGGCTTCGGGGGTATCAGTTGATCCGGAGAAAGTCGAGGCAGTTATGAGCTGGGAGAGGCCAAGGTCAGTCTTCGAGATACGTAGTTTCTTGGGATTGGCAGGGTATTACCGGAGGTTCATCGAGGACTTCTCCCAACTAGCCGCACCTATGACTAGATTGACCCGGAAGGAGGTCAAGTTCGAGTGGAATGATTCGTGTGAGAAGGCATTCCAAGAACTAAAGAGGAGACTCACTTCAGCTCCTATCTTGATTGTTCCAGAAAGGGGACAAAACTACACGATATATTGCGATGCCTCCAAAGACGGACTGGGTTGTGTCTTGATGCAATCCGGGAGAGTGGTGGCTTATGGTTCTCGACAGTTGAAGAATCACGAGCAGAATTACCCCACGCATGACATGGAGTTGGCGGCCGTTGTCTTTGCCTTAAAGGCTTGGCGCCACTATTTGTATGGTGAACGATTTG
This sequence comes from Ilex aquifolium, assembly GCA_951799425.1. NCBI lineage: Eukaryota > Viridiplantae > Streptophyta > Magnoliopsida > Aquifoliales > Aquifoliaceae > Ilex > Ilex aquifolium. The sequence goes on along the minus strand of OX637394.1, from coordinate 12,786,022 downwards.
AAGTGTTTTCGGACCACAAAAGTCTGAAGTACATCTTCACTCAACGGGACCTCAACATGAGGTAGCGTAGGTGGATGGAGTACCTAGAAGACTATGACTTCACTTTGCATTACCACCCCGGTAAGGCAAATGTGGTGGCTGACGCACTTAGTCGGAAGTCACGGGGTGTCTTAGCTAGTGTGGCTTCCCGGGAGTGGCGGATGCTTGAGGCCGTGGGCCAATTTGGGCTGCATTATCGGGGTCGGACTCAGGGTGTTTTAGGGAGCTTGGTGGCTACGCCTTCCCTACTGAGCAGAGTGATCGAGTCACAGAGACAGGACTCAGAGTTATCATCCATCAGGGACCGAGTGCAGGCGGGTACTGGTGACGAGGGCTGGGCCATTCACTCGGATGACAGTCTTCGGTTTAGGGGAAGGGTAGTGGTTCCCCAGTCGGCGGAGCTGAGAGAGGAGATCCTCAGGGAGTTCCATTGCTCTCGTTTTGCGGTGCACCCCGGCGGCACGAAGATGTATCATGATCTCCGTCGCCAGTATTACTGGAGCGGAATGAAGAGGCAAATTGGCGACTTTGTCAGTAGATGCCTCACATGTCAGCAGATTAAAGCCGAGCACCAGAGGCCAGCAGGGTTGCTCCAGCCCTTGGAAGTGGCTGAGTGGAAGTGGGAGCACATCACAATGGACTTTGTGACCCACTTGCCACGGACATCACGGGGACACGATGCGGTGTGGGTGATAGTGGACCGGCTTACGAAGTCGGCACACTTTTTGGCGGTGCGGATGACCTTCACTCTGGAGGAATTCTGCAGGTTGTACATAAGGGAGATAGTCCGGTTGCACGGGGTACCCGTATCTATAGTATCGGATCGGGATCCCAGGTTTACGGCTCACTTTTGGGAGAGTTTCCAGCGAGCCATGGGGACTCAGTTGAGGATGAGCACAGCCTACCATCCCCAAACGGACGGTCAGTCGGAGAGGACCATCCAAACATTAGAGGACATGCTACGGGCATGTGTCCTAGATCTCAAGGGTAGCTGGGAAGGGCATTTGCCCTTAGTGGAATTCGCCTACAATAACAGTTATCAGGCGAGCATACGGATGGCACCCTATGAGGCGCTTTATGGGAGGCCTTGTCGTTCTCCGGTTTGTTGGACTGAAGTTGGGGAAAGACCCTCTACGGGTCCAGACTTGATTAGAGACACCTCGGAGAAGGTGAACCTGATAAGGAAGCGTCTTCTCACGGCTCAGAGCCGGCAGAAGAGTTACGCCGATAGGCGGCGGCGGCCTCTGGAATTTGAGGTGGGAGACCACGTCTTCTTAAAGGTGATGCCTAAGAGAGGGGTGATCAGATTTGGCAAGCGGGGAAAACTGTCGCCGAGGTATATTGGGCCCTTTGAGGTGCTTGAGAGAGTTGACACTGTGGCTTACAGATTGGCGTTACCGCCAACTTTATCGGGTGTTCACGCCGTATTCCATGTCTCCATGCTCCGGAAGTATACTCCAGATCCATCGCATGTTGTGGATTGGGGCGAGCTCATAGTTGATGCGGATGGGACCTTCGAGGAGGGACCAGTGCGTGTCATGGATAGCCGAGAGCAGGTTTTGCGAGGCAAGACCGTGAGGCTAGTGAAGGTGTTGTGGCAGCACCGAGGAGTGGAGGAGGCAACATGGGAGCGTGAGGACACCATACGTGCCAACTATCCTTTCTTATTTGAGGATGGAGGTACATTCTTATAGTCATTTAGTATTATATGACTGTTGCATATGCGTGTAATTGTGTATGCATGAGTGTGTGAATTTCGGGGACGAAATTCTTTTAAGGGGGGAAGAATGTAAAACCCGAGAAAATTTCAACCTTTGTGAAAAAGGGCAAAACGGTAAATTGCCACTACAGTACAGGTTGTAAACCTGAATTTTTCTAGAACTCGGATGACGAAACGGACCTCACCGTTGGATTCGTCTCGCGAAATCTAGTTACCACGTCAAATTTCGTGGAATTCCGAGATAGTCGGATTTTTCGCGTTTTACGAGACGAACGGGCCCCGGGTGACCCTGTACACGAAATTTTTATAAAGTTTCCAGGTTTGGGGAAATATTAAACACGAGTTAAAACAAAAATAATTCGAACTTGAACCGGAGCGAAATTTAATCGTTTCGGGATTAAAACGGACCCGGAATTAAATAGGACGTGTGGCGAATTGTGGGCCAAGTATTCTAAAATATAAATAGGGGAAAAAAATTAGATTTTTCCCATTGTTCAGCCGCTTGCACAGCCGATAGAAAAGAGGAGAGGGAGAGAGCTTGAAATCTTCACTTCTCTCTACGATCTAGAAGGCTACGAAGCTCGGATCCATTCGGGCCAAGAAGTAAAGTCGGTCTCCTCGTCGAAGGCTACGACCACGTACCAAAAACGAAGGTTTTCACCGAAGGAAAAAGGGGCGGGATTTTGAGAGCTTAAGATTGGGCTCGGGTTTGAGTTCTAAGAGCTTCTCCACGTCGTTCCTCACGCTTCAAGAGGTAGAATTCCTTCCTACTTGGGATTATTTTACAACTTAGGTTGTTATATGTAATGTGAATGTAGTATAATGGGCATGTTGATTATCAATGTTGTGAAATTGATGGGTAGTTGGATAAGTTCATTATCAATGACTTGTTGTTGAGAAATTGATGGAATTTGGTGATGGGTAAAACGGGTATATGAAATTAACCCAATTTAAGTGAAATCCCTAACTTGGGAAGTGATGGGTTGCAATTGTTTGTGTAAATCCATGGAATAGTGTGGTGGGCATGAATTGTGATTATCATGCGGGCATGTGAAATTGCTCTAATGTGAAATATGTAAATGGATGCTAGTTGGGCATGCTACGTGTTTAAAATGTGTTTTGAGAAATTATGTGAATTATAGGCATATGCTATGTGATGATATGCTTGTAAATAAATGTTGAGTATGAAAATGATAAGTTATGTTAATTGATATATTGACATGGCTATGAAGTTGGTAATTATATGCTTAGGATATAAATTGCTATGATTACGTTAGAATAAGATAAATGTTGCTCACATGGCATTCATTACATGGGGCATGACATTGAAGTAGCATTGGTGCATTACAATGCATGTGTACACAAACATCGCATTATGGGTGTGGGTGCATGGTTGAGTTCAAACACCACATAGGTGGATGATGGTGGGCTCGGGAAAGTTGGATTGAACATCCGGCTGAGTCTCATGGTTCATGGAAAAAGGAAATTGGGTCGGGGTAGTAAGAAGGGCTAGACTCGCCCTCGGGTGTGAGACCCGGTGTGACGGATACGCACTTCCGTTGGTATCATAGTCCATAAAGTGTGTCGGTGTATGCGGAACCGTTGGTGGAAGTCCATGAATTCCGTGTCGGTTGGGCGACCATTGGTGCAAGTCCATAAAGACCCACCCCAAAGAAAGACCCGGGTGTTTTAAATGATAGTCATTGTGTGTGAATTAACAATGGCGGGGGCTTGGGAAAGCCCGATTTTAAACTCATGGCATTGTATGGGGGATAGGAGCCGGGGAGGGCTCGGATTGAGTTGCATGGGAGAGTCTCATCCCATTTCATGGCATTACATGCTAGAAATTCAACATTTGAATAGTGTGTTGTGGTTGTGATGTTGTTGGTGTGAAGTGTTGCATGAACATTGCATATGCACTTAGGTTGGGGAGTAGCCCTTGTAGGAAATACTCTACTGGGCGTGGCTCACCCTTTATGGGAAAAACATTTCAGGTGTGGGTTTTGCTCCGGCGGATGGCTCATTTGGAGAGCATCAAGCATGAAGGGGGCCGGATTGTGGCCTTAGTTTAAGTTTTGTAAAACCTTTAATAAAATTCCATTTTGATGTATATATATTATGGAATGAATTGTAATAGAGATTGTATGAGTTGGGTATTATATGGAAAATCTCATTAAACATGTATTGAATGAGTTTGGAGTGTATGGGGTAGCTTTAAGGATGGTTTGGAGGGGAAAGAAATCCATTTTTATGCTCCCAGCCTGAAAACCTACCGGAAGGTGTGTGTCGGCCTTCCGGAAGGTTTTGCTAAAAACCCCAGCTTGCCTTGCTCACGGCTAATACCTTCCGGAAGGTTTTGCCCACTGGAATGAACCTTCCGGAAGATTTTAGCTACTGGAGTAAAACCTACCGGAAGGACTTGTCTACTGGAATGGACCTTCCGGAAGGTTTTGCCTTGGGTTTCTTTTTGACTGCCGAGTTCTTCCGGAAGGGTTGTTTTCTGGAATGAACCTTCCGGAAGGTTTTGGCTACTGGAATGGACCTTCCGGAAGGTTTTTGCTACTGATGTCGACCTTCCGGAAGTTCTTGAAATTGATCCTTTTCAAGTAACAGTTCCTTCAGCGACCTTCCGGTAGGTGTATATCGACCTTCCGGAAGGTTTTTCCAAAAACTTGAAATTTTCAAAATGTTTAGCCATGCTTTTGGGCTTTGTTTTTCTTTGGTGTCTATGACATAAATGGACATAAATGAAGGTATAATTGACCTTGTGGATGGTAAATCCGATTAAAAAAAAAAAGCATGTGAATGACGTGGTGTCGGGTTATACGACTATCACGAGTATTTCCGCGGGTTGACGGATGGTCAACGGTTAATAAAGGACCCCCGGAAATTTGGGACGTCACACAGAATCCCTGAAGGTATATATTCCAGATGAGAAGTTTGCGATCACTGCTTTCATTGCTGGATTAGGAGTGCAATCGAAAGATTTGATATTTTCTATATCAAAGAACCCGCAAGCAAGCATGGCAGAGGTGTTGGCTAAAGCAGAAAAGTATATTAATGGCGAGGAAGCCCTTCTCTCAAAGGTAGGGAGCTCATCCTCACAGAAGGAAAAAGTGAAGGAAGAAAATAAGAGGGATCGAAGTCCTAGGAAAGAAAGAGGACGAGATAGGTCCCCAAGAAGAGACAGGGATCGCTCCCCCAAGAGAAGGGAAGATGTCAGAGAACAAGACGAGCTCTTCAATTGATGAACATCAGATGAGCTCTTCAGCTCATAAACATCCGATAAGCTCTTCAGCTCATAAACTCAAGATGAGCTCTTCAGCTCATAAATTTAAGATGAGCTCTTCAGCTCATAAACATCCGATGAGCTCTTCAGCTCATAAATTCAAGATGAGCTCTTCAGCTCATAAACATCCGATGAACTCTTCAGTTCGTAACTTGAGTCACGCAGCTCACGATGAGCTATTCAGTTCATAACTTGAGCCAAGCAGCTCACGATGAACTCTTCAGTTCGTAACTTGAGCCACGCAGCTCACGATGAGCTCTTCAGTTCATAACTTGAGCCACGCAGCTCACGATGAACTATTCAGTTCATAACTTGAGCCAAGCAGCTCACGATGAACTATTCAGTTCGTAACTTGAGCCACGCAGCTCACGATGAGCTCTTCAGTTCATAACTTGAGCCACGCAGCTCACGATGAACTATTCAGTTCATAACTTGAGCCAAGCAGCTCACGATGAACTATTCAGTTCGTAACTTGAGCCAAGCAGCTCACGATGAACTCTTCAGTTCGTAACTTGAGCCACGCAGCTCACGATGAGCTCTTCAGTTCATAACTTGAGCCACGCTGCTCACGATGAACTATTCAGTTCATAACTTGAGCCAAGCAGTTCACGATGAACTCTTCAGTTCGTAACTTGAGCCACGCAGCTCACGATGAGCTCTTCAGTTCATAACTTGAGCCAAGCAGCTTACGATGAACTCTTCAGTTCATAACTTGAGCCAAGCATCTCACGATGAACTATTCAGTTCATAACTTGAGCCAAGCAGCTCACGCTGAACTCTTCAGCTCATAATAGGAGCCACGTAGCTCGCGCTGAACTATTCAATTCATGATATGAACAACACAGCCCACGAAGAACTCCAATAGTTCAGAAAAGAGCCTAGGAGCTCGAAATGGGCTATTTAATTCCTAAAAAGAGCCCGGCAGCTCATAAAGTCAATAATTTTGCTTCAAGAAGCACTGAAGTACTTCTCGAAGCAATGGGAACTCGGCAACCGTAGGAAAAGCAGCAGCTCTCTGCACCTCGAGCTCATGCAAATCGAGGTCGATGTGTGGAAGTCTATCTCAATTCAGCATCAACTCAGCCCCTGCCCAAGCTCGCTTGGGCCAAGGGCTGGGGGGCAACTGATGATACCTAGAAAAAAGCTCTAAGTATGAGCTCAGACATTGAGGTCAGACAAGGAGGTCAGACACAGTAACCAGGGCTCCGCAATCCAGACCTCAAGCTCTGCTCAAAGAAAACAAACGGGAAATTGAAAGGGAAACAGCTGGCTGGTGAATAGCATCCTCAAAGCAATGGAAAGCTAGAATCAAGGCACAAAACTCTCAACTAACCAAGATTCTATCCCAAAAATCAAGGAAGATCCTACGGATGAAGGGCAAAGATCTCGGTAAAAATCTCTTAGAGATAGGAATTACACTATAAATATTGTACATCGCCTCAATCAAGGGGCAGAGAACCCTACTGGCATCAAAGGCATCTTGTGAAATATTTTCTAGATGAATATAGATTCTAGGAGCAAGAGACTCCATTGAAGAGTGGACTAGCCGAGCTCAATAGCCGGTGAACCACTATATTTCTATGTGTTACACACACCACATCTCAGATAACTAGAGCACTCACACACAATTTCATGAGCCTCGTAGCTCAGATCCATCCCATACCATTGAACCCAAACTCATTGCTCATTCGTGTAAAATTCCACCATCAATCATTAAAATGGAGTTTATCTTATCCATTTATAGATTTGTTATTGGATAATAACACCATGTGTCAATGATAATATGATATCACCGTTACACATAATATTTACTTATGATGTAGGTGATGTACCAGTAATTACACACACGTGAAATTATTTTAGAAGCACAAGTTGAGAGGATATTAATATTTTTTTTTTTTTGGGGGGAGGGGAGGGGGTTTTTGAACCCTTGACCTCAACAAGACAAAGTCTTTACAAAGTAAAAAATACCATTAGACCAAAGACCCGTTGGTTGAGAGGATATTAAGATGATTCCCCCTTTGTTTCAAGAAAAATGATAAGGTTATTGTATAAAAAATACTAGTTTTTAATATGTATTTTAATTTTTTATCTAGTAAAAAGGTATCGAATATCTAATAAAAAGGTATCACGCAATGAAGTTTTTATTTATTTTTTTAATAATTCAGATAAAAATCAATAGACAAGGTAACTCCACAACCATAGCCTTATGGCTAAAAAAAAAAACGAATGAGTTACAATAACCAAAGGAGAATAAAATTTTTATTGACAACCTATAAATAATTAACCAATTAAAATTTGACAGCTACATAAACTCATTGAGAATCTTTAACATTAGTTTGTGTGTTTATATAATTAAAAATTTCTAATAAGTTTGTATAATTATCAAATTGGGTCAAATTACACTCACACCCCCTGACATTTGACTTTATTATACGGACACCCCCTCACATTTTAAAAATAATACCGAACTCCCTTGACATTTAAAACTTGTAACAGTCACACCCCCTCTAACTAACGAACGTTAAACTTGTTAACGATCAAAGCTGAGGTCATCAATCATAATTCTCAAAATATCAAAAATACCCTCCAAATTTATTCAACCTCTCATTTATTTTTTTAATCTATACATGAAATATATATTAAAATTTAACATTTATATGTTTAATTTCTAAATACATTACATTAATAAATAAAATATTTTTTTTTGTTTATTAAATAATATTTGGTACTATTAGTACAATTTTAAAAGTAATCATTTTTTTAAAACATTAATAATTATCTAATCCAATTATCCCATATTAAATTTATTTTTATTTATTATTTATCTAATTCCATAAATTTTTACTCTTGCCACCATCACCACCAATTTTGCCACAATCACCACCAGTTCCGCCACCATCACCACTGCCTAAACCTAACTACCGCAATAGTGCATCTGTCACCCAACACATCCAAACACCACCAGCACAGAGAGAGAGAGAGAGAGAGAGAGAACAGAGACAAAGAACATTACACCACCACCACCACCATTTTCATTTTCTCCTCCACAACGACAAAACCCACACACAACCATCACAGTTGAGCAACTCCATCACATTCTTCTCCTCCACCTCCATTCCAACTCCTCAACCACACCACACACACAAACCCAACAACCAAAATCAAACCCAACAACTCAAACCCAAAATCGAACCCAACAACTCGAACCCCAAAATCGAACCCAACAAATCAAACCCCAAAATCGAACTCCACCTCCATTTCCATTACCCACCACCAATCGTCGCCTCCACACCATGGAAACCGCCACCACCTTCTCTCTCTCTCTACCTGTGTGTATATATATATATATATATACATATATACACACACATGCACACACAGAGATGGGCTGAGGGAGAGAGATAAGACTGATGATTGGGATCGCTGGTGGGAGCGAGAGAGAGAGAGAGAGTCAGAGAGGGATTGGGGTTTGAGTTTAGGTTTTGTGTTAAACAAGGGGCAAAGGTTTCGATTGGGTTTGTGTTAAACAGAGGAGCAAAGTTGTGTTTTTATTAGGAGAGTTAACTCCGTCTAATTATTGGGGTCTCAGTGTAATTTTTGAAATGTGATTGGGTGTCTGTGTAATAAAGCCAAATATCAGGGGGTGTGAGTGTAATTTACCCTATCAAATTTTAATAACTGCCTATAAACAATTGGTTTACTTACTGCCATCTGTAAAAAATTTATTCTGGAACCGAAGATACTCGTACCCTTTCCTTGTCTTCAAGCTGTTTGTTGACAACTGAGAATCCGAAGCTCTTCAACTAGAAAAGAAGGCCATAAAAATTCGAACTAATTAAGAACCAAAAAACCAAACACCTAATTAAATCTTACATCGTGTGCTCTGTGTGGATAATGTCTGTTCTGGCAAAGGTTAAAGACAGAGTGGGGGTAACAAACACCATTTGGACCGTTACAATCCAACTCCTTTTTTGCCCATACCGCGCTATCACTCTCTCTCAGCATATTCTTCGCTGCCTCTCAGCAACACCAGACCTGAAAACCAGAGAAGAGCACAAAGACAAGAATGTCATCAACAATCATACTGTACCCATCTCCTTGAACACTGTGCCCCCAACTTCTCTCTCATACACATGTGTGTATATATATATATATATATATATTATACACACACACACACACATACATACATACATATATTATGCATATGTATTTGTCAATCTTGTGTGTCGTTCTTTGTAGTGCACTCAAGTGGCAATCAGGTCCACCATCACCGTTGACGATTTGGGTAAGTGTGTTTTTCGGGGTGTGTGTGTTTTTTTCCGATGATTGAGGGTGTTCTTAGGATTCACTCTCTAGTCTATATACACACACAATCACCCACACACTCTCTCTCTCTCCCCTTCTCTTTCTCTAAACAGTAACCATCCAGAGCTCTCTCAGCTCCATTACTCGGGACTTACCATTTCAGACAAAACCCATAAAGGTTGTCCATTTCCATCCACACCGGATTCCTCTGAGCACCCTTTTTCTCGCTCTCAGGCTCAGGAAAAGATTAATGTGTGTGTGTGTGTGTGAGAGAGAGAGAAGGGTTGTAGAGAGTCCACGTGAAACAGGCAATAAAATGCAAACTCACAAAGAAATGTTGACAGCAGAGAGGGCTTTGCATGTAAACGCCAAGACAAGTGTCTTGGAGAGAGACTGTGTTGTAAGGCATATGCTTTTGCGCCCCTTGGTTTCACCCCATCACAACCCTTCTCAGTATGGCTCCAGAAGAGGCTAAGTTCTACTTTTCTTGTCCTTTATAGCTAGCCTGTGTTTGTTTTTGGTGTACCACACATCACCTCACATCATCTCCTTCTTCACCACGTGGGTTTCCAGTCTTTAACGCCTCTCACTAGCCCATGACCTCATTCTGCCTTATTTCACACCACCCTATAGATCACCCTATCACTCTGCCTCTCTTGATTCCTTTATGGGTTGTTCTTGTTTTCGTTCATTTTGGTGGAATTCAAGTCAATTTGGTACCCTCTATCTGTTATCCTTCTATTTCCCATTAATGGGTTATTGTGGTTGTGCATTGGGAAGCATTGAAATAACTTTTTTATTCCTCAGTCTCTTCGGGTAATCTGGGAAGAATCTTAACTAAATTGGCACTCTTCATGTATCAATTTTCCACTTGTTATTGATGGGTAATGTCTATTGTTGTTGATTATTGTGAATCTTTAAGTTAAATCTGCATGCAATGGCTATGATTCTTCGATTTCGCAAATTATGCTATCTAGAACCTGTTAAGTGTTCTTCTTTGGGTTTTGAATCATATGAAACCCCAAAAATTGATGAGAAACAATCATTTGAAAGCCCAAAATCTGATAGAAAAGATGAGGGTGCGGATTCTACTGTTGAGAAAGTGTTAGACAAGTCAAAAAGGAGACAGAACAAGAGGCAGCCTAAGGAATGGAGGTGTATAGATTACTGTTGTTTGACCATTGGGTATATGTGCACTACTTGGTGGCTTCTATTGTTTATGTACCATTGTTTGCCTGCCAATTTGCCTGGACTTAAAGTGCCAGAACCACCTGGGGCCAGGCTTAGCCGTGAAGGATTGACTGCTCTCCATCCAGTTGTTTTGGTGCCTGGCATTGTCACTGGGGGCCTTGAGCTCTGGGAAGGCAGGCCCTGTGCTGAGGGTCTGTTTCGCAAGCGGCTTTGGGGCGGTAGCTTTACTGAAATTTTCAAGAGGTTTGTGTTGCATGATTGGATTTCATTTCTTTCCAATTTCAAAATTTATATGTATCTGAATTCAAGAATCAAAATGTTAGGGAACCTGAATGAAAACAGATAAAAATGTTCAAAATTTATTTCCAAAACATACCACAAGCCTCGAAACACCTGCAACACAGGAACTTTGATGTTGAATCGTGATGTTTCAGACATTTTTGGCGGAAATTTTGTTCCTTGTTTGAATTAAGATGGCTGATTGAGACTTATGTTGTGATATAGGCCTTTGTGTTGGTTAGAGCACCTGTCTTTGAACAATGAGACGGGGCTCGACCCTCCTGGAATACGAGTCCGTGCAGTTCCAGGACTGGTTGCTGCTGACTATTTTGCTCCTGGTTATTTTGTTTGGGCTGTTCTGATTGAGAATTTGGCGCGAATCGGCTATGAGGGAAAGAATATGTATATGGCTGCTTATGATTGGAGGCTTTCTTTCCAGAATACAGAGGTATACCAGTTCTTTGTCAGCTACTCTTATAATCAATTTAACATTTTACAGAACATGACATACATTGCCTTTTGCCTTTTTGACAGATTTGATATGGCAGTATTAATTTCTTTGCATTGATGGTTGTAGCTATTGGTAACTTCCATGTTTTGGTAATAAATGTAATTCCTTTAGCGTCACCAATAACTAATCCGGAGAAGCATTCTAAGGGCATTTGAGCAGCACATGATATGGCATTATATTCAAATAGATGTGAAACTTTGATTTTGTCATTTACTACAAATTATTAGGGGGCGTATTATTTGGAGTGAGATTTCATCCGTTACATTTTACCTCGATTTCACTAAATGGATGATCACCTAAAATGAACTAGAACCTGGTATCTATAATTAGGCTCCTTAGTCCTTACTAATACACGATTGATGATCTATCAGTGAGGCAAAATGGAGTGAGAGTGTCACAGAGAGGATCTGGATCTGTGTTATTTTCTCTATCGTTAAATGGATCATTTTTGGTTGTGTGATAGACATCATTCTAGAACTGTATCATCAAATCTGTGATATCTGCTCGTGTGTGTATGTGCTCAAGTTTTTTTCTCTTGTGTAAAAACATTTTAGAGATGCAATGCGTTTTTTCGAATGCTGTGGATAACGAGATGGATGCATTTCAATCTCATTTGGTGTCTAAAGCCTAAGCAATTCCATAATAGTCAACTTTTCTTGCTCTGCACAAGCATACTCCTAAAGCTTCTCTGTCACCACTCAAACTATAAACCTCATGTTAAACATATAAACAACTAGAACTGAATTGACTTATCTTTAACTTATTTCCAATTGGAGATGAACAGATCAGGGACCAATCTCTTAGTAGATTGAAGAGCAAAATTGAGCTTATGTATGTAACAAATGGCTATAGGAAAGTGGTGGTGGTGCCTCATTCCATGGGGGTTATATATTTCCTCCACTTCCTTAAATGGGTCGAATCACCGCCTCCTATGGGAGGTGGTGGTGGTTCTGGTTGGTGTGCCAAGCACATAAAAGCAGTCATGAACATTGGTCCTGCATTTCTTGGTGTTCCGAAGGCAGTTGGTAATATATTGTCAGCTGAGAGCAAAGACGTTGCGTTTATCAGGTTAGTCTTTGTAATTCATTCCTCAATAGAGTTGCATTATGCTCTTGGAATTTGCACTCGTGGGTCAGAGATCACCATTTAATCCACAGAATTTTTTTTACCTGTGTACTTATTTTGTGATGTTTGAAAAATTGATGAAAAGATTACATAGTTAAATCTTCAAGGAGGTCTCCTGATGGCAAGGAAATGAAATGATTACTTTTTGTTTCCTATGTTATTTGAAGAAGCCATCTGTATTTTTTTTTTCATTTTCTATATTGATCTGTAAGAAACCATTAGGTGCAGCCAGTACGCATCAGGGGCCCCAAACAAGCATTTTGGACCAATCTTCGCTCTTTAGAAAAAGATTGCTGAAGAATCAAGATGGCTTAATTTTACGAAATTATGAAAAATATTTCTGTGAATAGTCTCTCAATTGGGACTATGAAAATAGGATAGATCCATTTTACTTGCTGTATGAGAGAAGTTGAAAAGATCCATTTCCATGTGATGTCTAAAAGCCACACCAATTGCACAAGCTTCTTGGATTAATCAATAAAATGTACCCAAAGAAAAGAGAAAGAAAGAAAATGAATTAAAAGAAAAAGGAGAGCTTATATCCTCTGTGTTGATATACTGTGTGATTGAGTCAGCTTCTTTATTTTATCTTGCAGAGCTATGGCTCCTGGTCTTTTAGATTCTGATATTCTTGGGCTTCAAACTCTGGAACATGTTATGCGGGTATCAAGAACCTGGGATTCCATCATTTCTTTGATGCCAAAAGGAGGAGAGACCATTTGGGGTAACCTGGATTGGTCTCCGGAAGAAGGGTATAAATGTAATTCAGCAAAGAAAAGATACTTGCAACCCTCTCAAAGGGAAAATAATAGCAACAATAGTGACAGAAAGATAGGTTTCCAGGTTGAAGAGCCAACAAGATACGGAAGGATAGTATCTTTTGGTAAGGCAGCATCAGAGTTACCCTCTTCACGGCTCCCTGTTCTTCATTCAAAGGTATAATTGTTTACCTTGTCTTTCTATTTAACTTGTTTCATTTATTGAACTGAGTTGAGACCAAAAAAAGCACTTCCAAAGAGCCTAATTCATGAAGTGGCGCAAATGTGATAGAATTGTACTGCTGAATCTCTAACTTGTAATCGCTTCGCTTATATTATCTTGTGGGTTCTAATTTTTTACTATTGTGCCTCCGTATGTGGGTCTTTTAAAGTCCTAATGCTATTGGAGCAGTCAATTGTGTTTAATACGGGATTTATCTCAATTTGTATCCTCAGAATCACATTTCTATCTATATTTTCCTCTCTGTTCATGTAGAGAATATATGATTTTGGTAGTTGACCTTGTTATACCACCAGTGTCAAGTAGATGACAAAATATAATCGGCTGATCTAATCTCCATGTGACATCTAAGTTACACTCATCACCGCTCCTTACTTGAACCCCAAAAGCATTACTTTCCTGGTTGACTTAGGAAACAGCTTGTGCATGCTTCTTTTACAGTGCATTGTTAAAAACACATACTGAAACATGTAAAGCATAAATAATACTGCCAACTTCAACTGAAAGTTTTAGTCGAGGTTATTCCAAGTAGAGGTTGCTTCTGAAAGCATATATGTGCACATCTCACATCATAAGATAATGCATGCACTCCAAATTCCCTCAACGCGACTTAGAGTCAACTATAAATTTGGCTTGGAAAACAGTTTTTTCATCCCTTAAATTCAAAAAATGTTTTACGGTAATAGAACGGAAGCATTTTATTCCTATGTTACTAACTCTAGACTATAAGCTTGAGTAATGGTTTCCAACAGATCCTTTTTTTTTGCTTCATATACCTAAAATAGGTTATATTTTTAATGTCTCTGTTGCCAACTTAAAGGGAAAAAAGATTATGTTTTTAAATCCATACTTCTCTTTATTCGTTAAATTCAATGATCGCCACTCCCTATTGCACATCTGAAATGCTCTTTCACAATATCAAAAATGATAGTGTGATGCCCTTTATGCTTTATGTTCTTTCCTTTTCTTTTATTTATGGACATCGAATAATTATCCCCCTAGGAATTTTGGCATACAAGTGCCACCACCAATTCTGGTGCATCATGTGGAGAGATTCGGACAGAATATGATGAGATGAGCCGGGAAAGCATTCGAAAAGTTGCAGAAAACAAAGCCTATACGGTAAGCAGTCTAATAGATCTTCTCCGCTTTGTGGCGCCGAAAATGATGCAAAGGGCTGAGGCTCACTTCTCCCATGGGATAGCCGAGAATCTAGATGATCCAAAGTATGACCATTATAAGTACTGGTCAAATCCACTTGAGACCAAGTAAGTATAAATGTCCTCGCCAAGAAATTCTCAGACCCCAAATGTTGTACCTTGTCAATCATTGTCAATCATGTACTATAGTGCATCTACTTTTTTTTGCTTGGTGGGTTTAATCGAGTAATAATTATGTATCGTTTTTTTCAGGTTGCCTGATGCTCCGGACATGGAGATTTACTGTTCATATGGAGTTGGAATTCCCACCGAGAGATCATACGTGTATAAGCTGTCACCTTCCTATAGGTGCAAGAGTATCCCTTTCCAAATCGATAGCTCAGCCGATGGAAGTGATAGTGGCTGCTTGAAGGGTGGGGTGTACTTTGTGGATGGCGATGAGAGTGTGCCTGTTGTGAGTGCTGGGTTCATGTGTGCCAAAGGCTGGAGAGGAAGAACCCGATTCAATCCGTCTGGCATTGCTACGTACGTAAGGGAGTACAGGCACAAGCCACCTGCGAGCCTGCTCGAGGGGAGAGGTCTTGAGAGCGGTGCTCATGTTGACATCATGGGAAATGTTGCCTTGATTGAAGATGTATTGCGAGTTGCTGCCGGAGCCACTGGTGCAGATTTGGGAGGTGATAGAATCCATTCAGACATCCTACAAATGTCTGAGAGAATTAACGTTCGCCTGTGATTGGCCGTTTGACTCGAAGATTATAATATTGCATGGTCGATCACCTCAACCACACTGGAAAGAGCTGCATACTCAACAGTGTCCTAGCTACAATGTGGAAAGAGAGAGAGAGAGAGAGAACAACGGGCATGACGGTCCAAACGGCCTACTACCGAAGCAAAGACGAGTAAGGCTGAGTGAGGGTGTTGCATGTGAGAAATCAACTCTTGGTTACAAGGATGAGCAGATCTGTTGTTGCTTTTTTTTTTTTTTTGGGGGGGGGGGGGTGGTTAGGAGCTTTAACCTCTAGCATTCACTGTTAAGTTCGTTTCTACCAATAAATACTGCTTCGAAAAATCAATAAATAAAACACAGGCAGTCCTTTAACACTCTAGAAATGAGACACAGACCTTTATAAGAGAAGTTATTAACATAATAATAATCTCTTTATCTATATAATAAAGTAGCTTACAATTCAAATTTCAAAAGATAAACAAAATGACTTTATTTTTCGCGGTTCAGATCGCTTTAAATTTTATTTTAAAGTTAATCTAACGGCTAATATTAACACCCTAAATTTAATAGAAAAAATAGGGCCCCTAAGGGTGTGTTTGAAGTGACTTTTTAAAAGTACTTTTACAAATTATTTCTCATAAGTATTTTAAAAAAAAAATAGTGTTTGAAACCGCCCCACCACTACCTCTACCACCACCACCGCCACTACCACTGCCACCGCCACCGTCGTCGCCACCCCCACCACTACCGTTGCTGCCACCACCACCGTCGCCGCCACTGTCGCCATCATCGCCACCACCACTACCACCGTCGTCGCCACCACCATCGCCGCCATTGCCACCACCACTGCCATCGCCACCACCACCGCCATCGTCATCGCCATCACCACCACTGTTGCCGTCGCCGCCATCACCACCACCACAGTTATTGCCACCCACCACAACCATCACCGTCTCTTACCACCACCACCTCTCACCCCCACTACAACTGATACTTAAATTTATTTATCTCTCATCTATGTTTGTGATTTGATTTTGGATATGAATACAAATATGTTTATTATTTACCATTTTTTATTACTATGTGCCTTCAGACACAGACAATAACTAGTCCTTATATATATCCAAAATAATCTAATTATGTTCTTGTCATTCGCATAAATAAGAGACTATTTATGTGGTTCAAATTCTTTGCGTCTAAAATATAATAGGGGAGTAAATATTGGGTGTAACGATAACACCACGTCATCATTGTCACGTAATATCAAATATAATAGGGTAGTAAATATTGGGTGTAACGGTAACACCACGTCATCATTGTCACGTAATATCACCAAAATTATAAAATAATAAACAATAAATAGAATTGACGAGCCTCACTTTTCCAACATGACATAAATAATTATTGGTAGTTAATAAAATAATAAAATCTACTAAATTCACTTGATATTTTATCACTGGTCGGTAATATTACATCATCAATGTCATGTGGTATCATTGTTACATCCAATATATTTCCCTCTAATAGAGGTGTTTCAAGGCCAACCCCATGATATAACACAAGACCTCGAGGTCACTAATAATAACTTGGAATTTTTTTTTTTGAACTGTGTTAACTTGGTAACTGAACTGTTATATCTGCTGTGTACATATCAGATAACAAGACAGGCTTGGAAAACCATTTAAACATTACAACAGGTTGGAATAACAGTATAAGAAAGAGCGAGCAAGGCTTTATCCATTGGACTTTCCATTTGTAGATTGACTTGTAGCGAGACTCCACTTTAGATTCTGCGAGCTTAGTTTATGAATCAAATCCTGCCTTTTTTTCTTAGGTAAGTAAGCTGAGGGTCGACAATACTGGTAGCTTTGAGGAAATCATCTTACTTAAAAGTGTATTTACTGCAGCAATTCAACAATCTATCAACATCTCCTTCATTTACAAGATTTTCCCCTGCAGGAAACCTTTCCTTGACATGTTCCTCCAAGGATGTCCATTCACTTAGAATACTGAAAATGCTGTTCAGCTGTGACAAAAGGTTAAGAGAACAGGCAGACCGAAGAAAGAGTGAATGCCATAGCGAAGTAATAAACACAAGACAGTTGATAAGTAGAAACCGCAATATATTTACTGACGTTTTCATTTGGCAAAATCAAACAACATGAAAGGATACAGCAGTAGCGCTAGCAGTTGCTTTTGCACCAGAAGTATTGGAGATCTCATCTTCTTCATTGAAGTCGTCTATCTGGTCAAAGAGGAGTTCTTCAATCAACTCTGATTTGTTTACAAGAATTGAAACATACTGATGCAGACTTGATGGGCTCATCTCACGTTCTTGAACTCGAACCAATAGTCTTGAAAGAATGCTCCAAAGTGCACTTCGTGCCTCTTTATCATCCGAAGCAAAAGGAAATATGTCAAGTATACCCTGTAAGAAAGAGAAATCTGGGTAGATCCAAAGTGTCAGTATTTATTCTCAAATAAGTTTGATGATGATGAATCTAAGTGGATGTAGCAAGAAAATTTGCTCACAAGAGTCTTTAACAGTTTTACCCTGTGATATCTCTAAAGCGAGATCAGCTGCATCAATCAAAATATTTGCTATTAAAACTGCAGCAGTAACACAAGAGTCGGCAACCTGCAGAAAAAGAATTCATCGTCTAAGTGTTTAGATCAAAATACCCATAGTTTAATCAAAAGAAAAGAACCACATGTCAGTCAATGAAATAATAGAAAAATCTTGAACATGAATCTACAGAGTTTTCTTATGACAGACTGGTTGTCACAGTATTTTCATTTGACATCATTCCCTGGTGCCTTTTTGCATCATGATGACCTCAATTGTTTAAATGCTCATCCTCTGTATAGAAGTTCAAATTTTTTTTTTCTTGATTCTCGTTTCTTTCATTTTCTGTTTTTCTTTTTCATTTTCAAACTCCTCGCTTCACTTTCAGTTACAGCAACATATCTAGTTATCCCTCAGCAAAGCGTGTAATAAACAAATCAACTTATCACTGCTCAGTGCTCACAACCATTTATTTAATTAAGCACCCAAAAGGATCTATAGTTTAAAGCTAGGCATATATTATCCAATTTATGGTGTTACTCGCTTGAAGATTCAGCTAAAACGGCAGATAATTGACCTTAAATACTGGGTCCAAAATCACACCAGCATGGATTCATAAAAGGGAATAAATTCACATGAGTGTGCAGATATACCCACACAGGCAGCTATACATCACTACGTGCATACATACAAGCACAAATTTATACACATACATATGTTATGTATTTGACTAAATTTAAGGTAATTAGTAGGCTGCAACGTACCTCAATTTTGTCAGGAAGTTTGATTAAGTCATTCAGTAGCCGAAATAGTTCCATATTCCAACAGATTTCTTGTGAATAATTATCAATGACAGTAAGAGCTTCAATAGTCTGAAGAATCAAATCAAGAACAGAGTACCTGAAAGAGGATGTAGTAGAAAATGGGACAGGAAAATTATGACCATTTATTTGATCACAAATATAATATTGATTTAAGTGAGTTGTCTGATCCTTGACATGACATAACAGCATCGTGGCAGATATTAAATAACAATATCATAGAATACAGGTCCTGATCTTCTTGGTGTAAAAGAACATAATTAAGCAGCATAAAATCCACAAGCAAACAAACCTGGAGACTGAACTCTTATAAATTAAATTACAGAAGGTGGTTATTGGCTCATTTAAGAAATACTCAGCGCCATTCAACTCATGTTTCCAAATATTATTTCTGAAACATTCTCAAAAACAAAGAAACTTCTTGCCGGTGGCTGCAGCATATCTTATTATCCACAATTACAATTTAGAAGAGTGCATCATAGCATGAGTAATATGATGTTAACTAAAAGACTCGGACTCAATACCGCTTTGCAATTTGCTAATAGGGGGTAAAAATGATACGGCATCAAGAATCACGTGCCAGAATGAACTCCAACATATAAAATGTGGCATACAACATGCTTTCTTTTTTTATGAAATCTTTCCAATGTGAAAGGCATTGAGATTATGAGAAATTTGAAAGTGAAACAAAGAGGAAAAATGAGAATCCCTGAGGACAAAAACATAACACTAGCAAAGAAGATTTTACGTTAGATTTGAAAGAGAATAGTGTTAACTGCAGCTCTTACAATTTAGTTTATTAGGCAACAATTCAAATGCAAGTATAAATAGATGAAACATTCTATACAGCTGTTTAGAAAACAAAAAAATCAGCCAGCTGGAGCAAGAATTTTTTTTGGCCACCTTTGATATTTAAACACTGAAATGAAACATTTGATATTACTTACATTTGTAGCATTTTGCTATTGTCCACATAAAAATTGGGTCCTAAAACATGTGCATTAAAGTATTAAAAATGACAAAGGAAAAGATATACTTGCATAATTGTTACACTATAGACATATATACATGTCAACCCGAGTTTCATTTTTGGATTAAGTAAGACTTAAACCAAAAGGGAATCAATAAGCCACGTGCTGTGTCAGAAGTACCGCTGAATCAGAATAGTAGGATGGAGGGAAAGGCAAAAACTCTGCTTCCACTCTATAACGTAATACCAATATTCCTAACAAGAAATGAACACCCACCCACCGTCTCCAGCAGGAGGCCGCCATAACACCAAAAAAACCCCCAAAAAAATGAGACATAATGATGAAGGAAGTGGTCCCCTGTACATCGCATTATGAACTTCACACTATACCTTTTTACAATGTCAAGTCATCAAATATGAGCAGCTTAATATATCTTGATCGTGGGTCGATTTGGTATATGATACAAATATTTAGTACACGTTACAATGCTTTCTTAGGTATGTAGTGCGGTATGTGGTGCAAGGGGGGTAAACTCGCCTGCTACGTTACTATTTGTCGCAATTCATTTTGTAACCTTTATCAAGATCTCTTTCACTATTATACAATATTATATCTATACTAATAAAATAGAACCCTTTTTGAATCCTCTAACTTGATCCAATGACACCCAATTTATCCAAAAAATGAAAAACTCCCGCCCAAAATTTAAAACTTCAAATCCCCCAACTACCCCCTATGGGCCCTATCCCAATGTCAGAAACCAAACAAACCCCCCCTACTCTCTCTTTCTCACTTCACCAGAGACCTCTCTTTCTCTGTGCCATGGATCCATCCACCACCAACCAAAACCACCACCGACCACACCACAGCCACCACCGTGTAGGTAATCTTCCCCTTCCCTCTCTTTCTTCATCTCTCTCTCTCTCTCACACATACACACATCACACAGATGCGTGCACACACATAGAGCACAACACAACAACACATACAACAATCTCGAAAAAAATTTATTTCCCCAAACTAGAACAACCAACGCCATACCCAAAAAAGGCCCCCTTCTTCCACAAACCACACCCATCACATGGTCGATTTGTGCACACTTTTGGTACTTGATTTTCGTAGTTCAATTTCTTTTGGTGCTAAGCTTTAAGGGTTTAAAATACTACTTAGAGCAACTCCAACCGGCTCAACAAATGCTATTTTTTAGCTATTTTGCTGAGCCAATCCAAAAAATTTGGCTCCAACCGACTCTCTATTTCACTCGCTAATCTGCCTCCCCCCATTCTCACTCATCAGTCGTGGCTAGCAACACTCTCTCTCATCAGAGCTCTTTCCCTCCGATTTTGATTGTTCTTCATCAGAGTTTTGCCCAAATTTTGGTCTCAGTCTCTCACTCGTCTCTCTCAGAGTCTCCCTGCACTCTCAGACTCTCTCCGTCGATGGAGCATCCCAGGAATCACCAGATTCCCCACCACCATCGTCGATCGTTGTTCGTGGCCTCCATCGTCGATATTTAGCACTGAACCAACCACCATCGTCGATCGCTGTTCTTGTACCATAAAGACTCACATGTAATTCTTTGCTTCAACACCCTTTTGTCTCTTCCTTGATTCTCTATCTTTGTTCTGTTTTACAGTAAAGTCTTATATATATGCAGGTTTTCTTTATTTGGGTTTTTTCTATCTGGGTTTGTCTTATTGTATTCATACCTTTTTTTGGGTTCAACAGGTTCATTTCTTCTACCTTATACATTTATGTGTATCTGTTCAAGCCTGTGTAAATATATATATTTGGCATTCTTCTGGCTATTCTTGTGGTAATTACATAGACATTTTTAACCGCCTTTGATCTCAAGCACTTTGATGATTTTGACTCACAGGTAATTGCATTTTTCCCATCCCATTTCCTGTACTTCATCTCTTTGTGCTCCATACCCTAATCCCTCTATATCTCCCAATACACTCTCTAGAACTATCAATCATAAGTGGTTGGTTTCTTGATGATTTCTGTGTGTTTCGTGTAGTTTGATTCATTGGCAAGATTGGTATGTGCTTATTTCTATCTGGGTACTGTTCTTTCTGTTTGTTCGTACTTGTTTGTTGGTAGATTTTTTGTGGGTGTTCAAATTTCATGCAATTTGAGCTGATTCTTGTGTGCTTTCATGTTCATTGTCATGTGGGTACTGCTTAATTGTTCTGAATGTTAGGGTTTTAGCTTCAATTGGGTTAAAAAAGGTCATTCTTTTGGTTGGTTTGATAACTGGATTTTGGAGTGGTGGCGTGATGAGGTGTTACTGAATTGAGATTTTGGATTTACTAGGGGTTGAATGTATGCACTTTGTAGTTGCTGAAATTATGGTGCTTTGATGGATCAACTTACCATTGCAAGTGGTGATTTTTTAGACATTTGGTCATTACTTTTCTTATAAATCAGCTTGTTTCACTGTTTTGGTTTTTGGTGATAAGGTTTTATCCTTGCAGCTGGGTTTTGGATATTGCATGTTTTGTATTTGTTTTAGTCTAGAAGTAGGAATTTAGTAATGTTGTAAGTGGTAAATGGATGATGATCTTACGTGATACTTCCACAAATTAATGTTAGAATTATTGATTGATTCGACAATTCTGCCAGCATGTTATGCTTAAAGCCATCCTCAAAAATGGACTCAGAGATGAATTTGAGGTTCAAGTTCAGTTTCATTGTGTTTCTGAGTGATCTATCATTTGATAAACATTCTGCTCAGCAACTTATTGAAATGGTTTGCTTCCCTTTGATAAACATCTAGGTCATTGTTGTCTGGATTATAAGGATCAGAACTGTTTCATTCTGGGCTGTTTGTGTTATTAGCTTATGTTCTGTTTTGGACATGAGGAAAAAACCATCTTTAAACACTTTGGTTTTAATTGTTCATTCTGGGTTTTCTTGATCTTAAAGCCCTCATTTTCTGCCTAATTTCGGCAATGAACCTTTATGCACCTTTCTTTTGAACTTTTTTCATCAACAATGTAGGTTTTCTGATGGATGAACATGGATATTACTTCACCAATCTCTTAAACGACAGAACAAATGTAGATGAGTTTAACACTCAATCAGTAGACCAAATAAGTCATTCTTCACCAATATCACCTCAAATAGAATTCACCACCAAAAAGGTTCGAGGCGGCAACTTTTCAATTGAGGAGGACTTAGTTTTAATCTCGGGTTGGCTTAATATTAGTGTGGATGCCGTGCATGGGAATGAGCAAAAATCTAAAAGGTATTGGCAAAGGGTTTGGGAGTACTTCAACGAATACAAACTCCAGTTAGATTGTAATGGCAATCAAGTTTCTTTGATGAATTGTTGGTCGACAATTCAATTAGCCACCAATAAATTTTGTGGCTGCTTTGACCAAATTGAAAGATTGAATCAAAGTGGTCTGACTGAGAAAGACAAGGTATGAGTGTATTTTAATTACAAGTGTGAAAATAGGACATTTTTCTTTTATGATACATAGCATTATTGTACAATTTTCAGGTCCGTGATGCAAAGAAAGTGTACAAGGAACTTCATAAATCCTCTTTTCCATTTGAACATTGTTGGAATGAGTTACGGTATCACCCAAAATGGATGGAGGATTCTCAGTCCAAGAAACAAAAAACAAAAAGTGGTGCAACTCCTAGCAGCTCTAATCCTTCAACACCAGAATCAGTAAACATAGGAGACGACAGTGGGGGCTTGGAGAGGCCAACTAGAAGGAAGACTGCGAAAGAGCGAGCAAGAAAGTCAAAGAACAAACTCTCTGAAGGCGATAATTCAAGTTCAACCTATTTCGTAAAATTGTTGGAAGAAATGAAGGAGGAGAAAAAGAAGATGGCGGAGAAGAAAGTCGATTTCATGAAAAAATTGGTAGCTGTTGAACAAGAGAAGGTCGTTGTTGAACAAGAGAAGGTACAACTCGAGCAAATGAAGGAGGAACAGAAAATAATGTTGATTGATACGAGTGTCATGCCTCCGATTCAAGCTGAATATTTTAAGCGCCTCCAGATGGAAATCATGGCAAAAAAAATGTAGTTTTTTCTTATTCATCGACTAGCAACTTTTGAGTAGTACAAAATGTTAGAGTTTGTGGGATTCACACTATTTGGTTTTATTGTTTTTATTTGAGTGTTTTTATTCTTCTTTATTCTTTTTTTTGTACAGTCAAAATGTATTATTATTCCCTAATATACAGTGGGTAATGGATGTTCTAATGTTCTGCCATAATTCACCTTTTACATACAATTCTTTGCTTTGATGGGGATATGGAAGATTTTGTGGTATTATTTTACATACAATTATTTTATATACAGTTCATCTTGTGGTATTATTTTACTCTGCAGCTGATGTTGGAACAAATTTTACTCAGCTATTGCTTTTTTTTTTTTAATTACTTGACCCAACCTCTTGATTTACATTATGCAGTGTTTTGGTGATATTATATTGTGCTATTATAACTCAAATAAAATTATTATAATGTATGCACTTGTTGGGTATCATTTGAATAATGTATAACCGTTAAAAAAATGATCGTTGTAAAATTAAAATTTAAAAATTTGATGACGTGGCACGACACGTCATCATTATGGCACTTAAGTGTTACGTCATGTGGTATTTTTGAATTATATTATTGAAAATTAGCTAAAGTTAGTTGAAATAGTTAGCTAAAATAGAGAGTGTGGTTGAAGTGCATTTTAAAAAGTTGCTAGCTAAAGTAGTGAACTGAATATTTAAATATATTTTGAGTAGCTATTTTGCTGAGTGTGGTTGGAGATGCTCTTAATTAAGAGGTGGATACATGTATATTGAAGGTTATAAGAGTTTATCAACCAAGAGCATTATACGGTGGCAAAAAAGGGACATGGGCTACTTGATCTAGAATACGTTGGCAATGCCTCGGAACAACTTCTCGACTGAAAAGATCTTGAGCTAAATATTTTTTGAATTGCTAAAATGTTGTATTTTATATATCGGTGACATTTCTTATAATTAAAACAAGTTTGTTAATATTGTTAATTGATTTTTCTAATTTCGTTTAAATTTGTTTATCAAATGTTTGATTTGGATATATCTTGGTTTGGTATTAACTTTATGGAGTGTATTTGGGTGTGATGATTTGAATTCGAGTATTTATTACGTTTGACATAGTGGATTATTGATGTTTTGTCGTGTTGGTTTACCGCCAGTGTGAATCTAGCTTACCAGACAGTGGTAGCTTAGGGAGAGGGTTTGGGTTATGGTTTCATGTGAAGGCGCTCAAGCTGCTGCGCTCACTGGAAAATCAGCAACTGTGAAGGCATTCAACTCCTTGACCCCTGAACACCAGTTGTTATTAGTCTTTCATAACAAGATTATGAAAATTGTATACACATGTTGATATCTTTTGGGGTGCTATTTTTAGAACAAATTTGGCAAATTTTTTTAAGAAAGTGGGTTTAAATTTTTACATAGTGCCTTCAGATACGGACATTAACTAGTATTATATATAATAGTACATCCATGAACAATAGTCAATTACTATTTATCTTACAATTGTGTTTGATTTCTTACTATCTAGAATCATATATAATTATGCATCCGTACACATAGTCAATTAATAGTTATTTTACATTTTTGATACATGTTCCAAATCGAATCGATTTTAGGTTAGTATGACAATTCGGGATCAGATATTTAAGATGATCTAGATTGCAACGCTCGGGAGGGCCCATGCGGGGGTTTGGGATTGTTATATCCAGATCGTTAGTCGTCAAGGGTTTAGTGATTTATAGTAACTATGTAGCTTCCCTACGTGAGAGCGCAACCTTTCAAACCAAAAATAATAGTCATACCTTTCAGGTTCTCGTTCACCGGTTAATTTACTCATCTCCAAAGCCAAGAGGTTAATTAAAAGACTTGGAAGACCAAACTTCATCAAAGGTGGTAAAAGGACAGTGGTTACTTCCTGCTGATGTTGTAAGATGGCTAACAGTAAACCAACACTCTGCATAAAAAAAAAAACGTTTATTTTAGATATTGATGACAACAATGATCAATAATCTTAACAATAATAGTCATAGAATTATATTAGTTTAGGCAGATTGAAGAACCTAAATATAATATAACAGTTTAATCGGATTGAAGTTAACAAGTACAGATATAAATACTCCATGTGATCATAACTAATTTTCATCTTATATCTACTGAAAAAAGGAACAAGAAGAAAAGAAGAAAAAGACAATGTTTCCATAGGAAAGTCTCATCTTATACCCTGGATCCGTAGTTTGAAATCATGCATTTTACAACATTATTGACTTTCCAATATAACACACACACACACACACACAAACAGACCCTCCAAAGGATTTAAAGAGCAATTTAAAAGATGATAATTGGACAGATTAGAGTTTAAGCAAATGAGTGAAAACTATGAGAAACATAGTGTATAATTCTGATTTGAAAGTCCAAAACATCAGTCTTCAACCTCAATTAAGGATATGATGAAATTAATCTTGAAGAAGTTTCTTTCTGCGTGGTGCACTCCAAAAATATATAATTAAATCCATCAAAAGAAGTATATATCAGAAGTGCTGCTGTGCTACCTATAAAAATTGAGAAATCTTAAGGCACCTTATTGATGCTTAAATGTTTTTGTATAACACCATTAGACACTGAAACACTCATAATTAGCAAATCACCAGAAAAGAAAATGAGGCCAGATACCATTTACTACCTTTTCTATCAGTTGCAGATTCAAGGTGTTTTCTGTAATCCATAGAATACGGCATAGAATATGCTCTGTCTGCAATGCTTCAGCCCACGTAACACCTTCACTACCTTGAAGACACAAAGTTAACAACCTGCATCAAAATGCTAAATCTAATAAAATTTTATTGCACAAGAGAGAGGTTATATACTTATATAACAACCATGTCAAATATGGAAGAACACTGATTTAAGTGTGAACTACATAAGTGAGTAGTATAGTTTCACTTATATTACACACAAGTACAGAAGATAAAGTTACTAGGGTTGTACTCCTTTTCCAACTCAATACTGTGCAGCTCACTCAAGGAAATGACAAGCAGGAAATAAATGAGTACCATTCTACAATAACATCTATGTACAGTATCTAAATGGGCAATCAGGGAAATGACAAGCAGAAATTACCCCCACCAAAGGAATTTTTTAAAAGGACACAAAAAGAAACACCCGACGAATCAATAGCCACAAAAAAATGGCAAGTAAACAATAACCTACGGAAGGCATAATTACAGTAAATCTAAGTCCCAGATTAATGGTGCACAAAATGGGAAAGGGTGGAACTCCAACACAACAGATCTTTCAGACAGTAAAGCTCCAAACCTGTGAACTTATTTTGGATAACATGTATGAGTCAATATTAAAGGTGGGAAGAAGTTACATCACTGATACCTAACAAAATCCAATGGTTATTTTTGACTTGCGGTTATGTAGCTATACATTACCGGAAAGCTTCACAAAGGCATGGGGTATCGTCCAAAAACAACTGATCCATGATTGTTTCAACCAATCCATCTATAGAGACTATCTGTTTCCGGGAAACTTCATGGCAAGCAAGGTTTCCAAGGATTCCAAGGCCAATCTCCTGAAAAGATAAGCAGAGGTCTTAAAACATCCACTTCAGTGACTCAACTGTTTTCAAGACCACCTTGTGAAATACCACTTACCGTAACACGCATAGATTGGGAAGCCATAAGACTAGCCAAAAGCACTTCAAGAATAACGTTTTGCACCTGTATACATAATTTAGCAACTGGCTTAATAAATACAATGAACAAGTAGTCAACTTTGGCATAAAGAAATACATAAAATTAAAGAATTCTATAAATGAAGCAAGATAAAATCTCAATTCCAACTCTGGTTTCAACCACACACATTATTTCGTTTGGTGTGTTGTGTGTTGGGGGGGGGGGGGGAAGAGTATAAGATTGTGATGTGAATGGCCAGGAAAAGATATCATATGTCATCAACCATCTTTCCCATAATGGCCAAAATGGTCAAGGATTGATTAATGGTAAATTCCACAACTGCCACCTTTAATGTAAGATTGCATAACCTATTAGCTTCAATGTCATAGAAGAATTATTTACCTCAGCATATCACATACCACGAGTAAAAAAATCTACTATCAGAGCCATCTCAACCACTTTAGATTGGATAAACTAATTCTTTATTGAACTGACATCTATGTACAATAGATTCAACAAGAACAAAAGGCAAACAAGAAGGCAATTAGAAAGAAGAAGTGGCAAACCCAAGTACCATCAACTCGGCATGAGTTTTACTTGCTGCAAGATCCCATAAAATGCATCCATACTCTTCCCAAGCAGCTTCTCCCACCAACCCACTCTGATGCTTATGTTGATGGCTCAAACAATCATTTATCCCTTCAGGACTATCTAATTCACCAGAATTATCAACGGTCTCCATCGATTCCGATTGGTTGTTTGGGGAGTGCAGAACTCCATTTTCGGTTAGAGTGGTCACACTACCTTCCGATCTTTCAATTCTTGATCCTTGCATAGACACATCAAAAGCATCAACTCCATAAGACATGCTACTATTCCTCACATCTGGTGGTAGAAGTCTCCGTATTAAAGATATTACAGAACTAGGATCAACTGTAGTTGATATGTCAAATAGCTGCATAATCCAATGCAATACTTCAGTCTAAGCAGATAAATGCATGGATAGCCAATACATCAGACAAAGGGCTAAGGAAAAAATGCAATATAGTTGTTTGGATGCTAGTAATTTTGATTCATGTACCCATATATAGTACCATCGATACAATATAATCTATACAACGCGAGCATGATAGGGGAAAGAAAAATAGAGGGTGATAAGCAGTGAACTCATGTACATATACAAGTGTTCATTACTAAAGCAGAATTCAAAAACCATGATTTCAAAACGATACATACGGTAAACGTAAATAAAAACAAAACATTCTGATAAACCCCAACCACGAACAACCATGCTTTTGGATTGCCAAACAGAACCTCTGCAACATTATAATCTGACAAAAACCCATTTTAGGTAGATACAACCTGTTGTCTCTGACAAAGGGTCAGGCCACAAAATAGGATGGTAAACTTCGATCATAGATTTTTACCTTGGACTTGTATCAAACAGTTCGATGGCAAAGCAATGTACCAGGTAGAAAACAGAACCCATACCTTCTATGGTTTCAGGTACTTGGTAAAAACTATAGGAATTCAGCAGATATTGAATAAAAATTCCTATAAATATTTAAACACATAACGGTGTGTATATTTGTTACCTCATCGGAGGGAGCAGAAGGGTGATGGGCTGGTGGTGGCTGATGTTCTTGTGCTTCCACTTGTTCTTCTTCGTCTTCATCAGCGGGTAATTCTGATGGAATAGACATGAAGCTTGTTATACGACGAAGAATTTTCTGCTTTTAGCTTCCGACTTCAAATTTTTCTCGGATGTGTTTGGTAGCTGAGAAATTACAGGGATGACAGAACTCAAAATCAAAGCACAAAAGCCCGCCGTGCCATTCAAGATGTTCAGAAAATGTGCCGATTAAGCCTAGGGGTGCAAGTGAAGCAAATCAGCGTGCAATTTGACAACGAAAAGTTACAAATTTCTCAAGAAAATAAAAATGTCGGGGTACCATGTTACCTTACTTTAGGTTTCGGAGAGAAATATAAGATTTTTAGAAGTTTTTAGGGTAAAAGTGACATTTAACCCTATTTCATATATTTTGGAGAGTTGGTTACTTATTTGACCCATAAATTATACTATTTGTTTAAAAAAAATGTTATTTTGACTTAAAATATAAACTTGATAATAGATTTCAATAAATATTATGACTCACAGTAAAATCAATGATTAACGCGTATTTCTCTATATCAATTTACTGTGAGATGTACAATGGAATTGCCACATAAGATTGAATGAGATTTGGTGAAGATATGATGAGTTCTTCAAACTAACAGAGTATCTGTTCAAGAGGATAGTCCAAGAGATAAGATTGGGTGATGCTAATCATTATTTCTAATACGTTCCCGCAAGTGAAGCATTCGACCATGGAGGTTGAGCTTGTTTCTTAGTAGCTGAAATTGTGGCGTCAAGATAGGTTTTGTTAGAATGTCTGTGATTTAGTCTTTAGTAGAAATATAGCTCACATCAAGATGTTCAACTGCAACATTGCCGCACACAAAATGGAATGCAATTTCTATATGTTTTTCATGCGATTGTGGAAGATCGGATTGGCTGTGAGATATGTTGCCCTAATGTTAACCATAATTTATGACTGGTGGGTTGAGAGAGATGAAGCTCTTTGAGAAGAGATTGAATCCAGATTAGCTCAGGTGTAGCATTGGCAAGGGCATGACATTCGGATTTGGTGCTTGATCGGGTAATTGCTCTTTGTTTTCGGGAGGATCAAGGGACAAGGTTCGCACCAAGAAAGATAGCATAGCCACTAGTTGATTTTCTTCCATCAAGACAGCCTGCCCAGTCGGCATCGAAAAATGCCGATAAATTATAGAAGGTGGACCGGGTAATAGAAAGGCAAAAGTCAATGCTTCCTATAAGATATCTAAGAATTCATTTTACGACAGTCTAGTGTGTAAGCGTGAGTTGCTGCATGTATTGATAGACTTTGTTGACAACATAGGAGAGATTCAACGTTATGATGGTGACATATTGGAAAGCATCGACGACACTACAGTAGAGAGTGGCATCCTCAAATGGGTCGCCTTCATTTCGACGAAGTTTTATGGAAAGTGAAAATGAATTAGATATAGACTTTGCACCATTTGTGGAACACCGTTTTAGGAGGTGCACAATATATTCTCGCTGGCTAAGAAGAAGACTGTGGGTGTGTGAATGACCTCAATGCCGAGGAAGAATCCAAGAGGACCAAGGTCCTTGATTGAGAATTTGATGCCGAGTGTTTGTGATGAGAGAAGTTATGAATGTCGATGAGTTACCTATGACGGTGATGATGAGATCGGCAACACATACTAGTACATAGAGGATGGAATGGGAGTCAATCCAAATAAAAAGTGAAGTGTCCATTTGAGATGGATGGAAGCCTTGATCGATGAGAAAATGACTAAGCAGGCCGAATCAAGCACAAGGTGCTTGTTTGAGTCCATAAAATGATTTCCAGAGACGACACACATAATTGGGAAATTGAGGGTCCGTGAACCTAGGGAGTTGAGTCATGTAGACAACCTCCTTGAGACTGCCATGTAAGAATGCGTTGTTGACATCTAATTGGCGAATGGGTCATCCTCGGCAAGTTGTAATACTCAAAACAGTGCGGATAGTGTCTGGTTTGATAATGTGATTGAACGTGGTGGTGTAGTCGATTCCTTCTTGTTGATGGAAGTCTTTTGGCGACAAGGCGAGCTTTGCAGCGCTCAATGGTACTGTGCGCGGTGATTTATGTACAATAAATGAGTAGACAAATCTCTCCCTTGACGAACTCGAGTTTACTTGGAAAATCGAAGGTCTTATAGCAAACGGATGTGAGAAATGGTACAAAGAGTGGTAATGAATCTTTTTTCAGCTGTTTGGTCACGTTCGACTTATCGAGATGAGTCATGTTACTCAAAAAGAAATGTTAGAAGGGCGTCAAAGTGTTTTTCGGCGTGACCCCACTGACGATCAAGTCAGTATGTGAGAGAGGGGTGGAAAACACTGTTCTATTGCTTGAGTAAGAATGTGCGTACCTTTGTCTCGAGTTGTGAGAGCTATTTATACTTTCATGGAGGTAATCATTGCGAACAACTGAGTCTCCTGGAGGGAAGACCCCTTATTGGCCCATAGGAAAGGTGACCAGTGTCGCATAATTCCATGACAGAGTGTCTTCCTTGTCATGTGGAAAGAAGTTTTTGCATTTAATGCTCGGATCCCGAACATTTAATGCTCTCCTTCCGAGGTTCGCCGAGCAATAAATGTGTCCCATCCTTCTGAAGGGTCATTTATTGTTCCCTTGTGGTGGTCGCGCACGCGTAAGGGCACTTTTGTCCATCGACTCCCAATTCTGTGCTCTGCACTTTGTGCATCATTATTATTGGTCACTAACCTGCCATTTCTGTTGTCTTGACTGCCTTGGGGAGGGGAATCAATGATTATTGACCAATTTATTTTCTAAGCCACGATAACTGTCAAAATCGTCATTCATACCTCGCCAGCATAAGGGGTCTGAAGTCGAGGTGACATGTTTGGTAGAGGGCCTCGGAAAGTCACACACGCTGAGGACACATGTCAAATGGATGGGGCTTCGAGGGTCTATGATGCCAAAGACACATGTCAATATAGAGGATGCTTCGAAGGGAATTATGCCGATGACACGCGTCAGATGCAAAGAGCTCCGAAGGAGACACATGCCGAGGACACGTGTCACTCATAGGAGGACCTGAGGGGACAGATGCCGATGACGCGTGTCAGTCTATGGTGTGTCCACGTCAAACAAGATGAAAACATGTGTCGACTCCCTGTTAATTCTAAAAAATGTCCCATCAGGTATCATTTGCCCATCGTTTAATTTGAAAAATCCATTGACAACTTATAACGTTGGAGTTGGGTTGAGATGGTTCAAGAGTCCAGGTACAATTTTTTCTTAATGCATTGAGTTCATTCGTCATTGCTTTGCGCCATTAAAAAATACGAGAGACATTAGTAACGCTTGTGGGAATGATATCAGTCAGAGAGGTGGTGAGATATCAACAAGGTAGGGGATGTTTGGTAGAGTGGTTTATGAATTTGGGTTACCCAGTGCCGTCTTTGGACCGAGTAATCATCGGATGAACATGTCCTGGTGGTGGGAAATGGATGGGGTCAACATGTGGTAGTGAGGAAGATGATGGAAGAAACTCATGGGGAATTTGTGTTGCATCAGCAGGTGCTTCCAGCGGACTACCGATCCAATGTTCAGGTGATGTCGTAGATGAAGGATAGCTGGTGCTAGTTGCCAAGACTGGATGTCGTACAAAAGCTAGAGCATCTAATGTTGTAGAGGAAAAGGGGGCTTTCGGTAATTACATCTAGAAAAGAAATATCGACGTGGAAGCAGGCAGGATCACCAGAATAATACAACCAACCACTTTCTCACCTGAAATGCCCAAAACAATAACGACCACTAGCTTCATCTATACTTCTTAGTTCCCTCTCTCTCTCTCTCTCACACATACACACACACATCCAGAGCATATATATATAGATATATATATATATATATATACATTTGTCCGGTCCAGAATATATTCCTACTTCAATTTGATCAGAACAGAGATTTATTTCATACACAATTCACATGCTCACAAGAATCCCCGCTGAAGCTCACAACCAACAATGGCCACAGCACCGATTTGTTCCTACTCTCCTTCACATTCACACTTTGTTCAGTTATCGGTTCAGTCCTCATCTCAATGCCTACTATTCGCCGGCTACAGCCTGTTCGGATCACGATGGTCGTCGTCTCCGGTCTTGCTGCAGAGGAACAGCGTTCCTATGTACCCAATTTCAGTGAGACTTCCGTGCAAAATCAAGTGCTTGGCGAAATCGACGGAGGACACTGAACCAGAGACCCTGACAAGTGACGGTGATGATGACAAGTCCAGAGACGCCGTCAATGTCTGCCCACAACAGGACTCTGTTGATGCCGTCCGTCCAGAACTCTCCAACAGTCAGTCTGGGTCTCATAGGATAGCTACTTCTTCCGGTGACTCTTTGTCCCTCGGAATTCGTGAACCAGTTTACGAGGTCCGTTTTCTTTGATTAGTAATGTAACGTTCTTCTCTAATACTTTTTTCTTTCTCATTTCCGAATTGTAAACTTGTTTATTCGAACTGCACATACCATAGGGACAGATTGGGAAGTTAGTATTCAAGAAATTTTATGATTCGGGAGTCTTTTCAACCTTAAAGTTCATAGGACGGAATGATATTTTTTGAGATCCTTATATTCATTATGCCTATCATTGAATAGACTGGGTATTCACCTTATCAATATCTCAAATCCATGGCGGGGTTTGTTTGGTACCTAAATGGGCACCTGGATCAAACCAGTTGTCAAGCTAATGTTCTCTTGTTCCCTTAAAGTTATGGAGCAATTAGCTTTTTCAAAAAATAGGGGTAAATTAAGGAGAACTCAAAATAGTACAGGAAGTTTCTTGCCATGATTATGTTCAAATGAAGAAATATAGGCCAATATGTCTAATAAGTTCAAAGCAATGTTTATCAAATTGCGTAGATTTGTAACTTTAGTTTCCACTTCTACCGTGAAACAGCATTGGATGAATTGAACATGGACGACATTTACAATGTGATTGGTTACGGCAAAAATGCATAAGGAGTAGGGGATGCATCCCACATGAAATGTAGCAATGCAATCCAATTTGTGGATGGTCGACCTTTGTCTGGTCACCTTGTCCATTGTCGATACATTAATTTAATTAGCTTTATATTGGTTTATGCTTAATAAGTATAGTTCACTATGGAAATTATAGACTAAGGTTTCAACCATTTTTATAAAAATTGCAAGTCTAGGCAGGTCTTCACCTACTATATCATTCACTTAGGAATTTTGACCATGTTTGTGCATGTTTGGCTCTTCCTCTCCCTCCTTAAGCTTCCTTTTGGTACTAAGGCCGCACACATTTAATGATTGGGCTATAAGAAACGTGTTCAACATCAAGCTTGAAGAATGATGATAAGATCAATGATTGTGCAGTGGGATGTTTAGAAAGGACAAAAAATAGTGAGCCTGCAAGAAATAATCTCCCCATGATTCCAATGGAAGGAAGGAGCCTACTGGCTCCCATTGTAGCTTATTGGCTGCCAATGTTAATTGACTAGCAACAGGTTAGGAATTTGAGAGAGAGAGAGAGAGAGAAGAGCTTGAGTTGGTTTTATCATGTACACAGTAATATGACATCACCCGTGAGAGAGTCAATTAATAGCGGTACAAGATTCTTAAAGGATATGCCTCTATGGATTCAACTGAAAAAGATTTGGAAGCTAACTACTAATGACAAATATGCCTCTCTACAGAGCTGTTTGGTAGAATAAGATAGGTAGGCTGATACTGAAACCATTTTATCGGCCCTGTGATATTTTGCTGTGATCATTGGGATTCTGCAGCCACCCTCCTTTTTTGTTCTTTTTCATTTTCTTTCAGACACTTGTTTTATGTCTTATTATTCCTTAAATGTATATGGGTTTTTTTTTCCCAAAAGGTGGTGGAAGTAAGGTCAAATGGGATGGTATCTACTAGGAAAATAAACAGGCGACAATTGCTCAAGTCAAGTGGTGAGTGAACTTTTTTGGGAAAATCATATGTCTCCTCTACATTCAACTTAGTTTACTATTTTACTTATTTATGCAGAACAATGTTCTGATAGTTTACTACTATGCTGATTGAATTATTTACTTTTATTATTACTTACTCCATAATTTGTTGCACTTCTTGATTCTTGTGTATCGGAAAGTTATGTCGATGTTCATCAACACTGCATTTCTACATAATTTGTATCACTTGCAATGAGCACTTTGCATAATTGTCAGTTTATTACATTACTCTTGCTTCTGTCTCATTCCATAATCATGCTTAGGAATTGGCATAACCTACAACAGCTACATACTGTCTCTATATTTCTTCTTCTTCTTCTTCTCCTTCTCCTTCTCCTTCTTCCTCCTCCCTTTTTTGAACTCCTGAACAATATTTTTGGCAACAGGTCTTCGTCCTCGAGATATTCGGAGTGTTGATCCATCATTGTGGTTGACAAACTCAATGCCCTCTTTGCTGGTATTGCATCATATTGCTCTCTGGCAGTGTTTAAGTTGTGTGTTTTTTTATCAATTAGTTTCATCCATTTTTTGTCTTCAGCTGGAGCATTTTAGTATTATATATGGCCTCAAGAAACTCCCTGGATATTTTGAAATATTTCTCTGCAGATTATAATATAGAAAAGAGTTATAAACTTGTTTGGATTTCTTTCTTGCTTCTACCGTTGCATTAAATAAAACCTGTAAACAAAAACCTCTTTCTTACTAAACAAATATTGCTTTTTATATTTGCTAATCATTTATTTTATTTTTGAATGCTGTGATGGATTAAAACATAAACTTAGAATGATGCATGACCAGAAAAACTGAAAGAGAAGAAGAAACAGAGAAAAACTCCAATATCAATTCCTATATAATAAAAAATGCTAAAATTAGAAGCTTTATGTAGTTGAGTCCTAAAATTAAGAATAAACAAAAGCCTATATGAACTTAGGGCCCCCGCCCCCAGGGCCTCACATGGGTGCAAAATGGTTTCTTGCAAGTGTTATTAACTCGAATTATTTACTATGAATATCAAAATAGCATCAATGCTCCATGAAGCTGGTTGAGGATGGTAATTTAACATATTTGTCCAATTTGGTCTTTAATTTATTTATTGATTGTGAGACTTATTACTTAAATCTCTATAACAAGAACTGCTCCTTGATGAACTGGGCCAACTGGCCAAGATTGGTGCTCACTTTTGATTTAAATTACAGGTCCGTGAGCATGCAATTCTTTTGAATTTGGGCACATTAAGGGCTATAGTGATGCAAGAGTGTGTTCTTATATTTAACTATAACCGGTAATTTTCTCCTACTTGGGTGTGCAAGATATTTGGTGTTTGGGGTTGATTTACTTCAAGTAATTGATTTTACTTATTATCAAAGGGAACCCTTAATGATTTCCTGATCACACATGTTGATTATCTGTAGTAAAGGAGGGAAAGCATTCATTGATGCATTGTTACCTCGCTTAAATCCCAAAAATGTCAACGGAGGGCCATCAATGCCATTTTTACTTGAGGTGAGTCTGGTCCTACAATTCTATGCTTCATGTGAGAGTGATGGTGCATTGGTGCTGGGTTTACTTATGGCCTGATGCTACAATCTGTGGCACGAAAAGATAATATATTTTGTAGGTTGAGGTCTGTGCTGTTAAGTAAAGATTTTATCGTCTGCCACTCTCCATTGGATTCGTTAAGGTTGAGAGATTTCTAGCTTATGGAATCTCACACAATGAAAAGGCTGTAATCAACTTCTTGCCATTGGTGTAACTATCTCTTAATCTCACTATACAAAGTTGCATCATGTGTATCGAGAGAGAGAGAGAGAGAGAGATGATGGGCTGGTGGGCATTGGCAACCACAGCCATAGGTGGGCTCCTTTTGTGCCAATCATTAGATTTTTTTCTAACCTTTTTTCAAGAGTTCGTAAAGAATGGTAAGTTAGCTCTAGCTTTTACGTAATGACTTATATAATCTACTTCTGATTTTCTATCAAGTGCCTTGGATTATAAAGTTGTCAGATGAGGAAATTCTATTTGGAGGGTAGCACGTTGTTAATTTTCTTTACTTGATGTATTAGTGAGTCAAAAAGAGATACAAACTAAGTGTAAAACCCCCGTATATATAGCCAAACAATAAAGGTACAATAAGGATAAAAAGATAAAAAGAAGGCAAAAGGCAAAACCCTAATAAACTAGGTTATAATTCCAACACTCCCCCTCAAGTTAGACGCAAAAATATTAATTAAGTCAAGCTTGACAACGGAGTCCCAGAGAATGGATAGAGTGACAGGTTTGGTGAAAACATTCGCAACCTGATCACTGGTTCTCACAAACAATTGAGTGACAAGACCACAACTAACCTTCTCCCGAAGAAAGTGAACATCGATCTCTATATGTTTCGTCATCTCGTGTAGTACAGAGTCAGAAGTGAGTTGAATAGCAGATCGATTATCACAATATAATGTAGATGAAGAAGTCATTGGAAATCCCAACTCGCCAAGAATCGATCGTAGCCAGATAATCTCACATGTGCCAAGTGCTAGTGCCCGATACTCTGCCTCTGCTAACAAGCGAGAGACAACTGACTGTTTCTTGCTCTTCCAAGAGATAAGATGAGCTCCTCGAACAGCACAAAAACTTGTAGTAGATCGACCGTCACACGCTCCCCCATAATCTGAATCTGAATCTGAATAACAGGCTAGAGAACCAGTTTGAGATCCTGATGCATAGAACAACCCATATCCAGGACAAGACTTGAGGTACCGAAGAATATGATACACTATATCAAGATAAGGCTGACACGGCCTGTGCATGAATTGACTAACTCGGCTGACAGCGAATGAAATGTCTGACCTAGTGTTGGCTAAATAGATAAGTCTACCTACCAACCTCTGATAGATCGTCGGATCACTCAACTCCTCACCTTTTAGGTTTGGAATCATGGGTGATGATGTCGGTTTGCACCCCAGCATCCCAGTGTCTGAGAGAAGATCCAGAACATACTTTCTCTGAGAAAGAACAATACTCCGTTTCTATGGGCAACCTCAATCCTAAGAAAGTATCGTAAAAATTCAAGGTCCTTCACATCGAAGGCCTTCCCAAGGTCTACCTTGACCTATGCAATTCCAGAAATTTCATCCCTAGTAATAATAATATCATCCACATATACCAAAAGGATGACACACTGCCCAGAAGTATTCTGTCGAATAAAACATGCATGATCAGAATGACATCTAGTGAACCCTAAACGTACAACTACACCACTAAACCGAGAGAACCAGGCTCGTGGTGACTGTTTCAGTCCATAAAGAGACTTACGCAGTCGACACACCTTTCCAGCATATTCCCCCTGACCACGAAAGCCTGGTGGTGCATCCATATAAATAATCTCGTCCAGATCACCGTGAAGAAACACATTCTTCACATCTAACTGAGGAAGAGGCCAAGAGTACTCCGCAGCCAGAGAAATAATCAACCGAACAATAGTCAATTTTACTATGGGGCAAAGGTAGCACCAAAATCACGACCTAGTACCTGAGTAAAGCCTTTCGCCACAAGCCTAGCCTTATGAAGATCAATAGTACCATCTGCAAGAAACTTCAGAGTGTAAACCCAGCGACAGCCAACAAGCTTCACCCCTGAAGGTAAAGAGACAAGATCTCACGTATGATTATGCTGCAGAGCGTCTATCTCCGTTTGCATGTCAAGAACCCACTGGGGCTCCCGCATAGCCTTTGAAATAGAGCGAGGAACCGGTGTATCTGATAAGGCCATACCATAAGCTCGAAATGTAGGAGACAGATTACCATAAGAAACATAAGCAGAGATCGAATATAAAGTCTTGGCGGTCCAACCATAACGAACAACTGGACGGCGATCACGCCCTAAATCATCATCCTCCACTGACAATGTCTCATCAGGGAAAGTAACTGGCTCAGTACCTGTAATCTCATTAGTACTAACAACAAGTGTATCAATATGCTCAACGAACTGAGAAGTATTACCTGCATCGCCTAAGGTAGAGGGGATATCAGCAGAGGGATGAGAGCGAGGGCGACGAACATAAACCTGCAAAGGAGAGACTGGTGACTGTAACGACAAAATTTGTGAATAAATTTTTACACAAAATAAGGTCAAGTTACAATAGTCAATTTGATTGACTTTAAGTAAAAGATATAGTGTTGACTCTCTTCGGCGTGCTTCTCCACTGTCCTCTGATTCTCGGTGAATTTGATGATGATGAGGGCCGGATCGGCGTGTTTCTCGATCTTTGATTTGGCGTTGACTTTGATAGATTTGGTGAAAATAAGGGCTTGACCAGCGTATTCCTTAATCTTCAATTTGGTGATGCTTTGGTAGATTTGTTGAAGACAAGAGTCAGATTGACGTGGTTCTCATTCTTCGAACTTTGATTTGGTGAATTTGTTAAAGACAATGGTCGAATTGACGTGAATTTTGTTCTTCGATCTTTGACTTGACTTTGTAGAATCTTCTCACCGTTCTTTGTGTTGAATGGTTTGGAAGATGATTTGGATCTCTTGAAGAAGGATCTTGGCTGTATTTCTTCTCCTTAGAGATAGATTGCATGACCTCAATTGGGGATAAACTCTGGCAGAGCTTCGCTGCTGATTTTCCCTTCTCCTCCTGAAATGCACTCGGGCATAGCTTCTTGATCTTCCCTCCTCTTTGGCTTCTCTTCTTGACCTCTTTCTTGGCTCCTTCTCCCTTTCTTCCTCCTTTTTTGGCCTCCCCCAGACCTCTATTTATAGTGGTAGGAGTAGTTATCTATATAAAGGTGGTAGTTATCCATATAAGGGTGCTTTTACCTTATTACCCTTGTATGGGTTTTAGGTAGTGAACTACCCATAAATTTGATGGTTTTAGTTAATTTATGGAATTTAAGTCCAACCCACTATACCTTTTAAAAGTTTATTTAATTTGGGTCTATGGAATTTAAGTCTATTTTAATTGAATTTAACAAGTTTGAGTAATTGCATTTGGGCTTGTATTATTTAGGCTATGGAATTTAGGTCCAGTTTAATTTAATTTGACAAGTCTTGTTAATTAAATTTGGGCTTGTATTATTTAGGTTATGGAATTTAGGTCTAACCTAATTTAATTTATCTAATTGATTTGAGCTCAATTATAAACATTAATTTTTTAATTTTTTGATGTCTATAGTGACTCTGTACTGACAGGGACGAATGGCTCTAGAGGAGAAGAGACTGATGACTCTGTAGTGATAGTGACCAATGGCTCTGGCTGCTGTGATAACGAAAAATCAAAGGGAGTATCATCAACCGGAGGGGCAGACATAGGACTGAAAGAAAAATAAGGAATATGCTCAAGAAAGGTAACATCTAGGCTATGATACATACGGCGCCTGATAGGATCATAACACCGATACCCCTTAGACTGATGACAATAGCCCACAAAGACACAACGAATCGCTTTATCATTAAGTTTATGACGAGTAGGAGACCGATCCTGAACAAAACATGTGCAGCCAAAAACACGAAGGGAGATTGAAAAAAGTATTTGTTCAGAGAATAAGACCTGTAAGGGAGCCCTATGCTGAAGAACACGACTCAGTGTACGATTGCATAGAAGTGTAGAAGTCAAAACAGCAAAATGCCAATAAGATTTTGGTACCCCCATACCTCGAAGCATACAACGTACCATCCCTATTAGACTTCTATTTTTCCTTTCAGCAACTCCATTTTGCTCAGAAGTATATGGACAATTGAGCTGTTGAAGGATATCCTGAGAGGAAAGGTGAGACATTAAGGCATCAGACACATATTCTTTGGCATTATCCGAACGAAGAGTACAAACAATGACATCGAATTGTGTCTTAATCATCTGGAGAAACTGAGTGATGATAGGGAGTACATCAGACTTCCTATGCAAAAGATAGACCCAAGTACAATGGGTATGATCATCTATAAATGTCACATAGTATTGAGCACCTGACAGAGCAGTAACAGGAGAGAGTCCCCAAATATCAGAGTGTATTAGGTCAAATGGCTTGGGTGACTGGTGCATGCGAGAAATATAACTGGTCCGAACATGTTTCGATAGGGAACATATAACACAGTCAAGTTTACCACCAACACAAGCATTGCTCAAAGCAGCAAATAACATATATAAATATTTAAAATTTGTATGCCCAAAACGGTCATGTCACAACTGAACAATTTGTGATGAAAAATCATAACGACAGGTATTAGGTAAAATATTAGCATGCAAACTAGGAATAGATAAAGACAAAGCAGGTGTAGGTGATGGAGGTGGAGGAACTGGTGAAACTGGAGGTGAATCGCCTAGATAATACAATTCATCTCTCTCATGTCCCCTGATAATAATCCTCCTGGTACTCAGGTCTTGCAAATAACACGAATCAGATAAGAACACAACCGCACAGTGAAAATCTCTGGCTAACTGATGTACGGATAATAGATTCATGGCCAACTTTGACGCATGAAAAATTGAATGTAATGTAAAGTCATATAGGAGGCGGACTGTACCCCAACTAACAATGGGGGCATGTGTCCCATCTGCTAGCTGAACCTGTTTATGTAACTGCTCGTCAAAAGTGGTGAAGTGATGGGTCTCACCTGTCATATGACCATTCGCACCCGAGTCCAGCATCCAAAGAGGAGACGGACTGGCGAGAGCATGAAAGACATGAGGTATACCTGTAGTGGTGGCAGTAGCAGAAGTCGGACCCTGAGAAATCAGGGCGGACATAAGTATATCCAATCGGGAAGTGATAGCATCCATATTACTTTGCCAAGGAGGAACAGTAGGAGCAGTCGCAGGAGCTGCGGGAGTAGGTGGTGGGATCTTAACAATAATAGTAGTACGGCCGCGAGAAGGTGGCTTAAGCTTCGGATGGAGCTTCCAGCAAGCAGCCCTGAGATGTCCTGGTCGGCCACAATAATCACACTGACGAGAATCCCCCTGTCTGTGCTGATCTGAGACGCCCTGACGGCGCTGGTCCGAGCGCTGTCCATCTCTGGCTGAGGATCCTAAACGAGACCTTGCAGTAGTTGCAAGGGCCATTTGGTCGGCCGGAGGAGTCAAGGCCGCAACTGGAAGTGATGCAATACGGACGCGACTCTCATACTGCTCAATCATCGCATACACCTCATAAAGAGACGGAAGCCTCATCATCGATAAGATCTGTGAATGAGGTCCCTCAAACTCATCACGAAGCCCCACAAGGAACATGTGAATCCTATCCTCCTGCTATCGAGTATGTAGGAATGTCGCTCCCTCGGGCTCTATCCTCGGAATAGAAGCAAGAGGACAGAGAGTCTCATACTCAAGCCAGCACTGGTTTAAATAGCCACAATAATCTTGAACCGTCATATCTCTCTGCCGAGCATATGAGAGTTCTTGAGAAAGTTCATAAACACGAACTCCCCATCCTGACTGAGAATACATCTCTGATAATGCACTCCATAGCTTCGGAACAGAGTTATGAAACTGGTGAATCCTGCAAATAGATAGTTTCATCGAGCCAAATAACCATTCAAGAATAGCGCAGTTCTCAAAGAA
Source organism: Ilex aquifolium (assembly GCA_951799425.1). NCBI lineage: Eukaryota > Viridiplantae > Streptophyta > Magnoliopsida > Aquifoliales > Aquifoliaceae > Ilex > Ilex aquifolium. Next base: position 12,743,396 of record OX637394.1, on the reverse strand, counting down.
CCACGCAGAATATCTAGGGTCATCATCAGCCAGCTTTGGATAAGATCCCGTCAGCCAACCAAGCTTCCCTACACGGCCTAAGAAAAGCTGGAATGAACGTGACCACTCAGCGAAGTTACGGCCATTCAACAACTGTGTCGTAATCTTCTGAGAGATCATGCCCGGTATTGCTGGTAATGCAACTGTGCCAGTAAGTACTGTATATTGATCAAACATAAACGTGAAAGTACTAATAGATGTCTCAACGGTAGGGGTCTCAACGGTAGAGGTGTCAACAGTAGGTTTCTCATGTTCCTCAGTAGTAGTCATATCAACAACAATACTAAAGCACCCGTGACAGAAAAATAATTCTAAGATAAATAGAGGGATAAAATAAGGGAGAATAATATATCTCAAGTCGAACAATATCGACAGATAAAGAAGGTCCAGAAAGCTCCCAACTAGTCAGGTCACGGTGCCCAAAAATTCAGAAAATATAAAAGTGATCTACTGCATCAAAAGCAGATCAACGGAGAAGAGAATACGCTCCCTCTTAAAAAAGTCCTAGATACTGCAACCTGGCAGCACTGTGACGAAGAGTGCGAATGACGAAGCTACAACGAAAAACGCGATCCAGCAGTGGGCTGATGAGTGGGCTGGACAGTGACCCAGCAGTAGGAGTTGGGTTGGGCAGTGGGTCGCTGGGTTGGGTTACTGGGTGGCTGGGTTCGTTTGGTTTATTGGGTTGGGCAGTGGGCTGGTCTGGGTTGGGTTTGGTTTATTGGGTTGCTGGGTTGGTCTGGGTTGATTTAATATGACTATTTCGGTTTATTGGGTTGGATGCTGGGCTGGTCTGGGTTTGGTTTATTGAGTATGTCGGTCGCAGAATGGTTTATTGGCTTGGTTGGTGAGGAGTTGTTGCTAAACTGAAGGTGAGGGCTGTTGGTTTTGGTTAGGGGTTTTGGGGCTGTCGGTGTTATTTGGAGTTTGTCGGTTATTTGGTGTTATGGGGCTGTTGCTGTCAGTGGAGGATTCACCAGTGGGAAGGTACTGGCTACAAAGGTTTGATGAGGTTCACTGGTTATGTTGGTGAAGGGCAGTATGTCGGTTGCTTAGAGGTAGTGGCAGGTTGGTTTGGCTGTCGGTGGAGGATGGGCAGTCAGTGGAGTGATGGGCAGTCGGTTTGGGTACCGGTGGAGTGTAAGAGATGGACTGATATGGGCTGTCAGAGATGGACTGGTATGAGGATGGGCAGTTGGTGGATGGTGGCTGCAACGTGGTGAAGGGGCTAGGGTTAGGGTTAGGGGTTTTGGCTCTGATACCAACTTGATGTATTAGTGAGTCAAAAAAGAGATATAAACTAGTGTAGAGCCCCCGTATATATAGCCAAACAATAAAGGTACAATAAGGATAAAAAGGTAAAAAGAAGGCAAAAGGCAAAACCCTAATAAACTAGGTTATAACTCCAACATCTTTCTCTAAAGCTTGCACTGTATAAACAAAGTTTCTTTTGGGCTTCAACATGTTTTTTAACTTCATCTTGTTATCTCCTGCTGGCCTCCAAATGGAAAGTGATGATTAATGACAAAAAAAAAAAAAGAATTAAATAGTTTTTACCAGACTGCAAAGTGCTTTCTTCCGTAACAATCTGTCAAATTCCATTCTCAATAAAGTTGTATGTGAATTTTCACCTTTCTGTTTATTTTTTACTGTTGGCTACAAAATTTTTGGGGGGTAAACATGTACTGAGGTGTTTGGGCAAGAGTCACTTTAAGTGTTTTAATTTTTTGAAGCCATATTTTGAGAAGGTGGTGTTGCAATCTAAAAGTTTGATTGGTGATGGGCAAAGACAGATTTTTGGTGTGATGTATGGTTGGGGGATAGACCTTTGCTGCATAGAATTGAGAGTATGCCACAGCTTTTTCCTAAAGTGTGTGAATTGGTGGTTGATTTTAATTGGCAGTTGTCCCAGGTGGATCATTTGTTGAGTGTGGAATTGAAAGAAGAAATTTTGAATGCTGGGGTAAGGTTTTCTTCTTCGGCGGATAAATTGGTTTGGAAAAATTCTAAGTCTGGATGTTTTTCTGTTAAATCAGCATGGCAATTGAATAGATGTCAGGGTGAGATGAATTCCGTGGCTAAAACCATATGGAAGGTGAAAACAGCGCCTAGTGCTCAGTTTGTGGGTTGGAAATTGCTGCAGCGGGCTCTACCTTTGGATTCAAGAGTCAAAAGTTGTGGGGTGAATATAGTTAGTAGATGTTATATGTGCTTGATGGAAGAGGAGTGTGCTGAGCATATCTTTGTGGATTGTGTTTATGTAAAATCTATCTGGGGCAGATTGGCTGCAATGGCTGGTTTCCAGTTAGTGGACAAGGAGAGGCCTTTAGTGAGAATGATGAGGATTTGTAAAGTGTTTAAAAGGAAGTCTGTTGGTTGTGCCTTGATAAGAAGCTTTGCCTTGCTGATTTTTTGGCAGATTTGGAAAGAAAGGTGTCGAAGGAGAGCTGGAGAAGAGCTTAAAAATTCATACTCCATTTTTCTTATTATTTGTAATCTTCTGAGGTTTCAAGTGTTTAATATTAAGCCAAAGGTAAGGGATGGGGCTAAAGAAAGGGGGTTTTTTGACAGCATTGGGCATATCTTTGCCTTATGTAATGAAAGTTAGAGCTACTTGGGTGGTTTGGGAGTGTCCAGCAGCTGGGATTTTGAAGATGAATGTGGATGGTGCAGCAAAAAACAATCCGGGATTAGCTGGTGGAGGTATGGTGGTTAGAAATGAATGGGGTGGTGTGGTATTGGCTGCCTCTTTCTTTTATGGGGTATGCTCGAACATGGCAGCAGAATTTAAGGCTATGTTGGATGGTTTAAGTATGCTGGTACAATATGGTTTGTCTGTCTATCATGTATGGGTAGAATCAGATTCCTTGGTAGTGGTTAACACTATTAAGGGACTGTATCAGACTATCAGTGCTCTTGGCCTTATTTGGGGATTTTGGAACAGATTCGACAGCTACTGACTAGGTTGAATTTCCAGCTGAGGCATGTATATCGTGAGGCAAATTCAGTGGCAGACGGTTTGGCTAATAAGGCAGTTAAGGATGGGTATTCCTCTGATTTTTCTACTACTCAGGTGCCTGCTGTGGTAATGATGAAGATTAGAGAAGATCAAAGATGTTTGCCTGTTTTGCGTTCTAAGAGTGTGCTGATTTTTGATGATGGTGGTTGAATGAGGTGTGATTTTGAAAGTGTTGATGGCTTGAATTCATGATGAAGGGATATAGCTACTAGGAAGAATCTGGAATGGGAACATACTAATTTTGTCTGCATTAAATCTTTAGAGGTTTTGGTTATTTTAATAGCGTTTATGCCTTATGCTGGGTTGGTTTTCTGTTAAGGCGTATGTGCCTTTCATTTGCTTCTTGTAATTGTTGTCTTGTTAATTAATAAAATTCTCTCGCTCTGTCGAGGTTCATTAAAAAAAAAAAAAAATGATAAAAGCAATATTATATTCTTTGGCTTCTTCTTCTTCTTCTTTTATTAGCTTCTGTTTTAGGGTAAACTTTTCCCAACAATTCTTCCATGTTGTTGTTTTTCTATATACGTTAAATTTATTATTTTATATTGCATCTGTGCACTTTTTTAAGCCGGTAAGCAATTAGAGCAGTTGTAGATTGTTTATTAGGATAGTTACAAATGTTTGTAAATGGATCTTGCTCTCATTCCTGGCTATTGTCACCAATTAACCAGACTCTGTATAATATTGAATTGATTTAATCAGACCACGTGTATCGACGTATTTAGTGAACAAATTTGAGTTCGATCCAATCCTCACCACATTTCTGCCTGTATGCTCTAAATTATTCTTCTTGCAAAGAGCATGTGAAGAGTCATGTTCCTCTTTTCTCATTCTGTGTGCATGCATCTAAAAGTACAGTATTAACCCCTGTTTGTGGTTTTTGACTGCATATTTATGCTAAATATCTGAAATTGAAATCATTTTATCACCTGGAGTTTCTGAAAAGACTTCTGATGCGGAATTTTCAGGCGGTTGAAGCAGCCTTGCATTCACGAATTCAGCGATTGGAGCACAGACTAATGGATTTAGAACCTATTGTGAGTATGGGAACATGGACGTGTGTGTGTGTATATATATATAGTCCGGTCGATACAGGAGATCCACACACAAAAAGGACTTGGAGTGGATTCCTCTCTTCTTCTTTCCATACTTCGATGGTACTAGTTGTGTCTTGGGAAAATTGGCTGGGTGTGAGGGTTGGCCAACTACCTGGGCATTGTGTGGTCTGTTACTGCTGCTGATATACTCTGTAAGATTTTTAAAGTAGTCAAAAGGGCATTTCCAATGTAGACATAAATCTCCAATTTCTAGTATTCATGGCATTCCAAAATTTCTCTCTAAAATGTGCCATCCTTCCAATTAAAACTCTGACCTTTATGTGAAAGGACATAGGGGTAGAAAGTATATAACGAGTATCATGCCAATTTTGATTTTGGTTCCATGAACGCACAGGCACACATATATGCATCAATTATTTCTGTCAATAAAGTTTTATTGGAACCATAGTCTTCCCACATGAAAATCATAAATAGAAGTCAAACACTAATATGTTAAATTCTGATTGTTGCACGGCTGTGCACTCTTTGGTTACAAGTAGTGTTCTGCCATTTGCTCCAGGTTCAAGCTTTACTTGAGGTTTTGCCCAACCGATTAACGGCTGACATATTGGAGCAACTTCGTACCAGCAAGCAGACTTTGGTATAATTTTTTTGGGATATTGTTTAGTGATGACATAAATCTATACGATTCAGTTACCCAAAACGATGACATTGAGAAAGAGTCTTTTTTTAATACTTTGCATGAAAGGTTGAGTTGGACTCAAGGGCAGGGGCTCTGAAACAGATGCTACTTGATATTCTTGAGGATCCTCATGAAATACGTCGTATCTGTATCATGGGAAGGAATTGCACCCTTAAGAGAGAAAACAATGACATGGAATGTTCTGTTCCCTTGGAAAAGCAGATAGCTGAGGGTAATTCATGTACTGGTTTCTGTATTCATAAGCATACTGCCTTTTGTTTAGGACTGGTCCAGATGCCAATTCAATTTGTACATCTAAATCTAATTACTGTTGGGTTTTATTTTCCATCTACAGAACAGGAGGAAGAAATTGAAATGCTTTTGGAAAACTATCTTCAAAGGTTATTTCTTGGTCCATCACATCAATCCTGATGTTAATTTTTATGTGCTTACCATGGATATGATTTCTTTCTACCTTTTGGATAAGGCTATACCTTTAGTCTTTCTTAGGTTAAAATGACGTAGCAAAATCATAGAACAATACGTTTCAGGGTTTACTACCATATGTACATTCAAGTAATTAAAGGTTGGGAACACAAAATAAGACTGCAAAGTCTATATCTAACATTGTAATGTTCTATTTATTGTCGGAAGCATATTGATTGTAGCTGTAAACCTTTATGAGCTTGTAGATTACTCTCAATGACCAACTACTATATCTACTGATAGATCCATATGTTGGGTAACAATTTTTCGTAGTGCCAGACTTGAATAGTATGGATCATAATTCATAGATACTGTTCCGTCGACTTTAAGTCAAGCTTTCCAATGCTACTTTGGGAATCAAAAGATATCCAATCCCACAGTGGAACGAAGCCCTCTAGTTATTTCATTGTTTTTCGTCTTTAGCATTTCCCAGGCAGATTTATAGATATTGGTGTTGACGGAGGATATTTAGTTTAGAAGACTTCAAGCCAAGGTCTGAAAATAACCTTATATTGGTTATGTTCATCAAGATAGTTGGTTTTTTTCTTTTTTTTGGCTAAATTACTGCATTGAGGATATGATCAGTGGGGCCACGTGTGACATAGACTACTATACCTTTAGGAGACTGATCTTCACACTATTTGTAGAAGGTTCTCATCTTTGAACATTACGACCGAAGTGTTCAACAAGTTTCTATTAATTTATGGCTCCTGTTGTGTGTTATCTTGGGAAAACAACTCCAACGCCGACATAGTGTAGTTATATTGTCTGTTGATAAGTTAGTCTGATTTTTTTATTGCAATTGCAGATGTGAATCTTGTCATGGTCAAGCAGAAAGGCTTCTTGATTCTGCAAAAGAAATGGAAGACTCAATTGCTGTTAATTTAAGGTTTGAACATGTTTTGACTTATATGATATTTAGTTTGTTTTTCAAGTTAATCTGATATGTGAACCTCCATTTGTTGCATTAGTGAATAGGCTCTTGAGAAATGAGCATGTAAAGAATTTAGCTGGCTCAGAGAGAGAGAGAGAGAGGAAATGACCACCAAATGAAGATGATGAAAGGGTAATGAAAATTGCTGCTGAAACCGAGTGATTTCTTCTTGTGCCATGGACTAGAAGCGGACATGGGCAGGCTGGAGCCTGAATTTTTTTCTCACTGTTCTTTCACGAGAGTGGTGTAGTCTGGACCAACGCATATCTTAATTTAATGACTTGGTGTGGCCTTCAGTGGCCAATGTTGGGCACAAGCACTAGTCCGAAGTAATTGGCATTGATTGGTTTCACACATTCCTTTCCTAAAAGTTAGAGGATTTTAAAACCTGGCTGAATGTTCAATACCCATATCTACACCAGTTAATATCATCCTCCTAATCTAAACATTTTACTTTTTTCTTATCAGCTCTCGGAGGCTTGAGGTAAGCAGACTGGAATTACTACTTCAGGTTGGGACATTTTGTGTTGCAGTTGGTGCTTTGGTTGCCGGTAAATTACTTCTTGCTACGATATTGTCCAATTTACTTATGGTTCTGATATGTTTGTGCTGATTGCACACTGCTTTCCTTTTTTCCCCCCATTGTGTGACTTGTCAATTGTCATGTTTATCAATTACCAACTTTCTCATCATGATGAGCATTATTTAGCATTTTGTCCAAAGGCCTATTTTGGCATTATAATAATAGGGTAATTAATGGGGATCGTATAGGAATTTGATAGATATTCCAAGATGATGGCGAGAGATCTGGTAATTTTAATTAGTTTGTTATACAGATCTGGTGATTCTTAATCAATATATTTTTCTTCTTTCATTGATAAACATTAACATGGTATCAGAGCCTTAATTCCTAAACCCAAATAATAATTCATGATTGAAGTCTAGAAGAAGACCTGATGAACCCAACGACATGAAGACAACCTGATGAACCCGACGACGTGAAGACCTGGTGAAGTTCTGGTGAACCCGACGACAAACAGCACTGACGTCATCATCGCCGGCAATGACGTCATCAGTCTCCGACCGTGAATACCACTATCTTGATCGACTCTTCATGGGCTTCTCATTGGTGTGCTCCATTTCTTGTTTCGATTTCATCTGGTAAGTCTTCTGCCTTCTGAGCGTGACTGTTCGGTCTGGTCTCTTGTCTTCACAGTGCACCGACTACCTCACAGTGCACCGACTGCCTCCCTCTGTCTGTTTTGTGGTTGGATTTCTGCTTTATTGTGTGGTTGAATTTCTGTTTTGTGGATTTCTTGTGGTCGGTTGGCTGTTTCTTGCCTCTACTGTGTATCGGTGATTGCTATTCTTGTGGATCGCTACTGTGTATCGGTGTGCATCTGTTTCTTGTGGATTTCTGTTTCTTGTGGTCGGCTGGTGATTGCTATTCTGTGGTTGGATTTGGGAAGTGGATGTTTGTTGACTTGCTGGATTGTTGCTGAAAATCTAGTTTTATTGTTGTTTTCTGTTTTATTTTGGGTATTATTTTGCTAAGACCCTTTGTTAACATTATGGCAAGTGGACATTCTGATTCTCTTCAAGCTACTAGTGTCAGATTAAATGGTGAAAATTATGTATATTGGTTTTATGTTATGAAGAATTTCTTGTTGGGGAAAGAGATGTGGAGTTATGTTAGTGGTGCTTTGCAAGCTCCAACAGATTCGAAGGAAGAGAAATATGCTGAATTAAAGAATACCTGGGAAGTCAACAATGCTAAAATCATCACTTGGATTAACAACTTAGTTGATCAGACCATTGGTGTGCATTTGGCTAAGTTTAACACAGCCAAACAGATTTGGGATTATTTAGCAATATTGTTTGCTCAGTCCAATTTTGCAAAGAGATATCAGCTTGAGCATGAAATTCGAGCTGCACGTCAGGGTGATAAGACCATACAGAAGTTCTACTCGGTTATGACTGAATTTTGGGATCAGTTAGCACTTGTTGAGCCTGTTGAATTGAGTACTCATATGGTATATCGTACTTTTAGGGAGGAGCAGCGATTGGTACAGTTTTTGATGGCCCTTAGAGATGACTTTGAGGGCCTTCGTGGTTTTATTCTCCATCGTTTCCCATTTCTCACAGTCGATGCAGTAGTGAATGAGCTTCTGACTGAAGAAGTCCGTCTTAAGACTCTTTCTGGAAAGGGTCTTCTTCCATTGCCTAATCAGACTGTACTGGCTGTACCACCCAGAGGGACTTGTCATTCACAGACTAAATATCGGGGTCGAGCTGCTTCAGATGAGTGTAGTTTTTGTCGTGAGAAAGGCCACTAGAAGGTTCAATGTCCTAAATTAGTGAACAAGAATGCCAAAGGGACCTTACAGCAGCCATTTAGGCCCAAAGATCGTCATCCAGTCGCAGCTGCTTCACCAGTGGATGAGACACTCCCATCAGCTCCCAGCATGACTATGATAGCTGATCAGTTGCAGAAGCTTCTTGCCCTTTATCAACCAGGTGCCCTATCAGTTTCTCCTTCCACAGGTTTATTTACAACAGGTCCTTCAGGTATCTCTCGAACTGCCTGGGTCTTTGACTCAGGAGCCACCCATCATATGACTAGTAATTCTTCCTTATTTGTTTCTATTGTTTCCCCTCCCTTTATATCTGTACTTGCAGCCAATGGCACCCAAATGTCTTTGGCTGCTGTTGGAACTATTGTGTCTTCCCAGCTTACACTTCCTGATATCTACTATATTCCTTATCTTACTTTAAATTCTGTTAGTCAGTTGTTTGATTCGGGATTCTTAGTTCACTTTTCTTCTACTGGTTGTGTTGTGCAGGATCCACGATCCAAGAATCTGATTGGGACAGACCATAGAAATGGAGGGCTATATGTGTTGGACGAACTTCATGTCCCTGAAGTTGTTGCATCTACTGTTGATTTATCTTCTTTTCAATTGAGTCCAAAATCGTCTAGTTTTTATTTATGACATTCTCGTTTAGGTCATGTTTCTCATTCTCGTTTAAAATTCCTAGCTTTTACTGGTAGTTTAGAGTCATGATATTTCAGATTGTAGTGGCTGCAAGTTTGCTAAATTTACTGCATTACCTTTCAATAAAAGTAATTCTCGTTCTCTTGCACCTTTTGATCTTGTACATTCTGATATTTGGGGACCAGCTCCTATTGCTACTAAAGGGGGGTCTAGATATTATGTTTCTTTTATTGATGATCATACCAAATATTGTTGAGTGTATCTAATGACACGTAGGTCTGAGTTCTTTTCCATTTTTACTACCTTTCGTGTTATGGTGCGTACTCAATATTCTTCTATCATCAAATGCTTTCGCTGTGATCAAGGTGGAGAATATTCTTTTAGTGCTTTTTGTGATTTGTTGAAATCTGATGGTACTGTTTTTCAGTCTTCTTGTAATGACACACCTGCTTAGAATGAAGTGGCAGAACGGAAACATCGTCACATTATTGAGACAACTAGCTCTTTTTGGGGAGAAGCAATTCTTACAGCAGTTCATCTGATTAATTGCATTCCTACAATCCTTAATTCTGGTGTATCACCTTTTGAAAAATTATGTGGTAAGACACCTGACTATTTCTCCTTACGTGTGTTTGGATATACATGTTTTGTTCTGCTACCTAGTGTTAATCGTACCAAACTCTCGGCTCGTTCAGCCTTATGTGTTTTTCTTGGCTACGATGAGGGACAAAAGGGATTTCAGTATTATGATCCTTGTACACAAAAACTCTATGTTTCTCTTCATGTTGTTTTTATGGAGCATATTCTTTTTTTTTCTATTCCATCTAGTTTTTCATCTCTGCATAAATCTGATCTTATCTATCTTGATCCATTTCCCTCTAATGTTTCTCCTGATTCCTATGTTGGTGATATGACTGTGGCTGATATTCCCTCTTCTTTTTCTTCTTTCTCTTTGCCTGTTTTGTCTGTTACTCGTCCCTCGATTGTGCATACTTATGTTCGCAGGACTCCCACTGTCTCCTCCACAGATGTTGTGCCTTCACCTGCACCTCTTAGCTCCCAATCAATTTCTGACACTGTGGATCACACTCCTCGTTACCCTCAGCGCACTCAGAAGTGTCCTGACAGGTTTGGTTGGTCCTACTCTTGCTATTCTTCTGCTTTTTGTTCTTTCCTTATTTCTATACATTCTCTGTCTGAACTAACCTCCTATAAGGAGGCTATACTTGATCCTCTTTGGCAACAGACTATGAATGAGGAGCTTTCTGCGCTACATAAGACTTGAGTTTGGGAGTTGGTGCCTTTACCTCCGGGTAAACGCCCAATTGGTTGTAAGTGGGTTTATAAAATCAAAACTCAATCTGATGGTTATGTGGAAAGGTACAAGGCGAGATTAGTGGCCAAGGGCTTTGCTCAAGAGTATGGGCTTGACTATGATGAGACCTTTGCTCCAGTGGCTAAGATGACCACGATTCGCACAGTCATTGCTGTGGCAGTTGTTCGTTAGTGGAGCCTATCTCAGATGGATGTGAAAAATATTTTTCTTCATGTTGATTTATCTGAAGAGGTCTATATGACTCCTCCTCCTTGGTTGCCTTGTAGTCCTGGTCATGTGTGCAAACTTCACAAGGCTTTATATGGTCTTAAACAGGCCCCGAGGGCATGGTTTGCAAAATTTTCTTCAGTCATATGTGACTTAGGCTTTTGTGCTAGTGATCATGATTCTGCTCTCTTCCTTCGATCCACTTCTTCTGGTTTCATTCTTCTATTACTTTATGTGGATGACATGATTAGTACAGGTGATGACAATGCTGAAATTCAGTTGTTGAAAACTCAGTTACAGGATTATTTTGAGATGAAAGATTTGGGTCCACTTTGATATTTCTTAGGGATTGAGGTTGCTTTATCTCCCAAGGGTTATCTTTTTTCTCAGTCAAAATATGACTCAGATGTTATTCAGCGAGCTTGCTTATCAGATACTCGAACTGTTGACACACCCTTGGAGCTTAATGTTCGTTATACTTCCTCTGGTGGTTCTTTCATGTCTGATCCTACCTTATATCGTACTATTGTTGGGAGTTTGATGTATCTTACTGTTACTCGTCCAGATATTGTTTATGCGGTTCATGTGGTTAGTCAGTTTGTTGCTGCTCCTACCACACTTCATTGGTCTGCTGTTCTTTGGATTCTTCGATATCTACGGGGTACGTTACATCAGAGTTTATTATTTTATTCTTCTTCGTCTCTGGAGCTCTGTGCTTTCTCTAATGCGGAATGGGCTGGTGACTCTATTGATCGCAAATCCATCACTGGTTTTTGTCTCTTTCTTGTTAATTCTCTTATTTCCTAGAAAAGTAAGAAATAAACTGTTGTAGCTCGCTCTTCTGCTAAAGTTGAGTATCGTGCTATGGCATCTACCACAACAGAGATAGTTTAGTTGCGTTGGTTGCTTGCTGATCTTGTCATTTCCTTGACTACTCCTACTCCTATGTATTGTGATAACACCAGTGCTATCCAAATTGCTCACAACTCAGTGTTTCATGAGCGCACCAAACATATAGAGATTGATTGTCACTTTGTGCGCCATCATCTTTAGCTGGGCACGATCTTTCTCCAATTCAGACAAAGAATGTATAGAAGTAAGGAAAGAACAAAAAACAGAAGAATAGCAAGAGTTGGACCAACCAAACCTGTCAAGACACTTCCGAGTGCGCTGAGGGTAACGAAGAGTGTGATCCACGGTGTCAGAAATTGATTGGGAGCCAAGAGGTGCAGGTGAAGGCACAACATCTGTGGAGGAGACAGTGAGAGTCCTGCGAACATAAGTATGCACAATCGGGGGACGAGTAACAGACAAATCAGGCAAAGAGAAAGAAAAAGAAGAAGAAGAAGAGGAGGGAAGATCAGCCACAGTCATTTCATCAACATAGGAATCAGGAGAAATATTAGAGGGAAAGAGATCAAGATAGATAAGATCAGATTTATGTAGAGATGAAGAATTGGATGGAATAGAGAAAAAAGGAATATGCTCCATAAAAACAATATGACGAGAAACATAGAGTTTTTGTGTACTGGGATCATAACACCGAAATCCCTTTGTCCCTTATCATAGCCAAGAAAAACACGTAAGGCTGAACGAGCCGAGAGTTTGGTACGATTAACACTAGGTAGCAGAACAAAACATGTACATCCAAACAAACGTAAGGAGAAATAGTTAGGTGTCTTACCACATAATTTTTCAAAAGGTGAGACACCAGAATTAAGGATTGTAGGAATGCAATTAATCAGATGAACTGTTGTAAGAACTGCTTCTCCCCAAAAAGAGTTAGGGACACTGGATGACAACAACAGAGAACGAGTTATCTCAATAATGTGACGATGTTTTCGTTCTGCCACTCCATTCTGAGCAGGTGTTCAATACAAGAAGACTGAAAAATAGTACCATCAGATTTCAACAAATCATGAAAAGCACTAAAAGAATATTCTCCACCTTGATCACAGCGGAAACATTTGATGATAGAAGAATATTGAGTACGCACCATAACACGAAAGGTAGTAAAAATGGAAAAGAACTCAGACCTACGTGTCATTAGATACACCCAACAATATTTGGTATGATCATCAATAAAAGAAACATAATATCTAGACCCCCTTTTAGTAGCAATAGGAGCTGGTCCCCAAATATCAGAATGTACAAGACCAAAAGGTGCAAGAGAACGAGAATTACTTTTATTGAAAGGTAATGCAGTAAATTAAGCCAACTTGTAGCCACTACAATCTGAAATATCAGGGCACTCTAAAGTACCCAAACTACCAATAGAAGCTAGAAATTTTAAACGAGAATGAGAAACATGACCTAAACGAGAATGCCATAAATAAAAACTAGACGATTTTGGACTCAATTGAAAAGAAGATAAATCAACAGTAAATGCAACAACTTCAGGGACATGAAGTTCGTCCAACACATATAGCCCTCCATTTCTATGGTCTGTCCCAATCAGATTCTTGGACCGTGGATCCTGTACAACACAACCAGTAGAAGAAAAGTGAACTAAGAATCCCGAATCAAACAACTGACTAACAGATATTAAGTTTAAAGTAAGATGAGAAATATAGTAGACATCAGGAAGTGTAAGCTGGGAAGACAAGATAATTCCAACAGCAGCCAAAGACATTTGGGTGCCATTGGCTGCAAGGATAGATATAGAGGGAGGGGACACATAGAAACAAATAAAAAAGAATTACTAGTCATATGATGGGTGGCTCTTGAGTCAAAGACCCAAGCAGTTCGAGAGATACCTGAAGGACCTACAGTAAGCGAACCTGTGGAAGGAGAAACTGATAGGGCACCTGGTTGATGAAGGGAAAGAAGCTTCTGCAACTGCTCAGCTATCATAGTCATGCTGGGAGCTGATGGGAGTGTTTCATCCACTGGTGAAGCTGCTGCGGCTGTATGACGATCTTTAGGCCTAAATGGCTGCTGTAAGGCCCCTTTGGCATTCTTGTTCACTAATTTAGGACATTGAACCTTCTAGTGACCCTTCTCACGACAAAAACTACACTCATCTGAAGCAGCTCGACCCCGATATTTAGTCTGTGAATGAGAAGTCCCTCTGGGTGGTACAGTCAGTACAGTCTGATTAGGTAATGGAAGAAGACCCTTTCCAGAAAGAGTCTTAAGGCGGACTTCTTCAGCCAGAAGTTCATTCACTACTGCATCGACTGTGAGAAGTGGGAGACGATAGAGAATACAACCACGAAGGCCCTCAAAGTCATCTCTAAGGGCTATCAAAAACTGTACCAACCACTGCTCCTCCCTAAAAGTACGATATACCATATGAGTGCTCAATTCAGCAGGCTCAGCAAGTGCTAACTGATCCCAAAATCCAGTCATAATCGAGTAGAACTTCTGTATGGTCTTATCACCCTGACGTGCAGCTCGAATTTCATGCTCAAGCTGATATCTCTTTGCAAAATTGGACTGAACAAACAATGTAGCTAAATAATCCCAAATCTGTTTGGCTGTGTTAAACTTAGCCAAATGCACACCAATTGTCTGATCAACTGAGTTGTTAATCCAAGTGATGATTTTAGTATTGTTGACTTCCCAGGTATTCTTTAATTTAGCATATTTCTCTTCCTTCGAATCTGTTGGAGCTTGCAAAGCACCACTAACATAACTCCACATCTCTTTCCCTAACAAGAAATTCTTCATAACATAAGACCAATATACATAATTTTCACCATTTAATCTGACACTAATAGTTTGAAGAGAATCAGAATGTCCACTTGCCATAATGTTAACAAAGGGTCTCAGCAAAATAATACCCAAAATAAAATAAAAAACAACAATAAAACTAGATTTTCAGAAACAATCCAGCAACCCAACAAGTCAACAAACATCCACTTCCCAAATCCAACCACAGAATAACAATCACCAGCCGACCACAAGAAACAAAAATCCACAAGAAACAGATGCACACCGATACACAGTAGCGATCCACAAGAATAACAATCACCAATACACAATAGAGGTAAGAAACAGCCAGCCGACCACAAGAAATCCACAAAACAGAAATTCAACCACACAAGAAAGCAGAAATCCAACCACAAAACAGACAAAGGGAGGCAGTCGGTGCACTGTGAGGTAGTCGGTGCACTGTGAAGACAAGAAACCAGACCGAACAGTCACGGTCAAAAGGCAGAAGACTTACCAGATGAACTCGAAACAAGAAAGGGAGCACACCAATGAGAAGCCCATGAAGAGTCGATCAAGATGGTGGTATTCACGGTCGGAGACTGATGACGTCATCGCCGGCGATGATGACGTCAATGCTGTTTGTCGTCGGGTTCACCAGAACTTCACCAGGTCTTCACGTCGTCAGGTTCATCAGGTTGTCTTCACGTCGTTGGGTTCATCAGGTCTTCTTCTAGACTTCAATCATGAATTATTATTTGGGTTTAGGGATTAAGGGTCTGATACCATGTTAATGTTTATCAATAAAAGAAAAAAAATATATTGATTAAGAATCACCAGATCTGTATTACAAACTAATTAAAAAGACAAACTACACAATAGTAGTTTTATATACTAGGGCAAAACATAGTAATATAAATGACTAATCTACCCCTAATGCTAATATACTAGATTACTCTAACAATTTAGATACTTTTAATATTTGTCTTTTAAGTATTTTCTTTTAACTTTTGAGGGTTTATTTGTCATTACTTATTTGTTTTAGGGTTTTAGTTTCCCTATATAAAGGGATGCATGTAAGGGTTTTATTTAGATTAGACTTTGATTATTATTGAATACTGATATTGCTTCCTTCTCAAATTCTTTCTCTTTTCTCTTCCCTTTCTTCTTTTCTTCTCATCCCTAATTTTTCTATTCATATTCTACATCAATTTGGTATCAGAGCTAATACGATCTACATCAATTTGGTATCAGTGCTAATACGATCTGCATCAGTAATGAAACACACTGGCATAAACTGACCATGGGTTTCCTGGCATAATCTTATAATATACCGTTCAGGTCAAGCATATGCCCGGCCTCCAGGGCTCTACTTGTAGTTCTAAGACCGCATGAATTTCTGCCTGCCTTGTAGACATTACATCTATGTATATCATGGATCCTATCAATATAACGTTGGCTAATGGATACACGTGCATATGTTAAATATCTCGTCCACTCCATGTAATTGCCTGCCAGATTTTTCTCCACAAAGTTGAACCCCAGCTTGACAATTAAATGACCATTAGCTTTGGGTGGTCCCTCGAATCTAGGTCCAAGATCTGTTTGGCATGAAAGTAGGAACTTACATTCTGCCCCTGGGTAAAAGCAAGCATGTATATTGTGGTTCTGTGTGATATAACTATTTTGGAACCTCAAATATCTTTTCCAGGCCATTTCTTACCAGCATAATAGTCCATTTAGCTTCTTTTCTGTTCTAGTTGCTAAGCAAATACTGAGTGGTATAAATTTGGCTATTATGTTTGGTTGAAGTGAACTAGAGTGCAATTGTTGTTCCAGGTGGCTGTTAAATATTAAATTCTTGGCCTATATTATTGATTTGCAGAATTGCCGCTTTGTGACACCATTAATAGTGGATATGGTATATTCATCATTCAAAATGGTGTATTACCAGAAAAGTGCTTGCAGTGCACAAAATTTACAGTTGGCACCACAACAATGATGTAATTCAATATTTAACGGAGATTTTCAATTTCTTCCAGCAAAACAGGATAAATTCCATTAGATATTGATTATGGATTTTCGATTTCTTGAAATCTTTAAATATGAAGGGTATCATGAGTAAAATGAATCCATCCCATAAAAAACAAGAATTACTCAATTTCATGAGATATCAACCTTACTTCGGCATTTATTATACATCCCAAAGAAACAAAACAACTTAGATTAAATGCTCGAATGATTTCATTTCCACGGGAATTAGGAACTTATGCTCATGCTTGATTCCCACTTACCGAGCATATGATTATTTTGAGCTCACTTCTTGTTGCTTGCAGGGATATTTGGCATGAACTTGAAGTCCTATCTTGAAGAACAAGTGGTACTATTACCTCTCGGGTTTCTGAATGCTTGCTTCTTTCTTCCAATATATGTTAGCATGATATTCACATGCTCATGCTGCTTTCCATCTTCTGTTTGGTTTGATGCAGTTCGCTTTTTGGCTAACAACAGCAGGGATTATTGTTGGCGCTGTTGTGTCCTTTTTTCTTTTGTATTCATATCTCAGGCGAAGGAAAATATTGTAAGCTTCAGAGAGGCTGCGCAAGTTACATCTATCACTGCTGGTTAGTGATGCTAGTGATTCCATCATGAATATTGTTGTGTAAATTAGTCACCATGCAGTTTAAATTGAGTGATGATTTCATGGACTCCATGATTTTATGTAAGCAGTGGCCATGGACCCCTAGAAAGAAGAGACAAGTGGGAAAGTAAAGAGAGCTGGACTGGAACACCATAATTGTTTCTCTTCAATTAGGAAAACCAGTTATTTCGGGGGTCTATGGCAATCATCAGTCCATGAGATCGACACCTTTACCCCATGAAACTTATATGACTTTGCTATTAATTCACAGGTGATGCCAGAATTTGAGAACATTCAGCTTTGAATCCCAGCAAGGGCTATAAAAATATTGCTTTCATGTCATTGTCTATAATATGGTCGATATGTTCTGTTTGGTCCCATCGATGGGAAAATGCAACCACAATTTCAGCAATATCGTATATGAAAGAGTAGAATTTGGTGTTCCATCAAGTCGGTTTCTGTGCTTATGCAATGAGAGGAGCAGGATGCTCACTCCCACCAAAGAGATGGCTGGTGGACACAGTTCTATTGACAGAGTTGTTAGGCTTCTTGAAATATGTCTGAAAGTTGGAATGGCATAATGAAGTTGGATAGTTCTGCTGGAACGTACAGATACAATATTTGTCTGTGAGAACATTTTTGCTCAATATTATAAAAAAATGATGCCTTCGTAGCTAAGATCTCAAGACCAAACTAGTCCTCTCTCTCTCTCTCTCCTGTGTATTTGTGTTTGTGACAGGCATACTGGTTTGAGGCAATTCACTAAAACAGCAATCAATGGTGAGTCCATTGCTATGGCTGGCTCTGAGATGCTTTTGCTTAGGATATTTCCAGCTCCTATTTCTATTTAACGGTTCTCTCAACTCTGATCGCTAAAGAATATTTCAAGATTGAAACACAATTCAGATCAATATAATTCCAACCAAAAGATTACCAAATGCTGGAGTTTCAAGAAACCGCACAATACAATCCAGCTATCAATTCCAGTAGCACCAAATGAGAGATTGTCAATCGTCCGAAAACCATATCAAGCTGCAGGGCTTCAGAGTAAATCAATTTTACATCAGGAACTTGGACTTTAAAACTATCCTCCCAAAATAAAATCAGTACGTAAGACAAAAGCATACCGTGTTCAAAATCTTTTATAAAAAATCATGGACACCAACTCAGCCAAATGTACAATTTCCTATCCAACAATTGTCACCATCACAATAGAATCAGTCTCCAGGTAAATGTCTGATACATCAATAGCCCAAAACAGAGAATAGAAATTGTACAAGAAACTCTATCAAATGCAATCTGTTGAGCATAGATGGGGATACACTTCGAGAAAAGAAGTACTACTGAATTTTGAGCGTGCTTGGATAGGATATTCTTTCACAACTTAAGATGATAGATGAGGACAATGCGCTTCCACCTCCTATTCCTCAAACCAGGGGGCACGAAAGGGGAGGAAGGTTTTTTTTTCTGCTTGGGGGGGTAGCACCCACTAGTTCGGCAAAGCTGTGTAAGGTCAAAAAAGGTTCATAAAGTATCAATAGCTATTTATGTCTGTTTTGGTGCGTTTACTGTGGGTTGAGATTCTTTGACAAGCTCTGAAGCTCCATCAATGGCAATATTCCCCACCCTAACCTCCATTGCCTCCCTCTCGTCCTTCTCTCTCTTCTTCTCCGAAATACCATTATCCATTGCCTGGGGTAGAGAACCAACCATGGATGGCACAAGAAGTCGAGGGCCTGAGCTGATCCATGGATGACCAAGCAATTGCACAGCCGTAGGCCTTTTCTCAGGGACAAAATCAAGTATTGGAACAAGGAAATCAGCCATGTCATGTGCTTCCTGCTCACTAAACTCGTACTTCTCCATGAGCACCTTACTAAGAGGCCAGAATCGCAACCGACGGATGTGCCTCAAATCCCCATGTCTATTGAAGAATTCCCGCGAATAGCGCCCACCCAAAGCAATCTGTGAGGGATGTTAATCAAGCACTGGAAAAGAAAAGAGCACTATACAGTGGCAAGCAGTATACAGTTGTCAACTGATTTAGATGGATTTCAAAATCAACCAGTTTACATTTCTTGCAGCAAGTCGCAGAGAACACTTACCTTACGTGGCATCATTCCAAGAAGCTCCATCATCAAGGCCAAGTGATCCTGTGAAATAAACAGATATAGCAAAAAGACTCGATCAAACCAGACAAGCCAGGTATAGCATAGATAGTTTTAGTATAATGTTTGAAGTATGTAATAAACAAAAATTGAGTTTAAATACTAATAATGACAAGAACCATGATTACAACTAGCCAAAAGGCCCACAATATGACAGCATCCAAAAGTCAAAAAGGCCTGAGAGAAACTCGCCCCTAGAGGGGTAGAATTATTATTCCTTACCCAACACCACTTGCAATAACATAATGATGTATTTGAGGACAAAACCCTTAAAAAGTATAGCTTTATACACAAGGCAATCCCCCATAAAGAAGACACACAACACTTCATCAACAAAACTTCATCATTCACCTCTACCTTAAGACAAAAGCAATATACCAATGCATAGAGGAGACAAAATCTTGGGGAAAAATAGAACTGGGAATGACAATTAACTGAAAATTTTAGTTGATACAAATAGAAACAACAAAATGTGAACAGAAACCCTTTGCTAGTTAATTAACAAGGAAGGACATGAATAGAGATTAATCCATAAGTTCGAGGGTGATACAAATTGGAAGGTGATTTATTTGTAAAAATAACAATGGGCTTACCACATCCACATGATAAAGCCTTAGAGAATATGTACTTCATTGAAGATATGTTTACTTTGTGAGATGAAAATTTCAGGAATATTAAAGAATACAATGAAAAAACTTAGCCTCAAACAGTATACAATTGAGAAACTGAAAAAACAGATGTAAGAAGACTCTGAAACCGAAAAAATGTCTACGCAAATATGATGCACTGGGCACAAGCACGGAAAAAACTTGGTGATCGATCTGAATCTGCTAAAAAACATTTCAAAACTGTTATTCAAATGCCAGAGAGAAAGATATGTACCACACACATCACCAGTAAACATCAAATCAACCAGTGGCGAAGATGACGTTAAACACAGCTACACTTCCAACCCTTGAGCTCTTAAGGCATACCATAGAACACATTAAGTGTGCTACACATGGATATTTTTCACGCACAAAAAATACATAATTCAAAACGTAAATCTAAATTCCAATGAACAATCTAAAAATGTAAACAGGATTCGAAGGTGTAAAGAACGGAGGACCATACCTCATCCCTGTCATAGTTGTCACCACTATGAGGATCAAAGAGAACATCACCAGTGGCCATCTCGAAGCAAATACAAGCGAAGGACCATAGATCAGCTGAAGTTGAATACTTAGATCCTAAAAGAACCTCTGGGCATCTATATTGTCTTGTCTGGATATCACTTGTAAATTGTTTATAGGTCCAACAAGCATTACCAAAATCAACCAATTTGCACTTAAGGTCAACATCAGCCAACAGCTTCTGCCTAGCGGAACGGCTGCCTCTTCTACGACCTTGATTTCCTTGGTTAGCGTCCTTTATTCCATCTGTGTTTGTTGAATTATTTTTCAGTTCTGGAGAACTGGTTTGTTCTTCAACAGCATCCCCATTTGATTTCTCATCACGACAAGAATCTTCTGGACTAGTTGTTTCATTATCCAGCTCGCCTTCCCTAGAGACTTCCTTCCCGACACACTTTTGAGCAGCCCGCTTAGCCTTTCTCCTAATTTTCTTCTTCTGGTTCTTGGTCAAATCACTGTTTAAGATCTTCACATCTTTTGAAGTTCCAGAGTCAGCCACTATCTTATTCTTACTGGATGGGAGTATCAGAGGCATGCCTGACTTCGTCGGATCTTTTGCTGGATCAATCATAGATAAAAGCAGTATATTCTCTGGCTTCAGATCTGTGTGGATAATCGAAAGCTGGCGATGCAAATAATCCAAACCCACTAAAATGTGGAAACAAATTTCTTTGACCATGTGAAGAGGGATTCCTCTATAGTCTGAATACTTAATTAGGGTCAGAAGATTGTCACCCAAGTACTCGAAAACCATACAAACGTGCTGCCCATTTGGCCCTGAATGTTTAAAGTGATCCAAAAGCTTCACAACATACTTTTTGTCATCTGGGTCTCCTTCAGCAATCTGTTTTAGGATTGTTATCTCGTCCATTGCCGCCTCAGTGTAATGCTGAGCACTTTTTTGAACTTTTAAAGCTACATATATCTACAAGAAATAATTTTTACCCTGGTCAGGGATTTGAGCCATGCAATTTGCAACCTAAAGTATGAACACACAGAATCCTTCTTTTTAATGCAAGAGGGACTCAGGTAAACCAAGATGTATTAAATAATAACAAAGAGTAGTGCTCTAAATATCTTCTTGAGCGAAGAAAACAACGGTCCCTTCTAATCTTCCTAAGGAGTTCAATAATGAAAGTAAACACACTCGAATTGGTATATCTATTAGGAATCAGAACAGAGAAAAAAAGGTGTTCACCCAGTTTGATCCCGTGTTAATTGAGAGTGTCAAAAGGGACGGACTGGGGACTTAAGCTTTTGCATTATTCGCACAAAATGGCTGCTCTCTGATTCTTAACCCAAAAATAGCCTTAAGATCCAAAATAGATAAACACAGTCAAGTTCATCTTTTTATTATTGTGAGAAAAACAACGCACGTGAAGTTAGAGATACCAGTATAATCAAGCCATCATGGATACGAAAAACAAAGCGTTAACAAACATACGAATCAGAGAATCAACAAATCTACAATAAAAGTCAACAAAAGAGAGAGCGTCCTCTCTCTCTCTCTCTGCGTTTGTGTGCATAGAGAGAGGGGGGAGGCCGTACTATAGATGACGTACAGATTTCTGAGTGTCCCAAGCGAGCCAAACAGTGGAGAAATGTCCCCACCCGAGCTTGCTCTGCACAACGTAACGCCCATGCTTGAATGTATCGCCGATTCGAACCGCGTGGTAACCCCCGCGCCTGTAATCCTCAGTCCCTTCGTCTTCCGATGTGTAATCACTCGTTTCACTTCGATCCCCATTCCTCTCCTCCGCCATACAATCTTCACAATCCAGTAAATCAAAGCTCAAATCAACAGTTTATAGCTTCGGCGCTTGAATCTGAAAGTGATATTCTCGTCCACTGCGTCACTCTGTGCGCAATAGAGAGAGAGAAAGAAAGAGAGAGAAATTAGGGTTTTTCTGAGTGGAGAAGAGGGAGGTGTGTGTAATTTTTGGAGGATTGGGATTTGTCTTGCCGGGAAATTAAAGAAATGAATTATGACGACAGGGACCCAGATTCGGATTTATATATGTGTGCGTATTATGAGGGTGTTTGAGTGTGTGAAATGTGATTGGTGGGAGTTTAATGCCCAATCGCGGAAGGCGCGTGGCTGTCACCGGTTGGATGAGATGGCCATGTCGGCTAGTCTCTTTTGGTCCTACTAATTGTGGGCTGCAATCCTACACGTGAGTGCACATGCATGAGCTAATTTTTTTTTCTTCTAGTAACATTTATTAAAATTTACTAAAATGTCTCTATTTTCAAAAGAATTGAATGAAAAACATTGCATGTTTTCCCTAATATTTTATAATATGTTCAGTTGTTTGAATATACATTATTCAATATCTTATGGAATATTTTAGGCTGCATTTGATAACATGATGTTTATATTTTTTTTTTGTTTTTAATTTTTGTCAAAAAAAAAATGTTTGGAGTGTATTGTTTTTTTGAGCTAATTTGTTTTGTAAACAATTCCAAATTTTGAAAACAAGATTTTAGACTTTTCAAAAACAGGAAAAAAAATGCAAACACGCCGGCCCATCAGCCCCAATTAACAAGGTCTGACCTTCGAACCCCATTAACAGCAAAAATGGGGTTTTTAGTTCCAAGTATAAAATCTTGTTTATCCTTTTTTTGCGTCTTCTCTTTGTTGTCTCTCTCTCTCACGGTGCCAACGACAAAACGCAGCCCAAGCAAAGGAGCTCTCAGATCTAGAAAACCAGCACTCCATCTCCATCAATATCTCTCTCAAGGTCAGATTTCACTTTTTCCATCTCTATCGATCTCTCTCTCTCTTTGTAACTCATCTCTATGGAATCAAATATATAGCCCTAGATCTATATATATATAACAATATATACATAGATTTGTATATATATTCATATATAGCCCTAGATCTAATGTATATCTATATAATAAAATAGTTATCTTTGTTTGTTTTGAATTTTTTGTGGCTCAGATCGATTCAGTATTATTGATCCGACGATCCTAATTAATCTACATTCCTAAAGGACTCTACTATATTTTTTTTATCTCTCCTCATCCCCATTCAAACTATTGGTGAGATTGACTTGGACAGTTATATAATAATAATAATAGCAAAATATATCTAATATCTATTAAAACTCTAATAACAAGGATTATCTCTAATAAAATATAGTTTCATTAACATATGCCATCCTATATATCTATCTATATATATCTATACCAATATCTATATCTATATATATACATAATATATCTAATATCTATTAAAACTTTAATAATAAGGATTATCTCTAATAAAATATAGTTTCATTAACATATGTCGTCCTATATATCTATTTATATATATATCTATACCGATATCTATATCTATATATATAATCCAATCTATATAATAAGCAGTTCAAACACGTAGTTTAAAATTAACAAAATAATAATACTATAACATGGATTGTCGCTAACAAAATATAGGTTTATTAACATATGTCGTCCTATATATATCTATATATATATATATAATTTATAATATAAAACATGACATATTTTAATAAGTTCATCCGACAGTCTCAAATGGACTCATCCGGCAGCCACCGATATTTCTCTCAAAACCATTCACATGGAATTATCCCCCTCCAAATCTGTCACTTCTCACTTACGTTCTCACATCGTGCTTTTAGGCACGGGTTACCCCTAGAATTGTTATATTTGATTAGATTTGTGTATGAATGTATATGGGTGTATGTGTTTGTGTGTGTATGTGTTTTCGTCTCTGTGCGTGTGTGTTCATTTGAGTGCATGTATATGCGAAGGGTTTTTCTTTCTCTCGTATTCTGTATGAATTTGTGTGTGTGTCTTTGTGTGTATACATGTGTGTGTGTGTGTGCATCTTTGTTTGTTTTTTGTTTTTTTTTTTTTTTTTTTGTGTGTATTAGGAATTATGAATTGTAATTTATGAATTATGAAGAATGAATTGGGATTTGAGAATTATGAAGTGTGAATTTATGAAGTATGAATTGTGAATTATGAATTATGTATTGTGAAGTATGAATTGGTAGTTTAATTTTAGGAATAGGGCATTGTATTAACTGGTGAGAACATGCCATAAGGTCACTACTGCAATGAGGTTGTTTTGCTGAATGAAATTGTGGGATGTGTTAGGATGAGGATGGCTTTTCGTAAAGGGTTTGGGAGAAGCCTTGGGAATCTTTGGCTTCAAAGGCAATAGGGCATCCTAGAGGCCATATTTGAACCTCTCTGAGGGTGTTTTACAGTTACCATTTACCAACATCTGCTTGGTGTTACTGTTGGTGCCGTGCCTACTGTCCCGCCTTGTTTCTTTATTGCTGTCTTTGGATGTTGCAACTGTTGGGAGAACAATCGTATGATGTTGGACGAAGCAAAGAGGATTTGAAGTTTCTGATTGATTACAATAATGGGGTTGCCAGTCTTTCTAGTGAAGGGAAAAAAATTAGGAGATATTTTTCTAGAGTTTTATTTTTTTTTATGTAGTTTTAATAAGGCATTTGTACCCTAAAGGCACAGTGTTCAAACTTTTTGCTTTGATTAGCTATTTTCAAGATTCAAACTTATGGAATGTTGCTTTTTTAATAGTGTGAGATTTTATATATAGAAATTCTCACCGCATACCATTGACTTACTGTAAAATTAGACAATGTGGATATTAACTCTGGTTCTCTCCTCTTTTTTTTTTTTTGTAGTTAAAGTGACTCATTTGAAGATGCTTTTGAAGTTTAGTAGTACAACATGAGCCTACTGAGCTTACTGTTGGAATTTTGCTCCCTTTTGGATGTCAAGTGCATCTCACTGCTATTATCGGGGGATTGACGTTTATTGTAATTGTAGTAGCTTGGTGCTGTTAAAAACCTATATGATAACTTGATGTTGTGCAGTTACAAATTGTTACTATGATTTGTCTTAATGATAATCTGGAGAAACTTCAGAGATAGGCTATTTGATCAATGACATTGTTATGTGATTTAAATGGTAGTCCTCCCAGTGGTTAGAGTCTTAAAGTTCATGCGCAAGGAAACATGGTGAGTCTTTTACTTCACTTTTCCCCCATTAGGAGAAGGCATTTAGAGCATATTCAAGCATGGAATGGGGCACTTGAATAGTCGAAACTTCAGCTTGTCTTTGCTCCTAGTATCTCACCATTCTTCTTTTAGAATCTGAGGGCCTGTGGCCTTGTAGTCGAATTTGATGATTGTTGCTTCATTTGCTGTTGTCCCGTCGTCTTGTGGCTGTTTTTCGGATGCTCTGATTTTTGGCTGTTCAGGGTGCTCTGTTTTGGTCATTGGTTTGTTTTCTTGCCCTGTTCCATTTGGAAGTATAGTTTTCCTGCTTTCCTTTTGTTTTGGCAAAGGAGGATCTTCTATCTAACCGTCTAGAAGATCAACCTCCACTTGGATTCATCTATGTATTTGAACCCCTTTTAGAGTTGTTAACCCTTTTGCTTGAGAAACTGTTTCAAGAATCACCCAAACAGTAATTTGGTCGAATGTTTAATAATGAGATGTATTAGTATGTTTAATGGTTTTAAGGATTTTCTTTTAATTTCTTTGTGTTTTATTTTATGGGTTGATGGATGTGTTGAGATAAAGAATTTGGATGTGTTTTTGGCAGGAAATTAGTATAAAGCTAAAATATATGATAAAAATTAAAGTGATTACCAAACATATTTTTTATTTTAGTTTTCAGATATTCTAAAATAAAACTTTCAACCAAACATGTTTTCTGTTTCACCTTTTTTTTTTTTATAGAAAAAAATCAAAATTGATTCTATTTTTTCTTTTTTTGAAAACATAAAAATGAAAACGTTATCAAACGTAATCTTAAAAAAATAAATCCTTAAATTTTTTGGTTAATAGCATTTTTAGTCCCTAAAGTATGTAATTTTTGTCAGTTTAATCCATAAAGTATCAATTTTTTCAATTTAGTCCTTACAATATTCAATTTGGGTTTTAATGATTCTTACACAGACGAACCGTTTAGTTTTTGACGGAATGATCACGTGTTAGACATGTAATATCGTTTGAAAAAATAATATGTGGTCACTTCCGTAAAAAAACTTAACGAATTATTTGATTAGAGACCAAAGTGACACAAATTAAAACTTTTGGAACCAAATTGACAAAATTAATACAATGAGGACTAAACTGACAAAATGACATATTTTTGGAATTAAAAGTGCTATTAACTCTAAATTTTTTATCCATTTCCATTTTGTTTATAAAACATTTTTAGTTTTTTAAATTACCGAATTAATGCACTAAAATGAGATTTTGATCTTTTTAGTGGCAGTTACAGAGCCACTTAAGCCCACCCTTAAAATTTTTGCCTTGCCATTTCTTATTGTATTTTTAAAGTATATCTAATTACATTCACCGATATTTTTCTTATTATATCAATTGGTATAGACTCATAACTCAATAACTATTTAGGACACACTTTAAATATATTTGGATAAGTTTGGACATATTGAGGTCCTTTTAATTTTTTTTTTAAATGAATTATGAGAATATTTTGTACTGAATAAAAATTGGGGCATTACGTATTACAATATAGGATCATTTTGTAAGGATATAAGAAATTAAGCTTATGACTTAAATGTATAAAACTGTTTAGAGTTAAAAAAAAACCTCAAATATGAATATTCTTGTCTAGTGAGAATATTTTTATCAAACCAAAAGGAGTGACCAATTGCAAAAGAGAAATAAAATAAGAGAGAAGCTGCAACCAATGATCATATAACTTCTAACGATTATACGATCCTTCAGCTAATATATTACTTATTAGTGAGAAGTGAGTTGTTGATACTTTATGAACCTTTGGGAGTATACGGTTTTCAGTTTTACAAAGAGTCAATTTCCTGACAAAATGAAAGATGATTTTAATTAGCCACGACATGACACGATAAACTTTGTTGATGCTTTACCTCCAGATTTGCAGCAATGTGTCATTTCTTGCTTCCGGAATAGTCTAGATAACTCTAGAATATGGGTTCCTTATCTGAGGCCTCCTTAAAGGAACATTCTAGAAAAACCTATAGAAGTATAGAGATGTCCAAGGAAATCTAGAGAATTCTTGAACTTCTAAATATCTAAACATTTTGGTAGAAGGTGATGATACACGAAAGTGTTTATGCAAAATCAATCAATGGATGAAGTGAGAAGGACTCAACACATGAAAACACAAAGATTTGGTGAATTCGGTCTGGGTGACCTACTCTACTGAGAAGGGCTACGAGGGTCGGAGAATCTTATTATTCAAGAGTGTAGTGTGATGCCCCCATGTGTAGGCGAGGTTTACAATTTATAGGCAATTGAAGTTGGCTCTGAGGGGCTCTGATGGAGGCGCCATCCTCAAAACAGGGAGCGTGGTGATTCTGTGAAGCTCGCCCTATCCTCGTAACGGGCGAGGTGATAGCGAGGTGATTCATTGAAGCTAGCTCTACCTCATAACGAGCGAGGGATCTTGAGAGATTGGTGATGTACCTATGATGATTACGTTCCCACGGATTCCCTCTCCTTGGATGAAAACTCCCATGTGCGTTGGTGATGGGCTGGGTCTCTCAGGAATGTGGGCTTAGTCTAATTGTGACTGGTCCTTTGTTGATCCTGTAGTGGGTTTGGTCTGTATCTTTGAGTTGTGTTTGGTCTGCATCTCTAATATGGACTTGGTCTACATCTCGAATCTGGGCCTGGTCTGGACTGGGCCGGTCATTTGCCCCCATGCCTAGAGTCCAATGGAACTTGGGCGAGAGGGCATCAATAAAAATTCATGGGTATCTTTTTTAGTAGGCCAAGTATGGGCGAAAGAGGAGTAGAGGGCGCAGAAGGTGAGAAATAGAGGGCGCAAGAGGTTAGAAATAGAGGGTGCTAGGGCTCCTAGGCGAGGCGCATGAGCGGCGGGAGGCATGGCAATGGGAGCAGGCACACAGTGCGAGCACTGGTGCGAGGGCGCGGGGGCAAGGGCGAGGCAGGCACCTGGGTTGGCTCGGGTGCCTAGGCAAACGTGACGACCAGAGCAGGTATGGGTGCTTGGGCATAGGTGGCGCAGGTGCGGGCGGAGCTAGATGCTGGGTGTAATGAGGCCGTGGATAATTTGGGCAGCTAGGTGGCGAGAGGTGATGGAGGTAGAACCAGCATTCCACCACGCACACCGCGACACAGGTATCGCGGTAAAGTGGCTGTTGATGACGATGGTTCTAAGGTGAGCTCCATTTTTACTACTATTAATACTGATGTTGAGATTGTTGGGATTGTCTCCACTTTTTGTATTGCCCCTACTGTGTTATGCCGTCTGGCCGAGACGGGCGAGCCTGCTTCTAATGACTCCTTTGGGGGACATTGCCATTTAGGAAGAGGTGCTAGAGGCAAGTCTAAGATTTCCCATTCCTATACCCGTGTGTCGTGTTTTGGCATAGTTGTCTCTCGTGCTAGCTCGACTAGCTCCAAATGGTTGGAGGGTGTTGTTGGTGTTCCTCTCACTATGACAACGGGCGCATGGCGTGGGCACCTCTCTCACTTGTGAAGAATTTTCGGCCACCTATATGTTACAAGAGAACCCCGCTCCGAATCGAGGTTGGTACCATTTCTCCCTGAGGGCGGGAAAACTGACTACTGGATTACTCTCCAACTGTCATGGTTGGAAGACTCAATTTTTATTTCTAGGTGGGGAGTGGGCTACTGAGGAGTATCGTTCTCTGATTCCAGTGAGATGAGGTGCACCCACGAGGATAGGTACAAACCATCCCTTCATTAACTTTATTTAGTTGATGTATCATTTACGTCTTCACCATGCATTTAACTCTTTTTCAGGTTTTTCAGAATTGTCAGCTGATCAAGAGAAAAAGCTTCAGGCCGTGAGGGCCCATCTTGTTAAGGATTATACAATTCTCTTGGCTAGAGTGGGTTAGGCTGGAGGTTTCCCCTCAGGAGGTTCATCCACTCTGTCTTCTTCTCCACAAGCTCATGGCTTCTTTTTCAAGAAGAGAGGTATGTTATTTTTAATGGTGAGTGCGATGGTATTTTCAATTTCTAAAAAATACCTCATTTTTATTCAGGCTCAAAGTAAATAGATCGAGGGTGGAGGATCGCTACTTTGCCAGGGCTACCCAGGTGGCTCCTCCGCTCAAGAGGGTGAGGTTCGATGATGCCCCCGTAGTCTCTCCGGAGGTGACTCCTCCACCTGTTCTAGTTATCCAAGTGCCTCACTCAGCTGTTCCGCCAGTCAGGGTGTCTTCAGAGATAGTGACTCCTTCTTTCATGCAAATTGGGCCATCTACTTCTCTGGCGTCCAGCAGTGGTCTAGTGTCCATGCTTCAGGATGTGAATGTCGCTAAGGAGAAACTCTCGAAGTTCATGTCATTCTTGGAGATTAGGGAAGTCAGCTATCAGGGAGTTTAGCTAAACATAACAATGCAAGTTTTTCCATTTGAAGAACTGAAAACTGTATACTCCCAAGAGATGATCATTAGTTGTCCCCATGGGTTTTTGAGGAAATAAAGATATCTCTTAGATGACATTTAGACACTTGAAACATCCTAAAAAAATCATTACCAAACGCATCAAATTGTAGTAGAATCTTGATCATACTCATAAAAGGGACCTCATCGATCATGGACCAGGTCATTGAGTTTTGGAAAAGTGGGAATTAAGTGAGTAATACAACTGGGAGTCATTCAGTGTCAATGTTGGTTTTAGCTAGAGTCCTTGTGGAGTCGCAAGAATTTTGGAGAAGAGCTGTGAGAAAGTGCATGGGCTTATCTTTTCCATTTATGAAATGGAAGACGAATTCTTAAAGAAAGCAGTTGCCTAGGAGCTGATGATCAGGCTTGATCACCAATACGAGATAGCTGAACAAATTTAGAATTAACAGTCTGCAATACCACAACAGATTCAGTGTAATCAGTCTACGGTGCCACAACAGGATTCGATAAACTTTGCTGGTGCATTATCTTCAGATTTGCAACAATGTGTCCTTTCTCGCTTTGGGAAGATTATAAAGAACCCTAGAATATGAGTTTCTTATCTTAGGCCTTCTTAAAGGAACATTCTAGAAAAACCTAGAAAAGTATGGAGAAGTCCAAAGAAATTTAGAGAATTCTTGGACTTGTAAATATCTAAATTTTTGTAGAAGGTTGTAGCGATAGTCTAGATGCTCTACATTTGGATATGATCTTAGTCATTCATTGTAAGGCCAAAGACCGATAAATAGGGGTGATGTCTCATTTGCACTCACCAAGTCTCAAGTTGTAATATTTTGCAATATATTTTTTTGCATTTGCTCAAACTCTCTTGCTTTCTTCTTTTTAGTGTTAAGTCTTAGCATGCGACCTTGGAGCCATGAAAAATGACTTCTTTATTTGGGATTTTCCCTGAAGACTATGTAGTTCCAACATGTTGGTGGCTGAAGGACAGATGCGACAAAATGCAATAAAATATAGAGAGGTACCTAAAGAACTTCGAATGAGCATATATTATACAAGTGACAAGACATAGGGTCAATGGGAATGAGAAAAAATGTTGCATCAGCCATATCTTTAAGGCATAATTGGTTGTCAAAAGCCAAAATCAAACTGTTCCACCCCTCTTTTTGATATTCTATTAAGTTTTCTATTTGGGTGTCGTATCTTTAACTTTGTCGTATCTTGTAAGTCTTACATTTTTTTCATTGTTGTAGGGACCATTTAAGTGGTTATGGTAAATGCATGTGAAGTTAGAAAAGGTTCAGGGAGAAGTATACGCTCAAAGTATTTTTGTTAAGGATGGAAGAGTCAAGTTGTCATATGCAACAGAGGTTAAGCTTTTAGATAAAATGGTTTTTAAAAAATTATTCTCAATTTGGTCGACATAATATCAAAAAAACCTCTATTATTTATCACCCAATCATGTATTTTATCTTTTTCCTCGAAAAAATAAGAAGATTCTTGAGGAGATCACCACACCTAGTAGCTCAAAGGTGGAGGAGAGTTGTTGACTCATGTATGACTTTTGATGGCACATCGTGGTATATCTGAACACTATCAAATGTCACAAAGTAATGCCAAAATGAAACTCGTAGTGTTATAAGAAACGATTATATGATCCTATAGCTACTATACTACTTATTAATGAGATATGAATTGTCTTTATTTGAGGTCTAAATAATCGACGACAATTCTAGAACACTAAGTAACTCATGATGTCTTTTGATCGGTTTGGGTATTTTATTATTTGTTGTGCACTCTAACATTGAATTTTAAACCGGATTTGTAATCTTAGAATTTTGAGACAAGCAAATAAGTAATATATCTTTTAGTTTGCATACTTGTAATTTTGATATTAATTTTAGTAGGTGCAATTATCATTATCATTTTTAGCAATGAAAATTATGAATACTCGATTGTTTTAACTGTTTGAATAATAAAGAGATAATTGAGATCATGATTGTGAGTATAGAAAAAGCCATTTTTCGATGACATTGACAATAAAGTCACCATACAACGCTATCAAAATATAAAAATTTCTCGGGTCAATTTTAACTAACTACAATCAACCTCATTTTCAATAAAAGACTATTATTAGTCTTTTTCTATTTTGCTCATATATGTATAGAAATTTTCAGTATCCTAAATAGTATAAATGTATCATTTTACTTTTATCCATTAGGATAAAACTTGTAATAGTATCCACCCAAGAACATTTTTCTGGCTCTGCCCCTGATTAGTGGATGACATTTTCTACCTTAAAATATTTTTATATTAGCCCGAAAGCTAATTGGCGATGATGAATTTGTTTAGATGTTTTTTTTATCATAATAATGGAAATCTTTCATTCATATAATTGAACTTTGATTACAATCAAATCGAAGAAGAACCTTAAGATCTGGAGGTGGATTAAAGATCCAATCCTGAGGTAAAGGTTGAGCATATCTAGAATTGGCCACCCAATGAGCCACTTTGTGATAGAGTTGTATACTAAAAATTTACTTTTTGTAGTGAAACTCGTTTTATTAATTAATAGGAGTTTGGTCTTTCCATTTTATTGAGAATCTATGTGGGCAAAACGTTTGCATTATATTTGATATATAATATTTATGTGTGTCTTATATTTTACATTGTAGATAATCTGGCGTGTAGAGTTCAGTTTATGCACAGAAGATTAGACTATCAGATCCTTATATAATATGAATATATGTTCACAATCATAGATGAAATTAGACACACCATCAGTATGATTGTAGTGTAATATTCTAACATATTTTGTCTTGACTGTAGGAGACTGTTTGATGTCTCAGATTATTGCACTAGTACATTTGGTGTATTGAACAAACCCATATTGAGGTTATTTATCTTTTACTGTTCAATAATATAATAAATACCTCATGATTATTATGATTGTTTATGCTCTTAATCCCGAGATATTTGATCGCCACGTGCATCTAATGATTGTCAGTTTAATTCATCAAAAAGTGAGATTCATATTGAGTAAATAACCTTGGTGAATTGGGAGAAGATGTTATTTGTATGGTGGAGATTAATTATTAAAGAAAACCACGTCCTGGTATTTAAATGAGTTAATAATGTCATCTTGAGGAAGCTCATAAGTTTTGTTCATGTCCAACCCTGCAGGTAGATTTAACTATCTGACATGACAAATAAGTTGAGTGGTAAGGTCTCAAGGAATAAAAGAAGTAAATTAAATATAATTGTCAGTAATTTATTTAATTGATGGACATCTGTAATCTTAAACGTGGGGAAATTATTAAGCATATAATAATAAGGAGCTCGAATATAATTTTGAAATAAGGCTCAGGAGATCAATAATAAGTTTTTAGTGGACTAGCTTATTATTAATGGACTGTAGGATGTTTGTTCTGGGTTGAACATAGGAATATTAGGCCCCATTTGAAGCCCGACCCTTATTTCTCCTTAGGGTTTATGTCGTAGTCTATATATAGACGTCTAGACTCTCTAAATCAACATCAATTCATTACTCATGTTTTGAGAGAGGCTGAGAGAGAGAGAGTAGAAGTTCGGAGGTCATTGCAGCCCACACTACATCCGGATTTTGACATTTAAGGGATATACGACAGAAGGCCGTGAGGTTCGTCTAGTTGTCTTCCACGTTTTTTGTTAATTTATGCGTTCGTGCTGAGATGAGATTAATCCAGAGCGATCTTGAAGGTAAACCCTAATTCCGCCTTGTAGGATTTTAAATAAAAAAAAAAATTATTCGATACGTACGCTAGCGCGTCAATGATTCTTGGGAATTCCGTTCCAACACTTTGTTGGTGACTTGGGACCGGTACTTCAATTTTAGGTCCAGCGCAACGACTATGACTTTGATATCTCCTACGAAAGCATCTATTTCCCATGGGGGAACATCTTCACCAGTGAATAGGTGGATGAGGGTCTGGCAGTCACTCTCAATCGTAGCTTGCTAAAGATCAAGAGACAAAGTTATAAGACAAGCTTCTCGGACAACAACAACCTCTGAGTAAAGGCTAAAAACCGTTAGAATTTGTTTAGATATTCCTTCAAAAAAGGCTCCGTTCTCATTCCTACAAACCATTCCTACTGTTGCCTTCATAATGATGGATTTAAAAGCTCCATCGTAGTTGAATTTAACTTGACGAGGCGGTGGTCGTTGCCAGTTTTAAGGAGAGCTTGGACCCTGCAGATCTGGGATAGCAGAGTTGCTAGCTTGGGTTATGCGTGAGAAACAATATTCACTCTAGCCAAATTTAGTTCTTTCAATTGCTTTGGACGAATTTGGGATTTTCTATTGGAAAATTGCTTCGTTTCTTATCTTCCAGATTATCCAAGCCACCAAGGCAACCTTACTCAATATTTCCACTACATGTTTATGATCCTTTTCATTCTCAAGTAGGTCCGTAGTCCATTCCTGAATAGATAAATTTCTTTTATGTCCCACTCTAATTCCCAAGTCATAACCAAACCAAACTTTATGAGTCCAATTACATGAGAAAAGCAGGTGTTCAATAGACTCAACTTCTGCATTGCAAATTCTGCACAATGGGGAGGAGACATAACCCCTCTTACGCAGATTTTCGTTAGTTGCAAGGGTATTCGAGCAGGCACTCCACCAAAATTGTTTCACTTTGGATAATGTATTTGATTGACCATCAAAAATGTTATTTTATTATATTTAATGATTGGTTAATAGTATATTATTTGTGATTAAATGTGTTAAATTCCTTGTTTTTCTAGTTTGATACTTTTTCTAGTTGTTTGGTTTATTTTGCAGGTAAATTGGTTGATTTAAAGTAATAATGGATAATGCAAGTGAAGCAATCACTAGAGGAAGAATCATAACTGATAAGGATTGAAGAGTCAAGATTGCGATATGAAAACTTGAAGATAAATCAGCAATTTAATCCTTATAAGAGTCTAAGTAAGAAGAAAACTCATTTAAAGTTGGATTAGGAAAGTTTCCTAAAAGATAAGGATTTGACACGTCTTTAGTATTTTGGCCATAACTTTTGACTCTGATATCTGATTTACCTGATTTTTGTGGGGTTGGAAAGAAGACTTCAAGGGCTACAAAAGTGTATATCACAAAAATTTCGTGAATCAGCCTCTAAATATGCGAAATCTAAGCTCAAAGTCTGGACAGATTTTGTACCCGCACCCCAAAGATTTTATGCATGAGATTTGACCTTACAAGACTTCTTTTTGGAAAAGAATTCCTTCCAAGCCAGCCTTGTATCTTCTACCTGTACCTAGGATTTATTTTAGTATAAATAAAGGCTCTCATCTATTGAGAGAAGAAATTAGAATTAGGATTAGCATTATTATTCTTTTCATATATTATTTTTGGTTTTAGTTTATCATGTCTGGTTAAAGGGTTAAGCTAGAGCTAGGGGAGGACCTCTCAATGAAGTACGATAATGTTATTGACTCTGAGCTTAATGATATGTGATATTTTGTTAATTCAGCTTTTGATTTTTTAGCAAAATTTTTGCTCTGTAAAAATCCTTGAGTTATTGTGTCACGTACATTGATTGCTTGAATTTCCCTGCGAGTAAATAACTGGTTATTCCACGCTTAAGTTGATTATCATTATTTCACAGAATAATATAGTTGGATGGTTATTCAAGTTTCTGAATAATATTTTGATTATAAATTGTGATTTTATTGCTTAATTCGGTGACTTGAATCAACCGACATTTGATTCTTGTCTAGAATTAAGAATTAAGTCTTTAATCATTATTGTATGGAATTGAGAGGGAGTACCTGATGCTCTAGTATTTTTATTATACTTTTTTAATTACTTCAATCAATAGTTACAACTCAAAAATCTTTTAAACAAATCGTCTTCACAAGTTTGTTTTAGTGTTTGTGTGATTGCTGCTGTTTCACAATTCCCTAAGGGTTTGACCTCGGTCTTCCGAGAAATATATTACTTCGCTTAACCAGCGCTTGGGTTTACAATATTAAAGTTGAAGCAAGTTTTTGGCGCTGTTGTCAAGGAATTATTTGAAGACAAGGAGCCGCCATCACATCTATTGAAGTTTGCTAGATTTGAGATTCGTTACAGATCTGGTAATCTCGTTCCTTTTTTTTATTATTATTTATTTGTTTTATTTTTCCTTAGATTAGATATTTCATAATTTTTATTTTTAGATTTTTAGATTTTTTTAATGTGGTGTGAAGTTTTTTCCCGATGGAGGAATTATGTGTGATTTGTGATGTGTTTGGGCATCCCAGTGAGGTTTGCCCTTTAATTCCAACTGCTCGACAATTTTTGAGGAATAGGTCAATTTTATTACCTAATTTTTCTCAACCTTACCCCAACCATTGTTTTGAAACTTTTTATCCTAATTTTGGTTGGGGGAATGAACATTATCAGTTACCTATATATGACACATCACCACAAGACCCTCCCCAATATCTACCTTATCATGACTCACAAGAAAAGAATTTGAAAGACATTCTTTGTGAATTTATGCAAAACCAACTAACTTTCAATGAAAGCCAACAAACTTTCAATACCCAAATAAGCCAAGATATTGAAGAGATAAAAGACATGCTCATTATATTGGTACAAGAACAAGAGGTTAAAAATAGTCAATATAGTGAGAGTGATTCTTTTCCTGAACTACAAACTGAGGATGAATTCATTGATACTCTTGATAGTGAAGAATTAAGTAACATTATTATTCCACAAGAGACTAATGAGCCCAAAAACCTTTCATTATCAACAAGTAGTAATGAGATTCACATATCTAATCTTGGTGAGGGTATGAAAGTTGAGTTGTGTGTTGTAATTGATAAAAATCTATTTTCTATTTCATTGTTAGATTTGCATAAAAATGTATATATCTCCCTTTTCTTGCATACTCTAATAATATATTGGGTATATGAGTGGATAGTTCGATTAAAAGAGTTGCTTCGACACCACATTTTTAAACCAGTAAAATTGAAAGGGCGCATATTCAAATCTGACTTTAAACCGGATTGAACGTGAGCTTTTATTTTTATTTGTACATAGTAATTAGATTTTATTTTATTTTTTTTGAATTTTAATTTCTTTTTTATTTGTTTCAATTTATAGTTTTTTTTGTTGAGTTTTTTTTTTTTTTTTTAGGTTTTAGAGTTGTTGCAGTACCAGGTATTTCTATCATTTTGATCTTTATTCATTATTTTTATTGAGTATTAAGGTACTTATTTTTACATTGAGGACAATGTTGAATTTAGGTTGGGGGGTGTAGATGTATTTTGTGTTGTGACAATTTCTAGTTTATTTAAGTTTTAGTCTAAAAAAATATTAAAAAAAAAAATTCTTTTGGGTATTAAATATCTAAATAACATTTTTATGCATAATTTGACACTACAATATATAAATAATTTGCGTAACTTTAAATTTGTAACTATTTAAGCATCACATAAAACTTTATTTTATATTTTTGTATCTCATATCATGTTCTTATAAAAACTCACAATTTGTGCACTTTAGATTTTACCAAGTTGAAAATTTGTTAGGTATTTTACCTTGAGAACTTGAAACATATAGTGGAGATGTATAAAACCCTAGTGAGTTTTGATCCAATCTTTTTTTCGAGGGTTATTTACATTTACTCAATAAATAATATTTTTATTCAGCTAATCTCTTTTAATAGTCCCATTATTTTTGTTTTCCTTAACATCAATATTGTGAATGATTGCTTGAATTTGAATTATTTGCATGAAAAGTGTGTTATCAACAGCTCTTGAGATATGATTTTAGGCTATCTTTGATATTATTTGAGTCTAAGCCTTATTATTTGAATATTATTATCCCTAGAAGCCGTGATTGAGCATTTGAAGCGAAATTTTATTTCTTATACCCAACATATAATAATCAAGTTAATGAAAAAAATAATATCTTTTACCTTTGGGTATCCCGAGATTGAATTTTTATTTTTTTATGTAATTTGGGAGATGTTATTTTTTATTTTTTTTGACGATTTCTTCGCATTGCTCGGACACCAACCACATGCCCTCAAATTTAAACCTAAAAGGGATCCTTTTTTTCTTCGTGCCCAAACTGATCACAATGGGACAGTGATCAGAACCTATTCTTGATTCGTGGACAACTTGGGCATAAGGGAAGGTCATTCTTCACTTTGGATTGACTAAAGCTTTGTCTATCCTTTCTTGTACATTTGTGTCACCCTCCCTATTATTGCACCATGTGAAAGAAGGGCCCTTAAAGTCCATTTCCATCACACCACAATTCGACACTAATCCTTGAAATTCTTCCATTTTCCTGAAGTTTCCTATCCTGCCTCCTTTCTTGTCCCAAATAGAGCCTATGACATTGAAATCACCAACAATCATCCAAGGGAGTGTGTGGTTTCCTACAAGGGCTCTTAAAGATCTCCATATCCTCTGTCTCTTATCGTAGTAGGGATCTGCATAAATGAATGTTGTTTTCCGTTGCATTGGGGGCTGTCTCCATGTGCAGCGAGTGTTGATGATGTTGCAATTGGAGAACTCGATATTTACCTCCAAGCCTTCCTTCCACCATAAGGCTAGTCCTCCTGATAAACCTATCAGATTAATATACTTGAAATTCTGAAAATTCATAGACCGTCGTAACCTCTCCAGCATCTTTGCTTTATTTTTTGTCTCCATTAAGAAGACCAGTTATGGGCGATGGGACTAGATAATCCTTCGAAGTGTGCAAACTGTCCGTGGTCGCTCGACTCCCTTACAATTCCAGGAAATGACTAACATGGCTCGTGTGGCTGTTGAAGGCCAGCAATCATCGCCTTTGTTTCGGTTGATAAAGACTCTGAAACCGTTTGGGAAAGATCTTGGGGCTAGGGCTGCAACTTGGGCGGGCTAACCCGATTTCAACCCGAGACCAACCTGAAAAAATTAGGACTTGAGTTAGGATTTTTAATACTTGGGTTGGGCTTGAGTAAAAAAACCTCAACCCGAATTTAATTTGGGCGGGCCTTCGGTTAAGGCATCGGGTTCACGGGTTGAACCCGAATTAATAACTATATAAATACAATTTTAGATTTTTATCCCTAGGGTTAATTTGAAGTCTGTGACTCTACGCCTCCGCCTCCCTCACTCACTCTCAGTCTCTCTCAGTCTCACTCTCTCAATCTCACTCTCAGATCTATCTCTCACTCTCATATCCCTCTCCCATGCGCCTCCTCTCTCTCTCAGCCTCCTTTGTCTTCGTCATCTCAGAGTCTCAGCCCTCTCTCAGCCTCCTTCGTCTTTGCCTCCCTCTCTCAGACTCCTCTATCAGTCGTCATTCCTCCCTCTCTCTCCCTTAATATGTGACTCTCCCTTCACTTGAAAGGAAATTTTAGTCAGATCTCATCTCAGATCAAAAACTCATATTTCATCTCAGAGCAGATCTACTATCTACGCCTCTCCCTTCATCAATCTCAGATCAGGTATGCAATTTTCATTTTTATTTTCACATTTTCAGAGTTATTTTATTTTCATTTTCACATTTTTATTTTTATTTTTATTTTCACATTATGATAATTAACCTTGTTATGTTTTTTGATTTTATGGCACATCAAATCAATACATGTCATTAATGGGGGAGACAAATGTCGAATCTCTGGCTAATCTTGCATCTGACCCTGCTGCTGGCAACCCTGATGAGGGGAACTCAATAAGTCCCAAACGTCGAAAAATTTATGTTGAAAAATCTGATGTTTGGCTTGATTTCACAAAAATTAAAAAAGAAGATGAGTCAAAACTTGATCAAGTACGATGCAACCATTGTGCCAAGACGTTTCATTATGATACTGCACAAGGAATTAGTACAATTCGGCGACACTTATTCAAGTGTCCGAAATGTGAAAAGAATAAAGACCCTACTCAAACATTGATTAACTTTTCATCTGCAAGTGGTCCTACTAGTAATATTAGTAATTGAAAATTTGACCAAGAAGCTGGCCGGAAAGAGGT
This sequence comes from Ilex aquifolium, assembly GCA_951799425.1. Taxonomy (NCBI): domain Eukaryota; kingdom Viridiplantae; phylum Streptophyta; class Magnoliopsida; order Aquifoliales; family Aquifoliaceae; genus Ilex; species Ilex aquifolium. The sequence goes on along the minus strand of OX637394.1, from coordinate 12,703,578 downwards.
TGCTCGAATGATAATTACTGATGAAATGCCTTTTAGTGTTGTGGAGAAAGAATGTTTTAAAAGGGTTTTTAATGTATTGCAACCAAGGTTTAATTTGGTGTCAAGAACTACGATCACCAAAGATTGCATCAATCTTGATGAAACTGAAAGGAAAAAATTGAGATTGGTCTTTGAATCCTCTGCATCACGTGTTTGTCTCACCACTGATTTGTGGACTTCCATTCAAAACCTTGGGTATATGTGTCTCACCGCGCATTACATTAACAAAGAATGGATTTTACAAAAGAGAATCATCAACTTCCGTGTGCTTCCAACCCCACATCGTGGTGAAATTATTGCACAATCTGTGAAGACTTGTTTATTGGGGTGGGGGATTGATAAAGTGAATACATTGACTGTAGAGAATCCAAGTTCTAATGATGTCGCAGTCATATCTTTGAAAAAGAGGTTGATCAAACGCAATGAGTTGTTGTTAGATGGTACTATGCTTCATGTTAGGTGTTTTGGGCATGTTTTGAATTTAATTGTGAAGGATGGAATTGATGAAGTTAATAGTGCTATTGTTCGCATTCGTGATGGTGTGAAATATGTTAGGAGTTCCCCTTCCCGCTATAAAATGTTTAGGAAATGTGTGGATATTGAGAAGATTTCATACAAGAAATCTTTGTGTTTGGATGTGCCAACACGGTGGAACTCTATTTTTTATATGCTCGACACCGCTCTTGAGTACCAAAAAGCTTTTGAGCGGTTGGAAGAGCAAGATAGAAGTTTAACACTTGAACTTAAGAATGAGACTCCTACTGATGATGATTGGTTGGCAGCAAAGAACTTGCATAAATTTTTGGAACAATTTTATCTTGTTACAAAGCGTGTGTCGGGGTCACATTATGTCACTGCTAACATTTATTTTCATGAAATGATGAGGATCCATGTATTATTACATAAATCCTTGAGTAGTGACAATGTATTCTTTCGTGAGATGTCAAGAAAAATGATGTCGAAGTTTAAGAAGTATTGTGATCGTCACAAAATTAATCCATTGTTGCTTATTGCTGTAGAGTTGGATTCTTGTTACAAGTTGACGTTTTTGAAATATAAAATTCCCAAAGTTTTTACTCGTGATGAGGTTGGTGAGTTGATTGAAATGGTGCAAGTTGCGTTGGATAAATTGTATGAACACTACTCATCGATTGAATTAGCTTCATTAAAGAATTTTGATGCGTCACAAGAAGGCATTAATGATGAAAAAGATATTTCAGATGATCCAAATGATGTACTTGATGATGATGTAGTGGATTGGGGTAAGTTCTTAGAAGTTGAGCAAACCAAAGTCCTTAAATCGGAGTTAGAACGTTACTTGGACGATGCCGTTGAGTTTGGGAATGGATCAAGACAAACTTTCAATATTTTGAAATGGTGGAAAGAAAAAGCCTCTTCATATCGTGTGTTTTCTCACATGACACGTGATATTTTGGCAATTCCTATATCAACCGTGGCTTCGGAGTCCGCTTTTAGTACGGGAGGTCGTGTGTTTGATCCATTTCGTAGTTCTTTAACTCCAAAGATTGTTGAGAGTTTGGTTTGTGCCAAAGATTGGCTAAGGAACAATTCATCCACCGTTAAAATAGAAGAAAAGCTAGAAGATATGGAAGAGATGGATAAATGTATTTTTGTAACATATTGTCATATTCTATTTATATGATCTATTTGTCTTTCTTAAAGCTCATGTACTTCTCTATTTTGTAGTGTTCGTGGATGATAGTGCAAGTTCGGGTGTTGGAGATTCATCCGTTTTGCTTATGTTTAAAAAAGGATTTTTACCATGTATTATTCCTCTTTTATACTCAGTTACAAGTTAATCTTATTCTTTTGATAAGTGAAAATGAGACTAAATTGTAAGTGGTTCTTGTGAGCAGTGGACAGTGGATGTGCAGTGGTTGCAGTTGTAGCAATGGTAGCGGTGGTTGCAGTCAAAGTAGTGGACTAGTGGCAATGACAGTGTTCTGTGTTTTGTTTATGTGTTCTGGCAGTGTTTTGTTTATGTGTTCATCTTGTTATGTGTTCTGTTTGTGTTAAATTGGTAGCAGTGTTCTGTTTATGTTTATGTCAAACTGGCAGCAGTGGACTGATGGCAATGGTTTTTATGTTCTGATTATGGTTTTTATGTTAAAAACTTGATGAAGTTGTTAGTTGTTAATTTAGGTGAATGTTTTGTAATATATGTATCAAGTTTAGAACAACAAGCCTATTTTGGGCTCAACCCGAATTGAACTTGTAAAGTAGCCCGAAATTAGAAACCCAAATTCAACCCGAGCCCGCCCGAATTAAACTCGGGTAGTGCTTGGGTTGAGTCCATCGGGTTGAACTCGGATTAGGATTAAGATTAGGGTTGAAGATTATATACCTAGGGTTGGGCTAGGGTTGACTGTCCAACCTGCCCGAGTTGCACCCCTACTTGGGGCTTGAGATATCCATTGGGACATACTAACTTGCATGTCGCTCTCATCAAACTCCTTTGTTTTATGCTTCTTTTCTCTGATTTCCACCTCGACCAGTGACTCCAAAGCATATCTCCGATTAGAAATTGTTCTAGCCTTGCTTTTCCTATTCTTTCCATATTCAATTGAGGCTTTTTGGTGCTTTCTCCTGCCCTTATTGTTGACAGAAATTGGTGGTGAAGAAGTATCAGGGGAACCCTTATTTGTAAGAAGAGGAGACATAATGAAATGAATTTCGTTGGATGAGGACAATCTACGTTTTTTAGTCTCAATTGCTAAGTCATCCCCTTCTGGTGCGAGAGCAATTCGGGCCTTAAGTTTTAAACACATATTATCAAATATTTGGGCCAAAGTAATATCATCTCCCATGGGCTTGGGATAATGGTTACAACTCACCTCTAAGAGCAACTCCAAGGGGAGTGGCATCAGGGGTGGCAACCCTCTAACTGCCAAAATACCACCCTAAATTCAAAATTTTTCATTCAAAGGGGGTGACATCAAGGGTTGGAAAATGACAACAATGCTCTTGGGGTGACAATTTTGGCAACTATGGAGAGAGAAAGGGAGAGGTTGTAAATGAGTTGATAAATATAGATCCGTTAAATTGCTGAATGATCTAACGATGAATATAGATCCAACGATTCATATAGATTGATGAATGAAAATATGAAAATGACACCTCATTTTAGCACTTGCCATTGGAGCAGATTTATAATTCAGGGATGCCAAAATACTATTCAAGGTTGCAAATGAGTGATTTGACACCCCAAAATGGCAACTCCATTTGGAGTTGCTCTAAGTCATTAGCAAAAGAAAGATTCAGCAAACTTGGCCCACTATTATCCATGTTAGGTATTGTATCAGATTCTAATTGGGCTAGCTGCGATCTTGGGCTCTCAAGTGGTTTAGTCACAAAATAGCCCAACTTGCTTGGGCTCGCTTCCTCCAGAGGCTCTAGAATTTGTCCACGTGGAGTAATTTGGGTCTAGCATGTCTTTACCTCCCTTGATTCTCTTTGCAACGATGAATAATGCTATATGAACTTAAAAATTAGACTTAATAATCACAATCATTGAATAGTTAGTGGGTTTCAATAAATGTTGAAACTCACAGTGCAGTCAATGATTATAATTATCAAGTGATAAGTCTACTTTTTAAGTCTAATTTTTAATTTTTTATAACGATACACTTGCAACGATTAGGGTATCAACGGAGTCGACACCAACTCTTCCACGTGTCTCCACTACCCTTTTTGTAGCGTTGTTTGATGGGTTGTCGAGTAATATCTTGCCACGTGGCTAAAGAAGGATGGGTGGGAGTGATTCGTACGGAGGAGTGTTCGCACCAATCTCTGACACTTTATCTGATTTGTAACTACTGGGGGCGCGTGCGCCGCTATTCTCAACTGATCAGTGTGTTTCACGTGCCGACTGCCTGTCATCTTCTCTGGCAATTTCCTCACCGTGTTTTGATTGGATGGATCGTTCGTTGCTTCTCATCTTCATTACAGACCAGTTTTCCCTAAAAAAGGTGTGCGAAGGAGTAGATTGAGTCCTTAACTCGGCCAAATTCTAGCTTTTTACCTGCGGCCTTTTCGAGGCAAAAGTTTCGACTGTGTCCGATACGGCAACCCTGGTAACAAAAATCCGACAGTCTCTCAAACTTGAAGCTGATCCAAGTGTCATCAAGGTTCTGACGAACCAAGTAGAAACCCTTCTTCAACGGCTCTGTGACCCCATAGTTGTATCCAAAATTCAGCCGTATTAAACATGAAATCTCTGATAGTTGAATTGGGAAGGCATTTTTTGAGAACGATCAGGTTGCCCATAACTGACTAGGGACTTTCAGCTGGGATTTTGACCCTATCCGCCTCGGATTTGAACATGAATAGGAAAATGTTCTTTTCCCAGCCAGTTTTGGAAAATCTCATGTGTGTCTTCCAAGCATTCATTAGGACATTGTTGACTCCATTCTTATTCAAAGGAGTTTCTGTCATAATCTTTCCCATTAGACAGAAATTCTGGATCTCCTTGACCGTAGAAGGATTGGAGAACAGCGATAGGCGTGGATGATTCGGGTTCTGTGAGTTTAGGTCTTGTTCCATCGGGAGGTGAGATAGAAGATTGGGTTCGAATGCTATTGATGATGTTTAGGAGAAGGGAAAGAGATTTGATTATGGAAACGAGAGCAGGTGGGTATGCATTTCGGTCAGACAGAGCATTTTCTGGAGATGGGTTTTCTGGTAGGGTATTTTTCCTTCAATAGATTAGAGACCAATTGATTACGGCGGTGAGTTTAAGGACTAGCTACCTGAAGTTGGGAAGGGATATACAAAAGGATTGGCATTTGGGTATGGAGTAGGGTATTGGGGTTGTTGAGTTTTAAGGAGAAGTAGACTATTCAGAGGTAAAATGGATGGAAGGGAATGGATATTTACAGTATGGACTGAGGATCTTGAATGACAGAAGCAATGGGGAAGGGGTGGGGAATGGAAGAGGAAAGGAGGTAGTGTAAGAAGGCTGAGACAGGCTCAGGGACGACCAGTAACGAGCTCTAAAAAATAGTCTCCATCTCCTCTTCTCTCTGTCCACTCTCTTCTCTCCTCTATAAACACATGCCGCCCATCACCAGAACAGACACGGGCTGTGGGCAACCTCAGGTAGTGGCCGTGAAGTTCAGATAGTGGCAAAGAAAGAGGAAGAAATGCCATCTACATAAGCAAAATAAAAATGCTGGTATCCTTCTTCCGACACCCCATGTAAGCAAAAACCACACTGAGTAATGACATTATATAACCATACCGAGTACCTTAATGTCCAAAATTGGAAAAAAAAAAAATTTAACCCCAATGGCTGAATGTATTGTCATTTATATATAACAAGTCAAATGTTGAAACAACATCCTCTGTCTCAAGTATACAATGCTGACAAACACTCTCATCTATATATAAATGTATACCAATAATCCTGTATAAGTGTAAGGTAGCCTATACGAATGTGTACAACTCCCCTCTCCGAGGGAGGTTCTCCACAGCTGGTACAAGGTAAAATCTAAAAGAAGTGGTCTCAACTAAGATCCACAAAGCTAATGCAATCAAAAGGGCAGCTAAAAGCTGCAATCCAGTTGATAGAACACAGCACCGCCGGTTGTTGTAAATAAATATCAGGCAGGGTGCTGTACAATGAAACAAAGAATGGAAGTCTAAACACTCCTGCACCAGTTATTTACTTTCCGGGTAAAAAAAAAAAAAGCATTCCTGCGCCAGATGTTACAAAAACGAGATACTGCCAAACACTGATATATGCAGCAAGAAAGCCAGAATGCAGCTTGGTATCAGCCTGTAAAGAGCGTTTCGTGATGAACTGCTGCCAGCAAGCTGCCCCGCATTAACAAATTCACTTTTGCCCGTGCTTGTAGTAGCAGACACATTTACTGACAGTGAACCTAGTGACATAAGATCAAGTATACATGATCAGAAAACAGTAGGAGCATAAAGACCCAATGACTTGAGAAGGCCCATGGAACCCAAAGAGAATAAAATCAATCTCTGTTAAAATGTCAGGTAAAACAATTTTATTTCCAATTCCATAGCCTCTCATTTATGACTTTGATCTACTTCAAAATCAAATTGTTAGCATCAGTAAATCCAATTTACATGACCAACACAAACTGTCAAAATGCTATGGAAACCAAATTGTTTCATTTCATGCTTAATCCAGATATTGCATTCAAAGTGGGATCAGTGAAACTTACAGTCGTAATTAGCCCATCCAATCCGTTGACCAGCCAGATCATAAACAATAATCTTGTCTTTCAGCACAAGGTCTGAACCAAAAAAAAAAAAGCGACAGAAATATGAGGATTATTTGTCTCAAAATGCGCTCAAGGCAAGTATACGAGCATGCACTAGAAAAAATGACCATGGCTATAGCAGGGCCGGCCCTATACTATAAAAATAAAAGCGGGGGCTTTAGGCCCCACATATGAAAAAGGCCCCAAAATTTCAAGATCAATAATATAATATAAGTTAAAAAATAAAATTTACTACAATATTGCCTAAAAAATTAATTGTTGAAAGAGTAAACAAACAAAAAAATTAAAAATTTGGGCTCAAAAGTTCAAACTTCCTTACCCAATTACATTTATTAAAGGACAAAAAATATTAATAAAAAAAAATGCTGACAAAATCTATCTCTTTCTCCAATCGAAAGAAATATAATAAACATCTCTCTTCAGTCAAAAAAAAAAAAAAATTCAAACCAAACACATTCTTTACTTAAACTTGTTTTTTTTTTCTCATTTGAATGCAAAACACCAATTAAACTATTCATTCTCATTAAAAAAAATGTTTTGATAAAGTTCTTATTCGTAACAAATAAAATATAACAAAATTTTAGGTGAAAGTAGCATGAATAAATAAATAAAATTCAAAGATAGTAAAATAATCCAAAAGAAAGATAACAATGGATTTATTTATAATAAAGTCAATCATTTAATTCCACAGTTTCGATAAAGAACATATAAAACAAATAAAAAGAACATAAAAATATTAATGAAGAAATTAATTTTATTCCTATAAATATTTATGATCAAAAGTCATATTATTAATTAAAAAATATATTAGCAAAATTTAAATAAAAAAATTTGCAATTTCGAATCTCATCAAAAAGTAAAAATAATAGATTTTAAATTAAAAAATTAAATTATTATTAAAAAAATATAAATTGACCGTCATTGTTTTAGGCCTCAAATGTTGTTGAGCCACCCCTGGGCTATAGGAGTGTTTGGTGAGGAAGAAACTGTATGCTCAAAAAGTAAGCACACTCAAGACAGGAATGCCAAGTTAGATGATTAGAAAGACAAGTGATCAGGAAAAAGAATTAAAAATAAAGACCAAGAACAAAACTGGCAAAGGCCACAACAAGTGCTACAACAAGGAAGATCTCACGAAGATAGTCCTTCACATGTACGGATGTACCAAAAGCTTTAGAAGTGAGAAACATGCCAAACGGGCTAAACATTCCACAAAAATAACAGAGAAATTGGTAAGCAAGTTTTCGAACCCTGATCAGCTGTTTTGTCACTTGTACCAAACGTAGATATACTGAACCAGAAATCTGTAATAGATGGTTGTCACCATGACTGGAGACATAGCTGGAAGTTTGGAATTCATGTTGCCAACAATCATAACTTCAAAAATATGTTGTGTGTCTGCATTTGCGTGCATTGTAATAGATGTGCAAGCATGTTAATGCAAGGGATCCATGTGTTTTCATGGAAGCAGCCATTCTCAAAGTGAGTTTACCAACTATTTAACAAAAGGGCCTTTTGAGTTCAGTGCTCATACCCCCTAAAATCGTTATGCCTTGGCCCTGAATCATTTGAAACCCAATGCACCACACTGCAGCACCACCCTGCAGAAACAAATTTGGCCATCCCTGTTAGCTTACTGAAACTGAATTACTGACTAGCAAGACAATCCAGTTTAGAACTGCTGGAGACTTGGGGCTTGTGTGGATAAATTTCAATTTTATCCAAATAACACTTTGAGAAACAACAAATAGTTATCCAAACAATATTTAACCAGTTAACAAATATATGAGAACTTACAACGGAGTTTTGCTGTAAAAGGTAGTCTTGAGGTTTTAATATCATCGATGCACCACCAGCAAAGTTTAGACTAACTGCTGGAAATATCTCAGAAACGCTGAAAATTGAAAAACGAAAAAATGACATTTTTAGACATTCAGAAAAATGGAGATGAAATGGTAAAGGACTATGCCTGTCAAAATAAAACTAGAATATTGAATATCCAAGAAAACCTGGAGGTGACTAGGTAGCACTGGTTTCCCTTTGACACAAGGGGGCGAACGGATTGTGAGACAGTTTGTGTAATCTGCACAGACAAGAAGATTATAAACTTCAACTGCGTAGGTAACAATGTATTTACAGCTTTTAGTCATACATAGTCTATCTGGTATCTTGCAAAACAAAACTATGCCATTTCTGAACACTAATTGTAAAGCTTCAATACAAGTTCTAGATATAGATTTATGAAAACTTGAGATATTGTCCCCCCACTTACAGCACTGACAAAAGGATCATAAGCTTCTTCTGCAAGGTATGCTAAAGTTGTTCCAGAATCGATTATGGTACCTCGGTTGCTTGATGTTGTGAATACTGTTGAAGCAATGGCCAATGTTTGACCATTGACAGCAATGCTCTGCAGATTCACATTGTAATGCGGCCTGACAGTGGAGACATAGAAGGTGAATCATGAGAATTACTGCAAAGTCATTTTCTATAAAAATTTATGTTCCTATGTATAAGGAAAAAGCACAAAATGATTTCCTACTAATGCAAAATATCAAAACTATTGCGTAATAAGCAAAACTTTGGAAAGTTAGTGTCCTTCATAAGAAAAAAAATCAAGAACTAGGCTTAACCAGGAATCACTTGATTGTTGATATACCTAAACAAGCCTCATTGTACAAAGTCTAATCTGCTCACAGGCAGCTCAGTTTGTTCAACAGCTCATCAATAACAGAGATCTAGCCTTTCTGTTGGGTGGTAATGAGTGTGTAGTTAAATTCTGGAACTTTGAACCTAACAGAGGAGCTTCATAAATTAGTAATGATTGCCCCCAATTTCAGATAAATGGTAATTGGAATCATCTCAAACATTAGTTTCAGAATTCATTAAGCTTCTCAGCCATCTTCCTCATATTTACACCAATACACCTTTTAAATTACTAAAACTTGTATCCTTTTGAAATCTGTTAGTAGAAGGCCAAAAATCCACTGTGAGCCATGGGTTACAGTAAAACCCAAAGGACGGGCAATGTTCACAGATTTCATTATTGGGAACCTGCATGTTGGCTTATATGTTGCAAAGCTGACTGCTAGTATTTCTCTTTTTCTTATATTTTAAAATGCTAAAAATTGCAACACTCTGCAACTCTAACTTGGCTTTCCTTGATGAGAGCGTCCCATCAGGTGGTAACTGAGTTTTGCTGAGTAATCCCAACGTTGAGTACCACATGGAATGCAAATAAATTATTCCAAGAAAAAGGTAACTGTACAATTTAGAGAGAGCATTGCAAATACTCGCATTTAATGCAAATTGCAGTGCAGACTCCTAGAATCAAACTCAGATAGTCAAAAAGTGATTAAACCACTTCATCATTTATATCTCATAGCTTAAATAACCTTTCCTTCCCTCTAATATTCCTAAGCCAAGCCGAGGTATCCATTTCCACAATAAATTAATGACTTTCAATGCAAAACTGTCTTCATATCCTAGTTAGGTCCTCAATGTGCGCAGTCCCCAATCCCCACCCAAGGATCAAAATATCGTGTCGAAACAGTTGAAACGTCCGAAATATTTTTGTTTTTAAGGAGGCCGAAACGAATCATTGATTCCAATATTTTGAGATATTTCGGAATGTTGAGTTTTTTTCAATATTTGGAATGTTTAGAGATGTTTTAAGATCTTTAAGTATATTTAGACCAATACTTTGAAATGTTTTGAAAATTTATCCCTAAATTTTATCAATTTTCATTATATTTCTGAAATGTTTCCATTTCTTAGGTGACCGAAACAATGCGCCGAAATGATATTTTGATCCTTGTCCCCACCCTTTCATGATAAGATGAAAAAAAGGAGACAGAGTTGGAGAACTCCGGACAACCAAAAACAATTAGGAGATCGAGATTCAGTGATGAAAATTTACCACTTGTTGAGGCAGAAGTAATGACCACAAGTTCTAATTGCCAAACGAGAAGATGAAGTAACATATAGCCTGTATAATACAGGAGATGCCGAAATCTTTTGTACTGCCAAAGTATAGCAACCATTTTTCCCATGCACTTGGGATGGGGAGGAGGAGTTCCATAGTCATTTACAAACTATTGATGAACCAGACAGTTTTTCTTGAACTAATGTCAACCTTTGCCTCATCTACTAATGAAGGTAATATGCATGAAGATGCATTGACAATCTTGCGACTATTTTTACTTATGGCATCCACTTCCGACTCATAAATAGCACCAAAGCGATCATTACATTACTGTCAATAAAATATACTCCAACTGGGTGTGATTGGTTTCATCAATCCAAAGTGATCCATAATTTTTTTTTTTTTTTTTGCCTTTGTGTGCTTCTTCTTCTTTATTTTTTTCTCTTTTCATCCATAGGATCATCTATCAACTAGACAATAACCATCTATGATTAATATCAAGTTTTTATGAAGCTATTTAGTGACAGGAGATGGGCTTGCAAGAACTTCAAAGCATTTAGTGGATTGGAAAACTAATATATTAATAATGCATTTCAATGCCCAAACAAGACATGCTGGGGGCAGTTACTAGCAGGAGAGCATAATGAAGGCCTAACATGCCAGAAATCAAAAGCCACAATAAATCTATCAAATCATCTAACAATGCAACAACATAACATCATTAGTTTAAGGGCCCCATGCATAACATGGTAACCATCAATTTAGGCAATCAAGAAAGTGGTGTATTCTCTTAGAAAATGAATTGGCTAGCAACGTAGCGCTGTATTTTCAAATAATATGCTTATTAATCTACAGCTCCACTAGTCAAAAGACCATGTACCAAGGAAAACTCACTTAAAGTGCAACGGTAGAGCAAGGTTCTACCTAGTAAACCCTATAGCTTAGCAAGACAGCATTCTTATGAACCAGGAATGAGGTATATCAAGACTCTACTTCTTGAGCAGTCTACAGTGTGAAAATCCAAGTCATACAAGGACAACTTGGAGAAGAGAATACAAATAGACGGATGTTTGGCATGGCCAGTATATGTGGAGACTGACGTTTTAAACTGTACCCTGACAGGATAACCTTTGGGCCCAACAGGATGACAAATTGTATCTTGATCTTGTTATGTTTCAAGGCAACAATTCACGTGACTCCAAGTAGAAATTATAGTTTTAAGGTTTCACAAGAAACTGTTGAAAACTTGAAGCAACTCTCAACCTAAGAATCTAACCAAGTAGGTAAATTTCAGTACTGTTCATCAACAATACAAGTTAAAAGACATAACCCAATTTTCAGAATCCTAATACTTGACAAGATGATATCAGAAACAACAATATAGACATCCATAATGAGGCCATTTGGCAGGAAAGAAGCCTGTTCTGACCAAAAGAGGTAAGAAACAGATTAAACTTTCTATGTACTATACAAAGTCCCAATTTGAGAGAAAACTTACTGTGATGGCACAAGTGGAGTATAAACTATGTTTGGCTCCACAATCTGACCAAGAACCAATATACCGCCACCACCACTACTTCCACTTAAGCAATGAGAGAACACGTTTGGGGCCATACCCTGTGAAGCAAGTTGCGAGATAACAGACAAACTCTGCTGCCCAAACCCAAAAATCCCATCAACTGCTCTATCTGACTTTGTCAAATCCCCAGTTTGAGATGTGCTACAACTGTTTCATATATCAGCAGTCAAGACAACAAGGTTGACCAACAAATGAAATAGAACATAAATTATATATTTAATTTAACATGTTCATGAAAGCTCACCCGAATACAACGGGAGCCGAAGAGTTTGAAGTCAATGAATTCCCAACTATTGTGTCAAAATGCATCAAGTCTGATACATAATAACCTGATGTGCCACTTCCATCTCCATACTGGAAAGTGTAACTGCACTGATTACTCTGAGTAAAACAGCCAGAGTCAGAAGATTGAGCTCCTAGAGCACATCTTTGGTCTGAACAAGAGATCAAGGAAGCTGTTGGTGAGCTTGAAGGATCAAAGGACTCGAGCTGAATCTGTAATAAATTAGCATATAGATTCAGATTCCTATCAATAAATGGCCCTTTTATTTTGCAAACACGAAAAAGTTGAAACAGAAAAGGAAGACTACTAGTAGGGAACAATGATATTACTTGGAGTCCACTTGACGTAGGGCAACCATTGCAGGGATTGCAACTGACCCACAAGACATCACTTCCAGTATCAATCTGCACATAGAATTCCTTTGGAGGAGAACCCAATTGAACTCTTGTAAAATAAAGTCTAACGCAAAAAAATAAGCTCCAATAAGAAGCAGTACAATCAAATTTAGGACTACAGTGAATCAAAGATAAAAGATGTAAGGTACTCATTAATCCCAACAGAACAGAATAAAGAGCTAAGCAAAACCCAATGCAAAACCAAGACAGAGATCATCACCAAATTCCCATCAATTCATCGACAAAAAACTGACAAGGACACCGCAAAAGGCACAATGGAAGCTACCCATATTAGCCAATACTAGGGAAAAAAACATACAAAGAACATCAAAATCCATTAACCTCAACTGTCTAATAATAAACAAGACAAAATAACCATCCAATGAACAAAAAACATGAAAAAGATACAGTGAAACAAAAAGCAATCTACCCATTGAAATAGTACGACAAAAAGAACACAATTTAGAAAAGAAATCAATTTTTTTTGGTCACACCCATATTTTCGAAAACAAATCTGAACAAGGAAACAACTATATCAGATAAAAATAAACAGAAAAATTGCAATTAAAGATAAAAGATCAATAATTGCACATCAATTACTAATCTTTATCGTTAATAAAGAAATAAAGAGAGGAGATTTGATAGAATTACCCAACAAGAAAAGGATCATAGGTGCCTTGGACGGGAAAATCAACAACACCGTTCAAAGACTGCAATATTCGGCCATGTCTGACCCGGTCACGAGCTCTGAGTTGGCTCAATTCGATTCCATGACTTGTCGGAAATGCTCTTTCCAGAGTCATAGTCGCCGGGAAACCACATAATACTACCGCCGCCGGCAGAAGCACGGCCAAGATGACCGTTAATCCGGCGCGGAAATTTGCCGACATCTCTATCTGTCTCTCTCCCCCTCTCTCCTCTCTCTTGCCTTTTCTTTAACTTTCACCAACAACCGCGTAAACCAAAACGCTAAATTATGTTGTATACTATGAAGCACGGGTACTTCAAAAATGTTAAAGTATCCGTATCGGATACTTTTGGAGATGGGTACGCGTCGGATACGCGTAGGATACGTACCGGATACGTCTGAAAAGTATCCTAAATTTTTTAAAATAAATTTGATTTTCGGATACGGCCGGATACGTTTTGGATACGAGTGGGATACTCCTAGGATACGCATAGGATACGGCGGGGTATTACTCGAATTTTAAAAAAATATAGGGGCACAAGAGCAAATATATTATACCCTTATTTGCAAAAAAAATATATCTATATATAATGAAACCCTATTTTATTTTATTCCACAGCTCCCCCCCTTTCAGTCGACGATCGACGATCGTCTCTCTCTCTCTCTCTCTCTCACTGTCTTTGACGATCGCTGACTGCATTTGCCGATCGACGACGGGATCTCCTCTTTCACCTCCGACGGCCTGTCTTTGACCTCGACAGCATCTCTCGACGACGGCCGACGGGTATCTCCTCTTTTACCTCCGACGACCTGTGTGCTTCATAGATATCGGGTAAGCTCTCTCCTCTCTCTATTTTTCTGTCTCTCTGTGGTCTCTTTTGCCTTTTACCAGTGATTAGCCCTCATTTTGAGCCTTGAATTAGGGTTTGCAATTTAGGGGATTTTTTGGGGCCTTGAATTTTTTGGGGAGATGATTTATGCTGGTGGGTTGTGTTCTTCAATCATCGTGGATATTGGCACCCATAGTTTACATCCGAAAATCTGTCAATTTTAAAGTTCAGGGAGGAGGCCTACAATTAGCTCTAAGTTCAGGAATGCAATTTCATGCTGGGTTGTAATTAAATAGGTAAATCATAAAATGTAATTGAATAAATTCTCACATGGGTTGAGTTGTTTGCTTGCTGGGTTGACTGAACAAATTTGTTCATTTGAACATGCAGAGCCCATAATGCCTAATGCCTGGTTTAAAAAATTAGATGCACAATAAGATGGATGTCCTTGAATTTTACTGCTACAGTGCTACTAAATTTTACTACACTGCTGATTTATTTTATTAAATTAATAATTATAGGAGAATGAGTACGGGTACGGAAAGTATGGGCTCAACCGGTGGAAGTGGAAGTGGAAGTGGAAGTGGAAGTGGCAGTAATAGGATAATATTCCAAAATTGCAAGCTTTTTGTTGCTCGACTTGTAATCGGATGGTTTATTTTGTGTAAGCATGGACTTGATATTATGCAATATGTATGTGATATAGGATTAATGATTTATGAATGATAGATGTGTGATTCACTTTATAAATCATAATTATTACATTAAATATAATAATAAAATTTTAAAAAATATATATTTTATGGACGTATCCTAGCCGTACCCGTATCCTGTTTTTTTTTGTTTTGCCGTATCGCCGTACCCGTATCGTATCGTATCTGTATCCCGTATCCGTCTCCGTGCTTCATAGGTTGTATATGTGTGCGTGTATGTGTAAATATATATAGATATTGATATATGTATGCATATATATATATATATGTGTGTGTGTGTGTGTTGTGTAATAAAATAGTAATAGACAAGAACGAATAGAATGGGGGAGCAAAGATCGAGGGGGTTGCTTTTCTGCGTCTTTTCGCTTTTTAGAGAGAGATAGAGAAAGAGAGAGAGAGAGGGAGAGAAGACCGACTAGAGGGAGTCCGCCAGACAACAGCCGATAACTGAAGTTTCAAACGTTGGATTGCGTAGTAAATTTGAATTCTTATTATTTTGGTTTAAATAATAAAAAGGGTTAATGGTAGTTTTCGTCTCTAAATTATGCTTATTTTATCAATTTAGTTTTTATTATATTAATTTTATTAATTTAATCCCTAAAATTTAAATTCATATCATTTTAATCTCTAATCAGATAATTTGTTAATTTTTTTGACAAAAAATGATTACATATTATTCTTTCAGAATTGAGACGATATCTCGTGACTAACACGTGATAATTCTGAAAAAAACTTAATAGTCATTTTGTATAGAGACCATTTAAATATAAATTAAATACTTTAATGATTAAATTAATAAAATTCATATTTTGAAAATTAATTGATAAAATATGTATATTTTAAAGATGAAAAATAGATTTATCCTTAATCTATATATAACGATAAGTACAAGATGACTGTCGGTGCAACTGGCCCCACTCAATTGTTATTTGCCAAAAAAAGAGAAAAAAAATTAGCTAGATTTGCCCCCACCCAAAAAACTCTTATACAATTTATGTGACCTTATAAATGTTTAATTAGTTGAACCCGGACTTTATGCTCTTTTTCCATATCTACTCCATTGGTTCTCACCATTATTAATTTGGACATATATATATTTTTTTGAATAATGAGATTATTATATAATATATTTTTATAATAAAAATTAGTTAAGAACAATTGTAAAAATTAGGTTACTCCATTCTAACCTAAGTGTTAAGGTTCAAGTAGCAATAATATTCTTTCATATAGGGGTAAGGTTGTCTATATCTGATTCCCCCTTAAAATTACAAAAGCAGGAGTCTCTACACTGGGTACCTCTTTTTATTTATTATTATTTAAATTTATTTTAATTTTAGAAAGAGTAATAATATGGAGGCTTAATTTGAAGATTTAATGTTTTGTTGTCATTAAATTACTAATGAATCTCATCATTAACCAGAGTCTTTTTTGCTAAATCATAGTTAACTAAGCTTGGGCTTCTAAATTAAATTCTCAAATTAAATATATATACTAATATTATTATTAGAATTTACGCTTACTGTGATACATTTGACTTCATCTCATACCGCCTCGCTATTAGACTTTAAGATTACTGGCTCGAATCTCCTTGTCCCCTTCTCCTATAATAGCCTAACAAAAAAAAGGTAAATATAAATTTATAATTATTCATTGATCATAGCAAAAAAATAGGGGTGCCTCATCTGCATGTTGTTATTTTCGACTCGTGTCATTGTAATTCATGTCATATTCGCATTAATACTCACGAAATAAATTATATTTGATGCTTTATAAGTGTTAAACATTAATTTAACCTATTTATTATGCGTATTTATTAATTGTGTCAAAAGCAATATAATGGGTAGACTTATTAATTAATCCAATTTTGATTTGAATTCGGACTGAATCCAAATTATCTTAGTCAAATATGGACTAACATTTTTTTACACGTAATTCAAATTCAAACATTATATTTCATGGGTTTGAATTTGAATATACCACATTTGGTCTAATTATAATCTGACCCGCATTATACATTTAGACGTAGAGAAATATTTAACGAAATTAAATGATTATTTAATAAAATTGTATTAAAAATTAGATTTTAATTGCTAAAATACTTAATTTAGTTTGTTCTATGATTGGATTTTCATATAAAATATCCGATTTTTATTGAATTCAAATATGAACTATGAAAATGAAATTCATCGAATAATCGAATCGAATTCATTTTGAAACTTTTCAATTAAATTCAAATTTGAATTCGAATTGATTACAATCTGATCTAAATTCAGTCCGTTAACCTAATTAGGGAACGAGTTCTCTATTATTAAAACAAAAAACATAAAGATTATGTTGACTACACATACTTTTTCTTTTACTTGGTGGGCTGTCCCCCTTAAATGGGTAGAGAGTGGCCAACACCAACACCCCAAATAATTGAGTCACACCTTGAATGAGTCCCCTATTGAGATGCTAAAGCACACCATGAACCTTCTTGACATATCCCAACTTTAAAGAGTTTGAACCAAAAAAGAAAAAAAAAAGATTTTGAACCAAGTGCTCAATTATTTCAATTTCTTTTACTTTCTTTACCTTTGGTCGATTCTCAAAAACAATGGTCACATCCCTTTTAATTTCTTTTGCTTTCTTTGAAATGACCAATGTACCCTTAGCTCTTTTGTTTTTCTTCTGACAATTGATTTTTTTTGTTTTAACCGTTAAAGATGTTCGGACCAGTTTATGTACACCTTAACTAATCCCTTTCCTAGTCCAGTCAAAGACAGACCATTTACTCCAGAAATAAGATATTCATGAGAGATAAATCCCTCATAGTTTGACCTCAAAGAATTGTCCTGATTGAAATTCATGAAGTGTAAATTGACAGCTCGTTTTTCTTATCCCTTAAGCTACCAATTGAGGTTAACAATTGTTCTTTCATGTGCCAAACGAAGAAAGCTTTAGTAAAGGATATATTGGGAATCAAAAATTCTGGTAGGGCTAGGTTTGTGTGTTTACGTGTTTCAATTTCTGGCAGTGACTTTGACCGGAGGCATGGGAGTACTGCTATACTGTGCTTCATTAGATCTTGTAATTCTTAATACAACTCATTAACTCTATATAAATACCAGTTCAATTTTATTTATTTATTTTTTTTAAAAAAAAACACTCCACGTAAACATAAGCAAAACTATTGTTTAACTTGCCAGTCCACTTAACAAATGAGTCGTAATGAATAAACATAACATTTACATGATTTAGATATACCTAAACTCAATACGACTCTACAATTAAAATATATAATTTGTTAAGCTGACACAACACGGTACAAAATTATTAGACATGATCTTAAGAGGCTCAATTATAATCAACTTAACCCAATTAAATTCACTTGATATCATGGCATTTGTAAGAACATATATATATATATATATATGTGTGTGTGTGTGTGTATGTGTGTGTGTGTGTGTGTGTGTGTGTGTGGGATTTGGATCTACCATTGACCATGACATTTCCCAGAAAAAGCTTCCTTGGTTGGTTTACAATTTTTAATAATATAATAGTACCATTTGAACAAGTCCGACAATTAACTAGGGTAGCTCAATTGGCTAGAGCCTTTGGCTTCCTTGAAGTCTCTTGGGCGTAATAACGTAGTTGTTTGGTAGGAGAATACCTCAATTACTTGAACGAACTGTATCCAAGTCTCTGGTGTGGGTCTTGAGTTCCCAGCGAAACGCAAGTCTTGATTTAAATGATGTATGAGTTGAGGGACCGGATCATACCCCGGGTTTTGCCCTTGGTTCTACTCAGAGTTACGAGCATAAGCAACATAAGTGTGCCTCTACTCGCTGAGGACAAGTCATGAGATTTTCTCGTTTCCGAAAAAAAAAAGAAAAAAAGAAAAAAAGGTCCGACATAGTATGTATTTATTTATCTATATATATCTATCTAGCACGCTGCAATGCGTCACCAACCCCAAATTATTCAACATGGCAGCAAACTGTATCGTCACTATCGTGCATGGTCGGCAACTGTTACTACAATTGTCAAATTGATATTCACTGACATGAATTTATATAATTCCCTATACACCTATTAATGTATAACTCATAAATATAAGTTAATAAGACTCAAACTCAATCAGTTTCTAAAATCATTCATAATTTTTTTTTCCTATTTCTCTTATTAGTAAATCACTTACCATGTATTAGTGAATGATCCACTTGAATAACTCATCCACAAAGAAAAAAAAATGAAGAAAGAACGTCGTGAATACGATCTCGATCTATATGAGCATATATCTTTAGTTGACTCCATAAACAATAATTAAATGTATCTTACAAATGTTATTCTAGAGATTAAAACATGGGCTGCAAATGTTATTTATTTATTTATTTTTTTGCTTTTTGATTGGTTCAATGAATAAGATATAGACTCATTTAGTTTGAATGGTCACCAAATTTCGATTGTTTGACTTTTTCTTATGATATCAGATCTTGGAAAATATGTTCCTAAAGAATTCAAATCTTTGAGGTAGTTCAACAACGACAATCTGTATATAAATCCATTTTGTCCTCTTGGAGTTTTGTGATTCCTACACTGCCATTTGGCACCATGTTTTGCAGCTAGGTATTGAGAGGAAGCTTCATATTTTAGGAGATTCTAAAGTAACTGGTGAAGTTGCAGGGAAGAAGCTTCCTATTTCAGAGTATTTTACTATGACTGGTGAAGTTTCAGATGAAGGAGTACCTGCATTGTGGTTGTGGACAGAGATAGGTAAAAAAAAATTATTTAAAGAATAATTTTTTGGAAAATTTCCGTATCGTACCGATAAATTTTATTATTTTAATGGGTATTTTTACAGATTTTGTGAGTTATTTTATAATTAAAAAATTGATTATTTTTATGGGTATTTTTACCACTACTGTAGTACTTGTTTTTGCCACTTTATGTACCATCCATTCTTAATCTTGCCAAAACAGTCATGACCCAATCATGTATAGACCGTACCAAAGGCTTGATACAAGGGTGAGCCAACAGTGGATAGCATTTTCTTCCCTGCTCCCTCGACCTTCATTCTTATCTCGCCTAGCTATGGCTGCTAGCGCATTGCATTATTTTTAACCACACTGTGGCAAATCACTACAAGTAGTTAGACAGTTTGCTATACCACATAAAGGCATCTCCGACTGAATGGTTAGACAAGATTACGACGCTTGGGTAAATATTTCGTTTAATCACACTGTAGTTAGGCCTGTTAACGGATCGAATATAGACAAGATTGACTTATATTTGAATCTGAATCCAGTTAAGTTTTTTTGCTGATCCGATCCGATTATCTGATAGATTTTAAAAATTCAATCCATGTCTGAATCCGCTAATTTTCGGATATGAACCAGATTGACTTATATTTGAATCCGAATCCAGTTAAGTTTTTTTGCTGATTTGATCCGATCCGATTATCTAATAGATTTTAAAAATTCAATCCATGTCCGAATCCGCTAATTTTCGGATGCCCGATCAAAAAATTTGATCCGACCCGATTATCAACATGTACACAACAAAATTAACAATAAGAATTTGGATAATAAACTAAAAAAAAGGAGAAAAAATGAAAATTAAAGTAAAAGTAAGAGAGAAAATTAAACAAGAGAGGAAAACAAAATAAAAATGAAAAAAGGGGTCATACATTGTGATATTCACTCCATTTTTATTTATTTTTCAGTATAAGTATAATAAATGTGTGATATTTATTTAGATAATATTTTTTTTTATTCAGATCAGATTAATAACGAATCGGATTATTATCAATTCATATTCGAATCTGTTTAGACAACTCTAATCGAATTCGGATCGAAGTAATGGATTCAAAATCTAATTCATATCCACTTAAACGAATTTGGATTCAGATCAGATTTGGGTTGAAATCTTGTCCATTGAGAGGCCTAACTATGGTATTTGCGATTGATCCTAAAAATGTGATAAAAATCGGTGCTATACCAATTTTTTTTTTTTTGGGTACGGTAGACTTGTCTTAGTTTTTTGGTGTCAGATTTTGAAGAATATGACATACTTATCGAGGATGGATATATTACAACGTGTGTTAAAGTTCGGGAATTAACCTTTGCAACAATGGAGATAAAGACTGCCCACTAATTATTTATTTATTTATTTCATATGCTCGTCCTTCTAAACTTTTCGAAAATTTAAAGGCAATGCTGATGTTGAAGCAGATGAGCAGATCAAGCATTGGGTTGATCTATAACCTGTCTTTAGTTTTCCTTAGACTCAATCACTTTCATTGAATTTCTTCTGCTGACTTGGTGCTTATATGTCTAACCCTCCACCCTCTCTTGTTCAGCAATCAAAATTCAATTGTCTGGTCTTGAATTATTCTAGGTAAACTTGAATATATATATTATTAATACTTTGATTTCTTCAACAAACGCAGTTACTTATATTGTCAAGGGCCGTGTGATTTTTGAAAATGTTCTTCTAGAAATGCTTACCCGATCGTTGATCCTTATGTATATTTAGTATATGCTTTCTAGAATCTTTTTCCCTGTATATTGATTAGGTAATAGATGACTTGCTCGTTGTCATTTTCATTGTCATTGTCGTCGTCATCATCGATCAGATCAATCTAAAACAAAATTAAAAGGACGGCATGTGAATCTTAGAACTACAAGGTGTGAAGAGGGCCCGATGTATTGCAATGTTATCACCATGGAAAGAGTGGTCCAACTATAGCACATAACAGTTATTTTTCAATACAATAGTTCATTATTCATCCATTATGAATGTTTCATATGCAAAACTATTTTTGACTATTAGTTTAGTTTACTTTTATTATGTTTATGATCAATGGCTACAAATGAAACAATCGAAAGATGTATGACTATAAGACCATGTTTGAATGGTAATAATCTTAAGTGGGAATGGATATCTTATTCCCCGGAAAACAATTCCCAAGTTTCAAATTTGATTGAAATTTCATATTAAGTATTTGGTCAGCGTTAGTAAGCTTGTATGAGATTCAAAAAATTATATGAGATACCTGATTAAAATTCAACCAAATTCGCCCTCTAAACATGGTAATCATAGATTAAGGAATAAGATACCCATTCCCACTCAAGATTACCGCCATCCAAACATGGCCTAAAGGCTTTTCCCAATGCCATAGCCTTATTCTGCAAAGCAGCTGTTTCTGTGTTTGATCTAATGTTTAGTGTTTTTTTTTTTGAACAAAACCTACACATTAGAGTATACCATACACAAGTCCTTAACAAGTTGAAACTTACACTTGATATTAAAAGAGCTTGACTTTTGAAGGGAGGTTAAGATTGGGTTGAACTTTCTTGCAAGAGATACCAAAAGGGCGAATGGAGGTGGATACTGGACAGTGGGTTGAACTTTTCTTGGGAGAGATAGACCTGCTAGTGTTCAAACTTCAAATAGTTCAAACAAGCACAATACTATAAACAGTATCGATAAGTTGATATAGAAAAGTTTGACTTGGAAAACTTTGGTTCCATAACCATCATGGTAGAGTTGAGGGGTGAAATCTAAAATATTAAAACTGTGGGAGACCCACATGTAATATGAAAATAGAATGACAAAATTGAAAATTTTGAGAATCTACTCCAAAAATGAAGGAAAAGTAAGAGCGAAAAACTAAAAAAAGAACGAAAATGTCGAAGACAGATAAAACCATCAACCGAAGTGCTAAGCCAAATGCCTTGTCCTTGTTATTTCTCTTCTAATAAAAGTGATGTGCAGGACAGAAGTGAGGACAGCTCTTCTTGTGTTGCCAAACCAAAACCTTGCCACCGTATTCTGCCAAATTTGTCGAGCAAGAATATATACCTGTTGAGTATCAACAACAAAGGAGAATACTTTATCACTAACATACTTCATCTGGTTAATCATGACGAAAAATTACATATGGGAAAAGTTTGATACCCAGTGAGAAGGTTCAATATTTTAAGCTCTTTTCTGAAGTAATAATTGTCTCCAAATGAATAAACAATCTGCCTTTGAAGCACAGTCTTCCTTCCATCAGGGTTAGATTTCTTCATTAACCGAAGAAGTATCCTCTTTATTGGATTGCGTGACAATAGCCATGAGTCTATAAAGGATACCTGAGAAATGTAAATTTATTTATCTATATGTTTCATCATGCAAAGACAATAACAGTAGAGCTCTACAAATCATCCGAAACTCCATACTAGTTCGAAGACATATTCATGTCCCTCGTACTGACAATGACACATTCTAATATTCTAACGTAAAGGAAATAGTTCAAAAGCAACAATAAACCTTGTCTATGTGGTATAACCTAGATAACTTACATAGGGACACACTGCCTTTTAATCCCCCATTTTCTATTGCTGATTTAATCTCAAACTTGTTTCTACAACTGTGGCTTTCTATTCCAATGCTTGCTTCACAACAAATTTAGAAATTCTGGTGTCTCACGCCTTTCAAATATTGCAGGGAGGCAGTACTCTTCAGTTTGTCCCAGCTCTCTCTATCTCTCTCTCCCCTGCGCGCGCACACACATACCCACACACACACTCTCTGTCTCACACAACATGACCATTATGTGCAGAGAACAGGACATGCGTGTGGAACTTAGTTTGAGACAACATTTACATGCACAAACTCAAAGCGATGTGCTAATGCAAATACACCTCCCAGCAGTGAATGTCAAGGACAAATCATTAGAGAGTTCAAATGTAAATTCAAATACATGAACATTTTTTTTAAAGGTTTTTTTTTGTTTTAAGTTGGGAAAAGCCAGAGACATGAAACAACTTTCAACTTTCATGATCATCCAGCCTACAGAAGACATGAAGGTCAAATAAGCCCTTCGGCTTCTCTAACCACCTCCTGTTCACAAGTTTTGAGAACTAAAACTAGTTGAATCAGTGTTTTAAGTGCAAAATTATATGATTTTTTTAAGTATCAGGAATCACATAGGACTTTTTTTTATTGTAGTAATAAGAATTTGCCACAACAATGATTGCACTAAGTTTGAATGTGAATTGCATGCCAACTTCCTATAAGCATGAACTCATCTTGCAATAAATAAAAGTCAAGCAATCTGAAAAAATGAAGAGCAAATCACACAAGCTACTCTGACTGTCCATTCAGGATATTAATAAGTGTCCGCCTACTAATGGTACCATGATTCTACGTCTTAACTATGAGCATCAACCGGAAAAATTGGGCATCTTTGAATTAACCATGAAACTATGGATGGATGCTAAATTCCATGTCTTAAACAGTGCCGGCTCTAGGCATAGGCAACTAAGGTGCTTGCCTAGGGCCCCAAATTTTGGAGGGCCTCCAAAATTTTTTTAGTATAATATGTTTTTTTTTTGTATTTTAGATATGATCTAAATTTTTAGGCCCCAAATTTTAAGAGTTCAAATCAATATCTAATTTCATTTAGTCCAAAATTACTCACGACTTAGTTAAGCCCAAATTTTAGAGGGCCCTAAAAAATGTATCCTTTTAGTAGAATAGAAATATATATATATATATTGTATTTTAGATATAACTCAAGTTTTAGGACCCAAATTTTAAGAGTTCAAATTAGTATTTAATTTTGTTGGGTCCAAATTTACACGTTAAACCCAACTTTTAGAGGGCCCCCAAAAATTTACTTTTCAGTATAGTAGATCTAATTTTTGTTTTATATTTTAGATATTATCCAAATTTTTAATGCCCAAAAAAATTTAAATCATTATCTAATTTTGTTGATCCAAAATTATTTTGTCCTCGGTTAAGTTCAAATTTTAGAGGCCCCGTTAAATTGCTTGTTCAAAACTTAATTGATAATATCTTATTTATGATCAATTAAGATTGAATGAATTAACTATATTATCTATTGAGAAAGATTTACTGTTAAAACTTAAATATAAGAACTTAATCAATATTTTACATCTAAAAAAATAAAAAAATTATTTTTTTAAAAAAATCAAATTATAATAATTAAAAATAATACATATTAATAGGCAAAATATAAATAGGGCCCCATCTGAAATTTTCGCCTAGAGCCCCAATTTACCTTGGGCCGTCCCTGGTCTTAAACAATTGACTAAAGAACTTGAATGAGTTTTTTTTTTTCGAAATTGTTCTTGCGTATGTTAACAAAACAAGTACGAACACTTCAAAGAATCTTTCAATTGAACTTAGAGTGTCAAAATACCTCATATAACTGAACTTTCTCTGAGTTACTGAAAGCATCGAGAAAAGGTACGCACCAAGAATCAGTCATTCCCTGCCAACGTGAGTGTAATTGTAAGATAACAGCAAGGACATCAGTTTACTCAACTTCCAGAATATGTTTCAGATATCGGTTATTTTAGCTTAAACAATGCTGTTTATTGAGCACAACCTAGCTACTATTGTGGAATTTGTTAGAGCACGTGTGCTCGGCCCAGACCAAGATGTCTTGATCAAGTCATCTCAATATTGCTGGCCATCTGTGACGCACCATACAAATTATTCACAAAATGGACATAATTGGCCCATCTAGCAAGATAAATTGCCACAAACAACTCAGGCCAGCAGCTTGCTAGAAGTCTCATCACACACTTTTGATTGGTTATGAACCCAGCTTTCCTAATAAGAGTAAAACGAGGAGGAGGAGAAGGACACATCCAGTTATTTGTGTCTCTCACCCACCATCAAATCCTTTCTCTCTCTCTCTCTCTCACACACACACACACACACACAAAAACACAAACACCACAAGAGAGCACAAATCAAGATTGTGTTTCATTAAGTCTTACAACATACTGACAAACTAGAGCCAAGTTTAAGCTTGCACTCTATTTAGAACAAAAAAGAATATTATAAAGAGAATAAAAAAAGAAAGAGGTATACCAGGGAGGACCAGATATTGTCATAGAAGATAATTAAAAGCCAAATTTAAGCTTCTAAACAATATTACAAATTTTTTATGGTGCATCTTGTTTATTTAATGGATTCATTTTCTTCATCTTACCACTACAAATTCTAGAACAATTTAAGCCTCATATATTATGCATATTGTTCGATACTGATCTGATCCACCGTGACCAATGGTCTTCTAATTGCCCTACAAATCTATCATCAACATTTGGACTTTGAAACATATTTAGAAAAAAAGGCAAATAATAAAGTTTTCTAATTTGCGGGATATTCCCAAAACTCACCAAGAATTAATACAAGAGTTGAATAAATCAATAGAATCTCGAAAAATACAAAATTTTGCAATTCCATTGTTAAAGTCTCCATCCTCCTATTCTTTGAGGGTTAATGTGATCAATGCTGTCGACAGTTGCGGTGCCTACACAATCATCACAGTGGTGGTAGATGTGAGCATGATCTAGAACCTTAGGTAGATTGACTCTCAAGTCTCAACAGTTCAAATCTGCCATGCTTTGATTAGGCAATTGCATGTTTCTCCCTCATTGATTTTTTTTTCTTTTTTGAAAGAGGCCCAACTTTATTTGGGTGCTGGAATGACTAAATGGCATCAAATTTGCATACATTGTGCAAATCTAAGCCAAGTCAATACCCAAGCCGTACTCAACTTAACTCAACAAACCCTTATCCCAACTCAAGGCAAATAGTCAATATACATGAAACATGATATTTGGTTTACTGTTTTAAAAATAAACTTTTCTGACTTCTATCTATCTGAGGTTCTTGCACCTAAGATTTCACAAAAACGATCACAGTTGAAAAGGTATCAGAAGAATGATAGCAATGCATTCTTATTAGAGTAGACTGTGCACACCATGCAGCTGGGAGGTTGAGGGAGAGGATTGGTGTAGCAACACATTCTAGAATAGACCAACATCAAACATATCAGTAAGGGCAAACATAACTTGATCTCAGATAACCGTAAGTAATTGAAACCTGCGAGTTTGCACGAAAAGAAAGGCACAGTAGGGATGCCTTTGGGACATCTGATTTGTAGGCATCAACATCATTTCCATCAGATGCAATGGGCAGCTTAAGACTTGACCCATCAGAATAGTTCACTTCTAATGCAGGAAACTTTACAGCTGCCATGGCTGGAATTATGATCTTATTAGCCATTGCAATCTACACGAAATAGTATTGCCAAAATTCACAATTAGAAATCAATAATAATAAGCTTTAAGAAAAATCATTAGATAAAACCACTAGAGACCCACATGAAATTTTGCAATCTACAAGTAATTCACATGCACAAATCAAAATCAGAAAGCTTCAAGACCAAACAATTCATATAATCTTGACAAAACCCACATAAAATGCAGAAACTTCAATTGAAATTCGACCCATTAACTTAAATTAGTTTACCTTACCACCATGTTGCTTCAACTCAGAAATGTCAGCAAAGTAACCCCTATTCATCTCATCTGCACTGCCCTACATTTCATTTATATATGCACTTCAAAATTCAATACATGGTCTATATAAGAGTTTCAACAAAATGTAAAAACAATGCTAGGAATTGAATCGTACAGCCGAGCACGCTCTTTCTCGATTGCAGCTTTGTTTCCAATCTGTCATCAAATGGGTTTTCAGTTAATAAGCACAAGTTAAAATCTCTCTAGTGAATTACAGAAAATAGCAAGGAATTGAACCCCCGTTTGGTTCGTGGGAAAACTAGGGGACACGAGAAAGGAAATAAAGCATTTTCATACTATGCTATACATTGTATTAACAATTGAATAGTGTGTTTTTGTTTTGATTTTCTCGGATTCAACATATAAAACAAGGAACAACCCAATATTTTCACAATCAATTTCTCTTACGTTTTTTAGGATTGGGTTAATGGAAATTAAACAAACCTGGTGAATGTCGAGGAAGCGATTGGAAGTCCATTGTGATGGATTATGAGAAGGGATAAGAGAGAAGAGCTTATCTTCTTGTGTGAGGAAGGGTCTTGAACTTACAATTGCTGGTGTAATAGAGGTCAATCTCTTCAGTCTCAGCATCTTCAATCCTCTCTCTACAAATCGGAAACTCTCTCCTCCCAAGTCTAAAACCTCCAGTCCTTTCTGTGCAATACAGAGGTGTTCTAAGCAGGAAAGGTGGGGGTCTAAGATCAATTCTTGAAAGTAATGGGGTTGTGTCGTAGTTCCTAAGTAGCCCATGCTATATGGATTGGGTTAATTCCGTTCGGATCTTACAACTGGTGGGCTGGTTGTGGGCCAAGCAAACTGCTCAAAATAAAACCTTGGATGATATGGGCCTAGATATCAAGTTCAGAGTCAACCACCTCCAAAGCAATACTCATGTGTTCCACTCCAATTAAGGCAATAAAAGAAATCTCCTTCATCCCAACAACATCAAAATCAGCAGCCATGCCAGGTAGCTCCCATCGCTTTGACAGTCCATAGTGCTTATGTTAAATAGTCAAATTTGAAAGGTCAAAATAATAGTTAGCATAGGTGTCGACAATTGACTTCTTTTGCTGACCCGGTTCTCTTTGACAAGTAAAGTTGGCCCATAAAACTACTTA
This sequence comes from Ilex aquifolium, assembly GCA_951799425.1. Lineage (NCBI taxonomy): Eukaryota > Viridiplantae > Streptophyta > Magnoliopsida > Aquifoliales > Aquifoliaceae > Ilex > Ilex aquifolium. Next base: position 12,675,362 of record OX637394.1, on the reverse strand, counting down.
AACGACTAGAGTTTTGAAAGGTCCATTGCTAAAAATGTAACCTTGGATGATGGGTGTAGGCCTGGACCTGGATATGGGCCAAGATCTCTTGGTCCATAAAACTACTACAACAACTAGAGTTTTGAATCCTTCCACACTTGTTATATTCAGACCAAAAAAAAAAGGAAAAATGAAAATGCTTCCGTATATTATTTGTCATTTTCTATATCACTCTTTTTCTACATAAATATGAATTCTTGCAAGAGAAGTCGTCAAGAAAATCAAATCTCTCAAATGGTAATGTTTTCAAATTACACGTCTCTAATATAATTTCAAATGACGGAAATAGTCTTTTCAGATACGTTCGGAGATAGTCTTTACAGATGGGCAAATATTCATGCAGGCCTTCTGGCCATTGATGCTATCATGAAAAATGTTAAATACCCTATTTATCCCTAATATATAAGCTTGGTCTCATTTTAGTTCTTTTTCTTCTAATTGGGTCAAATGGATCCGGAGCATATGACATTTGATTTAAAATGGTTATTACTCTTGACAATGAGTTTATTTATAACGGAAACTTGCCATGTTTGTATAAGGTTGAACATGTTTAAGGCATTTTCATGGGAAAATGCTAAACACGATACTGATCCTTAAAATATGTGTTTATTTTCATTTTAATCGCTCATCTTTTAATTGTATCAAATCGGTCCTTGAGATATGATGTTTGTCGCTTTCGGACAGAAGATGTTAGTGAAATTCAAATTAATTCCCAGGCAACAACCAAAAAAGAAAGAAAAAAAGTGAAAAATGAAATATAAAAAGAATGGGGCTGAAAGATGCTTTCCTAACGTGCCAACTGAAACTTTATGGACCCATTGTTCCCATTAAACCAAAGGAGTTTGAAAAGGGAGCAGTGTCCATGCTTTTAAAGACAGTTGCGATAAATCCGACTCACCCCATTTTCCCATTCGGACCCCCCTCTAGTGAAAAGACCATCAGTGACCACTAACATTGGACCACATTTGCAACTCAGAGCCACTGGTAACATTAATAACACATTGTTGTCAGTCGGTTCGGGTTGGTTCACTAGTTCAACAAAAGGGTGATGTATAAACTCGCACGCAGGGCGGAGTCGAGATTTTCTCCTAAGGCTAAATAGTAGCATAACGTAATATTTTTATTTAATGTGAGTCATTCAATAGCATTATTAATGTCAATTTTTCACATAAAATAAAATATAATAGAATGAACGTCACATAATACAGTGTAATCATTAATTTTCAATAAAATAAATAAAATTAATTTAAACTAAGATAGATGTAAAAATAAGGCAATTCGTCAAATAATTAATTATATAAGTTGAAATTTATTATGTAATTATTCGAGAACAATTAGATTTCATCATATTTTTGGCAAATATGAAGAAAGAGAGTGGGAAGAGAGAATAAATATCTCAAATACATATTCCAAATAGTTTTAAACTTTTTATGTAGTGTTTTAATATATTATAATTGGTCTCTTAACTATGACATTAATTTCACTTTAACAAGTCATGCACAATATCAATTTTAATAGTTAATGGTGCAATATTGTCAAATAAAAAATAGAGAGCATAAAATAAAAGTATTATAATTCAAGGTATAAAATATAATTTTAAGAATTTCAAGCTACATTTAATCAAAAATATAATTTTAGGGATATAATATATAATTTTCAAAAGTTGAAGGAGGCCATGGCCCCCTTGGGCCATAACATGGCTCTGCCCCTGCTCACACGTTTTAAGTTCGATATCTACTAGTTATATAAAACATAGTTTTAGTCAATGTATTTAATTCGTGAATGATCGACTATATTTAATATTTGCGTTGCAATTATAAATTACAAGAACGAATGCTTGAACGATCTGTCTTTTTTTTTTTTTTTTGATCTGATAACGATCTGTCAATGACACCAACATTAGCCTACACTTGTAAATGCAGAAGAACATCTCTCTCCAACCTTTCGTTTGAAACACGTCCATCTTGATCACATTGACAAAGGTGTCCCTCTCTTTAGACTTAACTTTTTCAGATGCCCAAGTTTCTTCTTGTAGTGTGAACTTGATAACTTTTTCAGAATAATTTAGTGGCAGTAGCTGTAGTGAACTGAAGATGATCAATCATTTTGGGGAATTGGGTAAGTCAAAAATCTCCAATTCTAACGTGATACACACACACACACAATATATATATATATATTAGTATACGAATTAAATTTGTTGGGTTTCTTTTGTGGAGTTTAGTTTGTGTGGTGATCCGGATGATGACCCGATCCAAAATAATGTTTCTTTTTTGGGCCTGTTTTGTAGCCCTGTGCACTGAAATCATTATTTTGAGGTGATTAGTGTTATTGTTTGATGTATTGCTGGCCGCTCTGTACTCCTTCTTGAATATAGTGAAATCCCTGCAGTTTCGTGGACATAGGCAAATTGTCGAACCACGTAAATATTGTCTTGTGCATGTCATTGTTTTTTCTTTGATGTGTGTTCTCTCTATTTTTGTTTTTCACAGGTTTGGAAATTTCGTTAAATTTCGCTTCAAAATTAACATTCAAATACAATTTGATAGAATCTAGCTCTAATTGACCTTTTCGGATAGAAATTTTTCTTTTTAAAAGACTTGGACATGGGCTCTATAAAAAAATCTATCAAATATTTGGATTGAATTTGGAATGGAGTTTTTACATCAAATGTAAATTCGTTCCAATGGGAATTTGATCTCTTGACATACCAAATTATTCGGCCCTCTCGTGGGAAAAGTAAGGACCCTTGCCCCTTGCCCCTTGCCCCTTGACCCTTGACCCTTGACCCTTGCCCCTTGCCCCAAGTAATAGGAAGGTAAACTGAAATGTCATTAGCCAAGAAAAAGAGACATGAAGTTGATATTTCAAAATTATTTCATTATTAGAAGAAAGTGAAATTGACAATTTTCATTTTATTTAATCAGTGGTTGAAATGGGTCAATCACATAATTATCCATAAATGAATGGACATTGTTCTATTTCTTGAGAGCAAGAAGATCAGCATAGTACTTTTTTATCCATCCTTCCATGATCTCCACCTCTATCTTTCGTTGCTTGATCAACCACTGTGGATCACTTACCTCTGTTGGAAGAATATCCAAGCAATGCGATCCTGCAAAATTTATGTTGTATAAGTGAGGATATTATGGTCTTTAAAATAGCGGCGTTTGTCTTGTCTCGAAATGAAATTCTCTCCGACACATTTTCTTTTTATTTTATTGATGAATTATCGACCGTGAAGTTTCGTGGAATCCATTATATATAATTGAGCTCTTCACTTATTAATAGTGGATGACAGATGAAAAAGAAAAAACAGAGAGAAAACTATTGAAAGCGATCTGAATCCGTTTGTTTAAACTTTTGCCCCCATTTTTCACCTGTATTACTTTGGTCCCCCAAAATTTTAATTTGAGTCTAAATGGACGAATCAATGACATACGTTTAAATTGGTAGTGAAAATTGTAGGTGTCATTTGATTAAATATACTAATGAAATATCAAGGGATAGTTCAAGTGGTAAAAGATATGAGGTATAAATTCAGATGTCTTAAGTTCAAATCTTGACAATTATTTAAAAGTCAGATCTTGAGAAATTTATTCCTCGTGAATACTTTAGAGCCTAAAAGTATATTTTGTCCTAACTTTCATTGTCATTCAGCAATGAGAGAGGCATCAAATTAGAGGGATTGAGCTTCTACTCTCCATACACTTTTACTCAATTTTATTCAATAGTAAATTACTTATCATAAATCAAATTGGGACCCATTATTTATAATAGGAGTCTCACACTGCGCGATTGATGATCTACTGTTGCGTGAAATTAATTGAAAGTATTATGGAGAGGATTTGAATCCAGAATAAATAACGAGATTATGTTATTAGAGTTGGGTGCATACCATTAACGGTGTAGATTGCCAGCAGACTGTGTGATAAGTCCTCTAACACCCTACGATTAAAGAAGACAAAAATAATTAATTGAGGTCAATTAGATTAATTTACATACTCCAAAAGAAATGGAAAGCTAAAATGTCTTTTTCACTTACCCTCCACTACTATAAGGGTCTCTCAAGCCATTGGAGAAGATGATGTTGCTAGCAAACCTATGGAGCACCAATTTTATACTCTTCCATGTATAACAAGAAGGATACAAGGGTAAGTGACATCATTGACTAAATAATTGTAAATTAATTCAAAAATTTCACAATTTTTTTCTGAAATATTTGAACGATAAATCATAAAGACATACTTGGCCTCCATAATAAGTTGTAACCCAATGAGGTCGAGGTGGGACGCCATATAAGCTTTTACAGTACTCGGAATACTGTTTGAAATCAAAAGGTGACGCCGGGAACATGGTGTCGTTGCTACCACGGCCGATGGGTATCACCATTTCACTACAAGTCTAAAAATCTCAAACCAGTCAATTCCGGATTAATAAAGAAATGAAGCTTCTACCAACATAAAGGGCCAAGTTTAAGAAAGTTAATTAGAGACTGCACGGTGCATGAAATTCTCATTATTGTATTACGAAAAATATTATGGTACCGAATTTTTATTTTTTGGTATCACATCAAAAAGTGAAAAAACTCCTAAAGAGTATCGCAATTTTTTTCGGTACCGCAGTCAAAGCCATGTATGATAGTTGAAATATGGGAAAATTTCAACCACATCCTTCTAGTTTATTATATCTTTAAGAACATCTTTTTTATTTTCTGAATTTTCATTGACACCCATGTCAGATTAAAAGTGTTAACTAAAATATAATTTTACTAAATTGTCCTTGATATATATTAAAAAAAACTTCATCCACACCCCCTCTAGATAAGCATATCTTCAATGAGACCCTCTCTATTTTTTAAATTTTTTTATTTATTAAAATTTGGGCCTATTAAAATTCGATTCAAACTAATTAAAATTTATTTTTTATGTATTAAAATTCGAGTCGGTTAAAAATTAGATTCTTTTACGTATTAAAATTTGAGCCGATTAAAATTCTATCGAGCTGATTAAAACTCATTTTTAATTGGCTCGAATCAATTTTCAATCAACTCACATTTTAATTAGCATGAATTTTAATAAGTAAAAAAATATAAATTTTAATCGACTCGAAGCAAATTTTAATTGGTGGTAACAGCTCAGGTAGAGTTCAAATTTGTTCGAATTTTAATATGTAAAAAAAAAAATTTTATAGGCTCGAATTTGAATACGGGAAAAAAATAAAATTTAATCAGCTCGAATCGAATTTTAATAGAAAAATAAATTTTAATCGAATTTTATATAGAAAGATTGTTTGGGATTATATAGGGACAATTTTAGTATTTTAGATGAGTTTTTTTTTGTCAGAAACGGTGATTTAACGACAGAGGATGTCAGTGATATTTAAATATAAACTAGAAGAAATGTTATTGATGTTTTGAATAATAAAGGGGTATCCTTGAAGATATGATAAACTAGAATGGGTGTGACTGAAATTTTCTCTTGAAATATTTAAGCACGTGAGATGAAAATAAATATGATAATTTATAGTTTTGACTCCCTAAACTATGTCACATGTCGTATATTACCCCCTCAACTATTACGTCTCTCGTATTACACCTCTAAATAAAGTTATAAGTTTCATATTATCCCTTCAGTTATTATGTTTCTTATATTTTACGTCGAACTATATGTATTAATATCAGATCACCCTAGTTGTAGGCATTAAAAAACACATATTTTACTATACATTTGGACATTTTTAATCCAAAACACGTCGGGTAATTGATTCTACGGCAATGTGACACTAATTTAGGTAGTTAAATAGACAAAGTGAGATTGGAGCCATAGTTCAGGGATCAAAGTGTAATTTACCCAAATGAACAGAGGTAAACTTACTTGCCATCTCCATCCCACAATTGTTTCATCAGGATAGATGTATTGACTTGTATTATAGCATGACCTATTCCCTTTATAACCTATAACACCAGCGAATATCCGGCCAAGAATATCACTTCCTTCAGAAGCTCCGTCGATGCCGCCATAGACCTTTGTCACCGGATATTCCGGTGGCTGATTGTATTGAGCAGCTACGGCATACATTGAGTCTAAGTAGTCCTTGAGCTCAGAAGAATTGTTCAAGTGCCTGAACAAGAAAAAAGAACTCATGAGATAATGTTTTAGATTAAAAAAACTAAAAAGGGTAAAATTACATTTACACCACTAAACTATTATCTTTTTTTCACTTTATCCCCTCAACTACCAAATTTCTCATATTATACCCTAAACTAACACTTTTTTTCACATTGCCCTAATAACAAACGTCTGTTATCTTTTTGGACCGAAATCACTGATGTTTTAAAATAAAGTAAAAAAAATTATATAGTTTAGAGGGTAAAATAAAATAACTTTTCGTTAAATATGTAACGGACGTCAATAATTGGAGCAATATAAAACTCATCACATAGTTGAGCACAGTGTGAAAAATCTGGTAGTTAAAGGGGTAAAGTGAAAAAAGGGTGATAATTCAGGAGGTGTAAGTGTAATTTACCCTAAGAAAATAAAAACAAGAGGATTATTTATATTCTCACTTGCAAGTCTTGAATCTTTTGCTGAGGATTGAAAGGCCATTGGACATAGAAGCGACTTTATCAATCTCAGACCATGATTCTTTAATGGTTTGGTAGCAGTTCTCACTAACTTCCTGCAACACATTGCCAATTCTGTGCTACTTCAGAGAGTTCTGAATCGAAAAAGTAAACTGTACCATGTTTAGTAATAAAATTTTAATAATTTGAAGTTTTTCGTTTTTACTTTGAAATCCTTGGTGACAAGGGAATAATATCCATTTTGTGGAGTGATGTCGTCGAAGTAAAGAATTGGAGCTGATGAAGCCAAAGCACCAAGAGCGATGTGTGGATACTTTAGTCGAAACCATGAAGCAAGCACTGAGAAAGTTCACATAAAAATCATTAAATGCAGGATTAAATTACACTTTGAACCCCCATTAAACTATTGAATTTTCTCACGTTGTCCTATCAATTAGGTTTATTACTTTCACATAGTACCAGAAGTGAATGTCCGACATCTTTCTAGCAAAAAATATCTCCATGTTGGGACAAAATGAAACACGATCACATAGTGTAGGGGCAAAATGAAATGTACGTTTATCATTTTGGTAGTGTGACACTAGTAACTACAAATGTATATAATGTCAGAAGCACGATAATTGAAAGGGCAATTTGAGATGCGAACAATAGTTGAAGGGGTCAAACTGTAATTTATACAACAATAAATGCGTTAGTTAGATGTACAACATCAAAATTAACAATGAAGCTGGTGGATAATGATTTGCAATCGGTCACTCACTTCCCCCATAAGATCCTCCGATAACAATAATTGGAGAATTTTGGGCCGACAATTTTTTTTTGAGGTACACCAGCACCTCTGCATAATCTGCTATAGCTTGAGCTGAGTTGAAATAACCGCGAATACTATCATTTTTTATCGCCTCTTCAAATGATCCGAATGGAACCGATTTTCCATAGTACCGATGCTGACAAGAAGAAGAGTTCATATATATAAGATTTTGATCAAAAGTAGCTGACACAATGTAGAGAGTTTTGTTTTTAATCATACTGTCAAAAAAACGTCCCGACACCCAAAACTATGGGATAAGAAGGGAAATTATGACTTCAAAGAACGCGTGGTTAAGAATATTTTCCATTACAATAAAAAAAAAAAAAAAGAAAGGAGAAACATTACCTCTATATAAACTTGTAGAGCTTTAAAGCGAGGGGCATTTTCATTGAGAAACCCAACACCAATCAGATCGTCATCTATAGGTGCTTCTGCACCAAGATAAGCAAAGATTGGTGCGTTTTCATTTGCACCACCCCAGTATTTGGAATTGATGACATATCTTTGTTTAAAAGTGGCATAGCTTTCGGGTCTGTAGTTGAAGTGATCAAGTGTTTGTGAGTAAAAAAAGGTTTCCAAGTCATCTGAAATTGATGCTGATAGGGCATTGGAGTCTTGAAGAACTGTTCTAAAGAGTGGACTGAGCTTTGGAATATTATAAGCTGCTTCAGAATAAGGGGCAGGGAAGATGATGAGAAGCAAAGGAAGCAGTAGGAGTGAATATTGGTGTGAAAGGGTATGAGTTTTCATTGCAAAGTGCTCCACTTTGTGCCTCAAAAAAGTTGGTTCCACTGCCTCTTCAATATTGCAATATATATAGAGAAAGCACAAACTTTAGAAGACTTAGTTGATTATGACTTTAGGTTAAAATATGGAAATAGTCCTTAAAGTATGCGTTTTGTATCACTTTGGTCCTCGATCTTTTAAATGTATCAATTTGATCCCTGAAGCTTTCAATTTGTGCTAATTTGGTCCAATCGAAAATAGCAGTTTAAATTGATTAATAGAGTTGGTCACGTGTGGCTCACATGACTATACTTAAAAGGGTCCCTTTGGTCCTTCAAGTTTGCAATGCGTGTCATTTTGGTTTTTTACGTTTACAATTTGTGTTATTTTAGTCGCTTACATTTCCAAAAAATGCCCCTTAAGTTGGTCACGTACATGAGGTGCATGTGACTATCTTCGTTAGTCAATTTAAATTGCTATTTTTGTTTAGATCAAAGTGATACAAATTGAATACTTGATGAACTAGATTAATACAATTAAAAGATTGCGAATCAAACCGACACTAAACGCATAATTTGGGACCAAAACTATACTTTGCCCATGATTTTATGTTGACCTCATTCAATTAGACTTGGTGTTTCTCACTGTTGCTGATTTGTCTGTAATCGGTTTTCCACTGATATTAAATTGATCCTAAAGAAATAGAAATAGAAGAAGATTAGGATTAACCAATTGAATTTATGGTTGGTGGTAGAACATTCGAAAAAGCTAGCAGTCTTTAAGACAATTCCAAGCATTAATTAATAACATATCTAGTGTCATTGAAATGTGGTTTTAGAATTGAATAACTTTACAAAAAGGCACGATTCGTAATGATTAGAATCTGAACCATTACAAGATAATTTGTTCCATTAGATTACTGCCCCAAATTGGTCAATTATCTACTTAGAAATATTTGGTTCTAGAAACGATAAATTATATTTTAACCCTCATAATTAATGATATCTAGTACACGTTACTCTTTCAACTATCACGTTTCCGTATTATGTATGTAATTATATTTATTGATTTTACATTACGCTCTCAAGTATCATGTTTATGATGGTACACATATTATTATGATTATTACTTTCACGGTGCGTAATTGTAAATGTTGAAAACAATTATTTTACTACACATTTGTACATTACGTTGAGGGGAAATGTTAAATACTCAATTGCCGAGGGAACAAAGTGAGATCGACGCCATAATTGAGGAGGTCAAATTATAATTCGCCCTTACATATGGGTACTCACCGCTGCTACCTTGTGCACTTCCATCGTAGTCTTTTTTGCCGTGCGTGATAGCTACTATATAGACCCACGGTGCTCCTTCTTCTACGTCCATCTCATTTAATTTTTTTACTGGTTCGGTCAAAGATAGACCATTTATGTCGGGATTAGGGTATTTATGAGAGAGAAATTCCTCATGACCCGACTCCCAAAAAGTTGCCAAAATTTGAATTCAGGACATCTGAATTTACAATTCGCCTCTGTTTTCACTTGAGTTACCCCTTATAGTTTCCCACAAAAAAAAAATAAAAAAACCGATAATAGATGCTGAATGTATTGAACAAAACTTTCGTTTATAGCGAGACCAGAGAGATAAGAGGCAGCCTTAACCTCACTATAACGAGGGTGGTTTTGGACCAGGTAAGTTCACTACGAATGCATATTTGTGTGGAACTTTCCATTTTTACCAGCAACACTTGAGCACCCTACATTATTTATGGTCGTTTGTGATATGATGATAAGCAACCTAAATTCTGATAGACACATTGTTCAATCTGGACCACCCATTAATTAATTTAGAAAGATGGCCACGACTAGTCAACCACTGGATTGATCAACCAAACGTCTATTTCTATCATTTTTTTTTCATTTTCTTTGACTGAAATAGGACATACATAGATAGATTCGTTTGCTGCCTTGCTGGTTCATCCAAATAATTCAAAACAAAAGAAATTTCGTCTTCAAATAATATTAGTCTCTGATATCTATACCTACTCTTTTAGAATTATTTACTCCACACGAATTCACCCGATGAATACATAGATTACGGCCAAACTCCCTACAAATAGTTCTAATAAAAATGACACACCTAATATCATATGATTGAATGTGAGATGAATTTGGGGCCAAGCAATTTTTAGCTCAAATTTTAGTGCTGCATGGTGGGGATGGGGTTGGTTATGTGCATTTTTCTTTGTTCGTCGTCGTTTATGCATGAGAGGGGAGAAATAAATGAGAGAAAGTGGAAGGAAACATATAAAGAATCATAAATTAAAAATAAGAGAAAAATAATACTTTAATACTATAATCGAATCTCAAAGTTTATAACGTGGCTCACTCTAAACCATCTAGTATTATGTGACGTGGGATATTTTGAGGAAGCCCTATAGGGTAATAGAGATTCTAGAAACAAGTCCAAGTCAAAAAATCAATCAAGATTATCTCATGTATGTACTGGTTCTTAAAATCCGACAACAGCTCCTTAAGAGCCACTCTTACAACTCTTCCATCTACTCCTGTCCGACCCTTCAGTTTAAGGTATATTTGTTTTTTTTTTTGTTTAATTGTCAGGGGTGTCTTTTGCATATTTCGATTAATTTTATTTTATATCCAGTCAAAAACAAGTCATCTATGTTGAGATTAAAATATTTATAACCTGACTTCAAAAGATTGTCACAATTTAAACTCAGAACATCTGAATTTACAGTCCATCATAATATATTCACCATTACTATTAATTACTCATCTCTAAGATTTAATCATTATACGAAAGACCCCATCGGCACGCACTCTAGATCTCAGTCCCATATATTTATCTTCCAGACCCCCGACACACGTTGACATCCATGATTTGCGGTGTGACTAGATTAAGTTAAGTACGTGTAGTTTGGAGTAAAGGTACTTTTTGGCCCAAAAATAAACTCGGCTCATTGTTGCCAGGTAGCTTTAGGTCTGGCTGAAGGAAATTTAAGGCTTAAAACAGTAATTTATTTTAGGGAAAATTTCAACCACAGTCTTCCTAGTTTATTATATCTTCAAGGACACTCCCTCTATTATCAAAAATATCACTGATATCCATTCTAGTTTATATTTAAACATCACAAACACCCCTTACCATTAAACTACCATTTCTAACAAAAAAAAAATCATCTAAAACACTAAAAATGCCCCTACATAAATCTCAAGTAAAAATTTATTTTTCTACATTAAAATTTGAACCAATTAAATTTCGATTGAAACTGATTAAATTTTTTTTTTAACATATTAAAATTCGAGCTTATTAAAATTTATTTTTTATGGGTTAAAATTTGAGCCGATTTGAACTCTACCCGAGTTATTAGCGCCGATTAAAATTCGTTTTCGAGTCGATTAAAATTCGTGTCAATTAAAATTCGATTTATTAAAATTTGAGTCAATTAAAATTTATATTTTTTTATATATTAAAATTTGGGCCGATTAAAATTCAATGTGAGTTGATTAAAATTTGATTTGAGTCGATTAAAAATAATTTTTAATTGGCTCAAATAGAATTTTAATTAGCCAAAATTTTAATACGTAAAAAATATAATTTTTAATTGGCTCAAATAGAATTTTAATTAGCTCAAATTTTAATACGTAAAAAATATAATTTTTAACCGGCTCAAATTTTAATATGTAAAAAAATAAATTTTAATTAGCTTGAATTGAATTTTAATCGTCTCGAATTTTAATACGTAAAAAAAATTAGAATATAGAGGGGGTCTCATTGAAGATATATTTTTCTAGAGGGGGTGTGAATGAAGTTTGTCCTCAAATATGTCATGGGCAATTTAGTAAAATTACATTATAATTAATATTTTTAGTCTGACAGGGAGTGTCAGTGAAATTTCAGAAACTAGAGGGGGTGTCCTTGAAGATATGGTAAACTAGAGGGGGTGTGGTTGAAAATTTTCCTTTATTTTAAGGTTTTTTTATTTTTAGATTAAAAATAATTCTTCTCATTTTTTGAGTTGTAAAAGTATAAATTGAGTTTTTATATTTAAATTTTGTTAACATATTTTTTTGATCGATAATATCGCTAATCTGATTATTTTTTTCTTGTGACAATTGATTTTAAGTAAGATTTTATTAATTTTAATTTTGAAAAACTTTTTTTTGTAGAAGTAATTGTTACAAAAATTAATAATAATAGAATAATGCATACATTTGAAGAAAAAATTTTAGTCTTTTTTATACAATTTAATGTCTTAATTGGAGAATTTTCTTTCATTTATAAAATCTTCTTTAAAATATTTATTTTTAAAATAAATCTAAACTATAAATGTCAAAAAAATTGTTATGTTTTAAGAAACATCCGAGATCAAAATAAAATTTTTTAAACTATCAGCATTTAATGATTTTATTTTTTAAGTTAAATAAAAAACCAAAAAAAAATCTTTATTTGAAATTGATATGGAGAGAGAATGAAAATGAGAGAGAGAGACTTTCTAGTGTTGCGCGCAGAGAGAGAGAGAGAGAGAGGGGAGAGGATGTGGTTGAGAATGGAGAGAGAGAGAGAGAGAGGGGGGAGAGGATGTGGTTGAGAATGGATAGATGACTTATGACTTGATTTTTGAGTATATCATCAGTTTTTTTTTAATAAAATTTTGATTTTTTAGGATTTTATTTTTATGGGTTAAATCACGAGCTCAAAAAATATTTAAAATTAAAATTTTTGATTGGCCTTAAATTTTGACTAAGGTTTTTTTGTAAGACTTATAATTTTCGTGGACTTAAAATTCTAAAGTAGACTAACTATTTACCTAAAATTATAGGCCTTCTAAATTATCCAAACTTTTTAAATTATCGAATTCCTTTAGATCCCTTACTGAGCTCAGGAGCTACTTCTGTCTTTGACTATCTTTTTAGGTGTTCGTAATCTAGCAAACTAACATGGAGGCCGTCCGAGATTTTGTAGTAACAAACACTATGCAACCTTTACCTCTTCAATAACATAGATCTTGTTTCATTTACAAATTGGTTTATCTGTCCTGGTTTTCTAGATGGGTATCTGTTTCATGCTGACTAACAACTAAGTAATTGCAAGAATTGGCATTCCTTTTTCCACAGTTCGTTTTCCATCAATGCAAGTTGAATACAAGATGACACTATCTAAAGCTGATACCAGTGGTTCTCCTGGTCCAACCTCTCCCTTCATGCGCATACACTAACGACAATTAAGATTCAAAGTTCGAATGCTATGGTTTTGTTGGTTTGGTAATTTTCAACAACCCATCACGAAATTGATGCCATAAAGATATATTAGTTTTAGGCTTGAACTCAAAAAAGCCAAAAGCTGCAAATGCTATGTGTTTGTCGACCACGTAATCACAATATGATTAATACATAATTAAAGTTATTATCATGTCATTTGACACGTTATAAGTTAGTATTATTATATCTGGATAAAACATCTGACAAACTCACATATATTTAAGAGCCAATCAACTATTATACTTTTCAAACAAACAAATAATACATGGTAGAGACATGGTCTCTATAATTTTCTTTTTTTTTTAGCTTGTAAAAAAAAGGGTGGGGACAAATGAGATCGCCTAGAGACCATTCTAATAGGCCCTCATTGATGGTATCATGAGGCCCCTAAACATACCGGATACTCCTTTTAAGAACAAACTTAACTAGACTAGACTATAGACCAACCCACTCGGTGGTATCCCACTAGACCAACTCACTCGGTGGTATGGTCCCTATAGCTTAACAACAAAGCAAAGCAACCCTTTCATCATCATTTCATTTGCATGACATTGGCACTCTTAAAGTTGGTTTTTCAATCCATATAAATGTAAGGTGCCCGTGACTTAAACAACGGGAGAATTAAAAATTAATTTATCTTATAAACTCAACTCAATAAAATCTTAATTCCAACTAAGTGGAGTCGACTAAGTACAATTTAATGTTATTATACTTTATACCCACCACTATGAAATGGATTTTTCGAGCCCCCTTGTACTAAAAAAAAAAGTGTAAAATTAACTGATTCCGTCTGATTCACCTAAGCGTGTGGGTTTGATTGTCTTTTTTGATTTTTGTAGTGTTTTTTGGATTTTGGCAACGGGTGAAGGTTGAAATTGCTGGATTGGGGAAGAGTGTGTGTGATTGTGGCAGTAAGAGGATGGGATGGTGGCTAGGTTTTTCTGGTGAATGAGTTGCTTAGATATTTGGAAAAACAAAGCCTTATAGTTGGGATGAACCCTTTCACAATATCATCAATGGTGGCTAGAAAGTAAGTCAATTGCCTTTCATTTTCATTACTTAGGATGGGTTGGAACAGACTTCTTGAGCCAAAAAATCGTGTTGCAAAATCTTTCAAAGATAGAGTAAAATTTTCAAAGAGACATACATGAGAAATCAATCGTTATCAAAATGCAAGTGATAACCCCCGACACCTTCAGACTAGTCAATTAGACTTGGCCCAATAAAATACATTATTTGCTCAAATGTGGATTTCGTGAATCACATGGCAATTCGATGCTTCTAAACGGTGGGTAAGACACTGCCAAAATGATTAGTCCATATGAACATTTTAGATTAAGCAATTGGATTGACCTGCAAGTCTTGGTGCCCACAGCATTATGTGTGGAAAATCACATTGCCAGAGTCTTTTGGTTTCAAAATTATAGACCAAACAAAGGAATTGAAAAAATGAAATATTTCCTTAAAAAAAAAAATCCCTTCCATCTGATAAATTCAATTCAATTAAGGGGCATAAATCTCCACCAAGCAAGAGAGAAAAATTGCGAAGCATTCATATTATGTGATGATGCACAAAATTGATTATGTACGATTAAATCAGTCGAATATGTGATGTAAAGTCATTAATAAAACAATCAACAATAAGAGATAAAGATTGGGTGGTTAGGTCTGGGTGACCTAGCCACGGAAGACGGCAACGGTGGTCAGAGAACTCTATTAATGAGAGAATACAAGGTAGTAGGAGAGAGAGAGAGAGAGAGAGAGAGAGAGAGAGAGAGCAGTGATACGCTTAATATGAGGTGTGTGAGATCTGCCCCCATGTGTAGGAGAGTTTACCATTTATTGGTGTATAGTCCCAGTTGAGGCGGTGACGTGAGAGTCAAACCACTAATTTATCGATGAGGATAGCTACAATTGGGGATATGCACTATCCTGAAGTACTTGCTATCCCGATGATTGCTCTCTCATGTGCGTTGACTCTTCCTGGACTCTTGAGCTTTGAACTAAACTGAAGTCATGAGTTAAACATGACATACCTTTTGATGGTTTGGGCTCAATCTACGAATTGAGCCAAGACATAATTTGAATCTGGGCTCGTCACTGTATTTGCAATCTTTGCCCATACATTTGTGGCACCTATATCATTCCTATCTGGCCCTTTCCACGACCCTGGGACGGGAGAGGGGCATAGTTGTATTCTCCTAGAGGCATGCACCAAATTTTGGTAGAAGAATACAAGCACAACAAGTCCATAATCATCGATGTCAAACAAGTCTAGAGGATTAATC
The DNA here is from genome assembly GCA_951799425.1 of Ilex aquifolium. Classification (NCBI taxonomy): domain Eukaryota; kingdom Viridiplantae; phylum Streptophyta; class Magnoliopsida; order Aquifoliales; family Aquifoliaceae; genus Ilex; species Ilex aquifolium. The sequence continues at coordinate 12,659,630 of OX637394.1, read as the reverse complement.
CTTTGCAAAATTTTACAAGTAAATAATTCATCATCTTCTTAATTGATTTTACATTGTGTAAAAGTGTGCTAAAATTACATTCCAGAACAAATCTCAAGGCTCTCGAGCTCAGAACAAGTCCTTTATGAAACCTGATCACACAAAGGGGCTATTTGGATGGTTTTTAAAGGAGGGATTGAATTGGATTTATAAAACCTTTTCAAACTCAATACTTAGGTTTCGCTCATGAGACTGAACAATATATTATATTCAATCTCATGTTCAATAAGTAACACAAATACACATGAGACCCTCTGATTAATTGTGATATTTGCAATGATATTTTCTAAACCCACTCACCTCATGAATTTGTTGAAACTGTTATACATGAGTTTTACTTGCAGACTTGTTACGGGTCAGAGTTCAAATTCTAGATTTAAAATTTACAACCAAATAAAAAATAAAATAATACATTGAACTATTTTAACAAAACCCACTCTATGAATTTCACCCAAACCCATAAACCAAATATGCCATTTATGTTTTGTCAATGTTTCTAATATTTGTGTTGCGATGGTAAGCTCTAAAATTGAGTGGTTGCTGTCAAATCACCAACATATTTCCTTTTTGACTTACTTTTTCAGTTGCCTGAAGAAAAGAATTGGATAAGTGAAAACCTTTTGGCATACATACCAATATCATGTTAGGTTTACCAATTGTAGGTAGACACATCTTCACTTATTAGATTTTGATTGGAGAAAAGTAGAAATTCGTTTAGTTGGATAAGAATTTTTTTTTAACTTATTATTATGATTTTATTTAGAAGTAAATTAGAAGGAGTACACATTGACGAATATAATTCTGATAATCACATTCAAGAATTATGATAAATCGTCAAGAACTCTTACAATCACACTCAAATAATTCTGACAAAAAAACTCAAGAATTTCGACAAAAAGAACTCGGATTGTAATCACAATTAAGAATTCTGACAAAATGCGCTTAAGAACTCTGACAGTCATACTTAATAATTCCGACAAAAAACGTTCAAGAACTGCGGCAAAAAGAGTTTCGACTATGATCTATGAAAAACTAAATACAAGTTACAATATAATAAAATTATAATTTAGATCATGTTTTTGAATTTCAAATTCTATAGACAAATGTTACTAGGAGAAGACCGAGCGTGATTTAAGGGGTAGGATTTATAAGAATAAAATCAGAGCATTTTCTGAATTAGAAAACAGACTTACCGTTTAAATGTTGTTTAAACATTAAGTAATGCTATTTTGACCTAAAAATTTAACCTAATTTGCAGACTTGATGATGTGTTTTCATTGGAACTATTAGATCAGAAGCAAGTTCTAATGTTTTATGGGACCCACAGTTAATCCAAAGGTCATAGTTAATCAAGTCAACAAATCATGTCAAATTTTTAGGTCCAAATAACATTACTCTTAAACATTATATAAAGGGCATTTTTGAGTTTTTAAAAAATAGTGAACTTAACTATTTATTACTAAGATTAACATATGACTTATTCTCAAATATGTTTGAGTGACAGATTAAATTCATTAAAAGCCCCTTAAAGATGACTCAGTTCTAATTTTTATTAAAATCTAATGAATATTTGTGTGGACTTTGAAATGGAGTTTTTACATCAAATTTCATTTCGGCCCAATGGAAATTTGATCTTTTGACATACACATTATTGGGCCCTCTTGTGGAGAAGTAAGGCCCCTAGCCCCTTGCCCCATGAAGTTGATATTTCATAATTACTTAATTATTAGGAGAAAGTGAAAGTGAAATTGACAATTTTCATTTCAGTTCATTTAATCAATGGTTGAAATGGGTCAATCACATAATTATCCATAAATGATTGGACATTGTTCTATTTCTTGAAAGCAAAAAGGTCAGCATAGTACTTTTTTATCCATCCTTCCATGATCTCCACCTCTATCTTTCGTTGCTTGATCAACCACTGTGGATCACTTATCTTTGTTGGAAGAATATCCAAGCAATGCGATCCTGCAAGATTTATATTGTGTAAGTGATGATATAATAGTCTTTAAAATAGGCGTTTCGTCTCGTCACTTTGATCCAGATTTTTAATTATGTTATTTTAGTGCCCAAGATTTTTTAATTTGAGTCTTAATGGCCCAATCAATGACATACGTTTAAATTGGAAATGAAAATTGTCATGCGTCATTTGACTAAATAAATTAATGTTTCTTAAAGTATCCAAAAAAATCACTCAATCACTTGATCCCAATTTGGTCAATTCTATTCCTAATGTGCACGTGACATTTTTTTTTTTGTGATTTTGAAATAAGAACTAAAAACATATTTTAGGACCCAAAAATATATTGTCATCACTTTCATTATCGTTTAACAATGATAAAGGTATCAAAAAAGATTGATTGATATCTTACTCTCAATTACGCTTTTACTCAATTTCACTCAAGGGTAAATTATCTACTATAAATTTAAGTGAGACCTAATATTTATGAATAGAACCCTCACGCATACGTGATTGATAATCTAATATTGCATGAAATTAAATGAAAATATAATGTAGAGGATTTGATCACAGAATAAATCGCGGGATTATGTTTGTAAATATATAGACATTAATTAAAAGATAGATTATTAGAGTTGAGTGCATACCATTAACGGTGTAGATGGCTAGCAGATTGTCTGATAAGTCTTCTAACACTCTATGATTAGAAACGATAAAAATAATTAATTGAGGTCAATTAGATTAATTTACATACTCCCAAAAAAAAAAGAGAGAGAGAGAGAGAGAAAGAAAGCCAAAATGTCTTTTTCACTTACCCTCCAATACTATAAGGGTCTCTCAGGCCATTGGAGAAGATGATGTTGCTAGCAAACCTATGCAGAACCAACTTTATATTCTACCATGTTTCATAAGAAGCATTTATAAGTTCTCAATACAAGTGAAAGTTACATCAATGACAAAGTAATTATAAGGGTAAATATCATAGTTAGTCCTTAAACTTTGTTTTCAGTTTTACTTTGGTTCATGAAATGGATCAAATTGAATTAGTCTCTAGTTGATATAATGGTAAAAATAGATGAAAATACGAAATCTAACTGAGACGAAATTGATAGTTGAGAGACTAAATTAGGATAATTGAAAGTTTAGAGATTAAATTAAAATTGGAGACAAATTTAGGACTCAATTATGATATTTATCCTAATTATAAATTAAATCAGAAATTTAATAAATTCTTCAAAATTTTTGAGAAGATAAATGATAAAGACATACATGACCTCCATAATACGTTGTGACCCAATGGGGCCGAGGCCGGACGCCATACAAGCTTTTGCAGTACTCAGCATGATTCTTGAAACTATAAGGTGCCGGTGGGAACATAGTGTCTTTGCTACCACGGCCGATGGGTAACACCATTTCACTGCAAGTCTAAATACCAAAATTATCACTTTTAGCTGAATAGATCAATCATATTTCCAAAAATTGATACAAAATCGCTCATAGAGAGAGAGAGAGAGAATCATAAGACGGTGAAGATTAAGAATGTTAGGGATAACTCAATGTATGAGACTATGTATTATAGATCAAAATAAAAATGAACAATTACAATTTGACCTTCTTAGTTATGAACTTTGTCTCAACAACTGAGTTTTTCACATTGTCTCTTTATCTATTTAAATTAATATCACATTGACCCACAATCAGGTGTCATTTATGAATACACTTGTAGTAAAATATATGTTTTTAATGCCTAAAATTAGGACAATGTCTATAATTAGAGGTGCAATGTGAAAAATGTGATATTTGAGGGGATTGCGAGACTAATAATCAAAGTTAGAGGTGCAATATATATGTGAAAACATGACATTTGAAAGGGCATTGTGTGATAGTTGGCGCAGTTGAGGGGTCAAAATATAATTTGCCCAAATAAAAAGAAAAAATCTCACATGTGAGATGAAAATAAATCTATATAAAACTTACTTGCCATCTCCAACCCAAAGATGTTTCACTAGGATGAATGTATTGATTTGTATCATAGCATGAACGGTTCCCTTTATAACCTACAACACCGGCGAATATCCGGCCAAGAATATCACTTCCTTCAGAAGCTCCGTCGATGCCGCCACAGACCTCCGTCACCGGATATTCCGGTGGATGATTGTATTGAGCAGCTGTAGCATACATTGATTCTAAGTAGTCCTTGAGCTCAGAAGAATTATTCAAGTGACTGAACAAGAAAAGAACACATATATTATAAGTGAAGGTTGGTTTTATCAAAAAAAAAGTGAACAAAAGGACAATTAGTATTGATAATTTGATATTCACCCGCAAGTTTTGAATCTTTTGGTGAGGATTGAAAGGCCATTGGGCTTGGAAGCGACTTTGTCGATTTCAGACCAAGATATTTGTATAGTTTTGTAGCAGTTCTCACTAACTTCCTGTAAACACCATGCCAATTCAGATTAGTCGAAACGTTTGAGAGAAGAGTTTTAAGTAAGTATCAAAATTTCGTTTCAACACATAATTTTGGTGAGCTTGAAAACGGAAACGTTTTGATAATGTTTTAGAAACAACATGGAAACAAAGAACAAATTTAAAAATTTGTTTCTAAAATATTAGTCAAAACAAGACAAAATACCTTAAAAACGTACCGAAATACCTTAAAACGTAGGAATTTTGATATTCAATCAATAATGCGCTTCGATTTCAATGAAAACGAAAACGTTTCGAACGTTTCGAAATGAAATTTAATTCCTTGGTGTTAAGCAATAAAATTGTAACGAATTAGAAGGTTGTTTTTCTTACTTTGAAATCCTTGGTGACAAGGGAATAATATCCGTTTTGTGGAGTGAGATCATCGAAGTAAAGAACAGGAGCTGATGAGGCCAACGCACCAAGAGCGATGTGTGGATACTTGAGCCGAAACCATGAAGCAAGCACTGAGAAAGTTCACACAAAGAAAAAAAAAAGGATCAAATTTATTTCATTTCATGGAGATTAATACTTGGACTGTGAAAAATTACACTTTGACCCCTTTCACTGTAAACCGATCTCACTTTGCTCCTTAAAGTATTGAATTTCTCATATTGTCCTCTTAACTATGGTAATTAGTTTCACAATGCCGCGAAAGTAAATGTTTGTAATCTTTTTTAGGGTTAATAATATTTTTGGTCCTTAAAGTATACATTTTTTTGTTAGTTTAGTTCTTCTTATATCAATTTTGTCAATTTATTTCCTAAAATATTTAATCTGTATCACTTTGGTCTCTAATCAAACAATCCGTAAAGTTTTTTGACAGAAGTGACCGCGTGCCATTTTTTAGACGATATCATGTGCCTAACATGTGATCATTCCGTTGAGTAAAACAACCCGAAATCCCAGAAGCTAATCCAAAATCACCTACTTAACGATCCGACTATGTAGGGACCAAAATGACAAGAATTGAATACTCTAATAACTAAATTGATAAAATGAGGACAAAACTGACAAAAAATACATACTTTAAGGACTAAAAGTGATATTAACCCTCTTTTTTATGAAGAATGTAACATAATTGGGGGACAAAGTGAAATGGCTTAAAGGGGCATTTTGAAACTAGAAACTAAAAATTGAGGGGCGAAACATGATAATTAAAGGGGCAATGTGATACACATGCCATAGTTAAAAGAGGTCAAAGTGTTACTTTTCTAAGAATAATAATTAAAGTTCGATGGACAGCATTATAAGAGTAAAAATGAAGCTCGTGGATAATGATATACAGTTTGTCACTCACTTCCCCCATAAGACCCTCCAATGACAATAATTGGAGAATTCGGGGCAGACAATTTTTTCCTCAAGTATATTAGGACCTCTGCATAATCTGCTATAGTTTGAGCTGAGTTAAAATAGCCACGAATACTATCATTTTTCATGGCCGCCTCCATTGATCCGAATGGAACCGATTTTCCATAGTACCGATGCTGAGGAAAAAACCAGAGTTTGCATATATGTAAGATTTTGATCACAAGTAGCTGGCATGATATAGAGAGTTTTTTTTTCTTTATTATTATATTTATGCCAAAAAAGGTCATGACACCCAAACAATATATGGGAGGCAGAGTGAAACTATGAATTCAGTGAATACATGATTGAGACGATTTTTTATTATTAAAAAAAAAAAAGAGAGAGAAACATTACCTCTATATAAATTTGTAGTGCTTTAAAGCGAGGGGAATTTTCTTTGAGAAACCCAATGCCAGTCAGATCCTCATCTAATGGTGCTTCTGCACCAAGATAAGCAAAGATTGGTGCACTTTCATTTGCACCACCCCAGTTTTTGGAATTGATCACATACCTTTGCTTAAAAATGGCATAGCTTTCGGGTCTATAGTTGAAGTGATCAAGTGTTTGAGAGTAGAAAAATGTCTCAAAGTCCTCTGAAATTGAAGCTGATAGGGTATTGGGGTCTTGAAGAACTGTTCTAAAGAGTGGACTGAGCTTTGGAATATTATAGGCTGCTTCAGAAAAAGGGCTTGTGAGGATGATGACAAGCAAAGGAAGCAGTAGTAATTGGTGCGAAAGGGTAAGAGTTTTCATTGCAAAGTGCTCCACTTTGTGCCTCAAAAGTTGGTTCCACTGGCTTCAATATGCCCCATATATAGAGAGAAAGCAAAAACTTTATACAAATCAACCCCATCAACAAATATTTTTTTCTATATATAAAATCATTTCCATTTATGATTCTATAGGTTCTTAGATAATTACACTCATTTCTATATAATAATAAAATAATCTTATAAGTTTAAAAAATTACAAAATAACCACAATATATTCAAAACTTATTCAAACATGTCCGAAGCTTATCTAAAAGTTAAGAATAATGTTAGTTTCACCTAGTTTGAGATTTTGTTAGTGGGGACAGATAACTTCTAACCATCGTATGGATAATAAGTTTATGAAACATTGAGATTTGCTATTTTACTTGATGTCACAATATATTAGATACTGAAATTAGGTTCCAATAGCAGTGGTCAAAAAGTTCGTTAATCAATTACGTAAAGATTTTCATCCTAAGTCACATAACAAGAATATAACAATAGGATGGACACAATTAAATATGTCTAAAATTGATGACGGGCTTGTGCTCCCTAGTCCAATGGTAGCTCCATCCATGTTTCTCAGTGTTGCTAGTTCGTCTTTAATTGTTTGCTTTTCCACTGATATTAAAGTGATCCTAGAGGAATAGAATATAAACAGATTAGGATTAAACAGGTTGAATTTGTGGTTGGTGGTAGAATATTAGAAAAAGCTAGAAGTCTTTAAGACAATTCCAAAGCATTAATAACATATATAGTAATGTGATTTTTAGAATTGAATAACGTTACAAAAAGGCATGATACCGGAAGGATTAGAATCTGTTCCCAATACTCGATTTAGATTACTGGTCAGAATTGGTCTGTCTAAAAATATTTAGTTCTATTGGAAGGGAGAAATTACATTTTGACCCTCACAACTATGATACTTAGCTCACATTGCTCATTTAATTCTCACGTTTATCGTATTACAGCTCTAATTATACTTACTGATTTTACAATATTGCCTTTATTACTTCCACAATATCTGTCTTTCACACCCCGACCGACATTGACATCCCTACTTTGCGGTGTGACCAATGTTTAGCATCATCAACCATATTGATGGAAAAATTGATTAAGTAAAGTAGCTCATCTAAAGAGCTTGGCTAGATTAGTTTTGTTGGATATTACATGTGTGGAAATTTCATATCAGTTAGAAAAAGAAGTTAAAATCTTCTAATATATTATTGATGGCCTCATTATATATAGACTTAAGCTTTTAAGTGAGTATGAATTTTAGACATATATATTAGACCTTAAACCACAGTGCTCTCCAGTGGGGTACCCACTTTGAAGAGATTGATTCCCGACTTCAAACTCGCAACATATTTACTTAGACGAATGAATTGTCATCACAACGAATATGCCTGTAGTAATGGAATAATACTACTGATAATGTAATAAAATGAAACCATCGCCTAATGACAAAAACAAAAACAAAAAAAAAAAAAAACAAAAGAAAAAGAAAAAAAGTCATCTCCTCCAACCTTTTATCCATACTGTTGTGGAAACCAGAAGGTGTCTGACCTTTTCTTTCACAAATACTTATCATCATCATTTCATCAACCCTTTCATCATCATGAAACCAGAAAAAGAAACATGGTCCCTATAGCTTAACAACAAAGCAAAGCAACCCTTTCATCATCATTTCATTTGCGTGACATGGGCACTCTTATTAAAGTTGGTTTTTCAAACCACAGAAAAGTAAGGTGCCCTTGACGTAAACAACACGAGAATAAAAAAATTATTTTTTAATTATAAACTTAACTCAACCAAATTTTAATTCTAATTATTTGGGTCGTCTAAAAAAAATTTATTGTTACTATACTTTATATCCACCACTATTAAATGGATCTTTCGAGTCATTGAAGAAAACAATATTGCTAGCAAAACCGATGAAAAATTATTTTTATGTAATGAAAGGTGTCGCATAAAAGTGCAGCACATAAGTTTCAAAACTAATTAACGAAGAAATAGTGTATGAATCGTTCCCAATATCATCGATGGTGGATAGAAAGTAAGTCCATTGCCATTTAGAATTGTTTCATAACTTAGGGCGAGTTGCAATGGATTTTTTGAGCTAAAAATTTGTATTGTGAAATCTTTCGAAGATAGAATAGAACCTTCAAAAATAAAAATATATGAGAAATGAATTATTGTCAAAATGCATGTAATTAACCCCCGACCTTCAGACTAGGCGAGTTAGGGGTAGTCAAATGGACTTGGTCCAATTAATTTCTAGAATACATTATTTTAAACATGGCAACTCGATTCGATGCTTCTAAACCACGGGGTAAAACTGTCGCAATGATTAGTCCATTTGAACATTTTAGGTTAACTAATTGGTTTGACCTGTAGGTCTTGCGCCCACAATAATTAGCCTGGGAACTCGCATTGCCAAAGTCTGGTTTCAAATTCTAGACCAAACAAAGGAATTGAAAGAAATATCGACAATATTTCCTCGTACACGTAGCACCTTGTGGCGGAGAATAGGGTATTAAAATATGACACGACTTGTTAACACGAAATAAAATTAGGGGGTTTGAATATTCCTTAAGTCATCCGTTTAGTAAATGAGTGGAATTAACACGACACGATTAATAAACGAATCGGGTATGAGTGAAGTCAATCAGAATAAATATGATCAAAAAAAAATCAGAAGAAATACACGACTTGTTTATATACCAATTTTACACGGTTAATACACAACACGAACCCAATATGACATGATTTCTTAGAAACAAACTAATAAACGAATCGGGTATTGATGAAATATTTTTTTAACATGAACCCATTAAGACTCGACACGAACTCGTCTCATCCGACACAATTAAGAAGTCTACAGGAGGAGGGGCATAGTTGTCTTTTCGAAGTGACGTTCACCTAATATTGGTAGAAAAAAACAAGCACAAGAAGTCCATCGTGGATCTCAAGCAAATCTAGAGGATTAATCCTTTGAGAAATTTTACAAATAAAAAATTCATCATCTTCTTCATTGATTCTACACAGTGAAAAAGTGTGCTAAAATTACATTCCAGACCAAGTCTCAAGGCTCTCGAGCTCAAGACAAGCCCTTTTAATTAAGAACCCCGATCACACAAGGTTCTGTCAAGAAAACAATCAAAAAATAAGCTTTTCAGCAAGCTCCAACGGCGCATCTTCACCCGTCATGGAGCCAGCTATTCTTCGTGTAAAACGAATCTTTACAAAAAATGTTTTAGGAATTAATGGAATTTTATTTCTTCTTCATTTCCAAGTCTTCAGTTTTCCAACCTGAAATTTGTTATGTGCACTTGATTAAGTTATTATGGCTGCAATTAACTCTCCTTTGAGAGCGTATTGGAGATGTCTGTATCCTTTAAGATGTTGCATATCTATTGTTTCAGCAAAAGAAGGTCAGCATAATGCTTTCGAATCCATCCATCTATGATCTTGATCTCTATCTTCCGTTGCATGATCAACCATTGTGGATCACTTTGCGTTGCTTTAACTATATCTAAGCAATGGGATCCTGCAAGTTGATTAAATTGAATAAGTTAGAGTTCTCGTATTATAGATATATCATATATGCATTTTGAATGTCGTAATTGATTGATTGGTTTGTTTGAGTTGAGAACATACCCTCGGTTGTTTGAACAGAAAGTATATTATTCGATATGTCCTCCAAAACCCTGTCATAAGTAAGAAAAATCATCAATTACGTGTAGAAGATTGGAACCAATTTAAGCTGTCTCAATCCCAAAACAACCAATTTAGGCTGTCTCTTGTACTTACCCTCCACTACTGTAAGGATCTCTCAATCCATTGGAGAAAATAATGTTGCTAGCATATCTTTGGAGAACCAATTTCATATCCTGTAATAAAGCCAAAAAACGAAAAGGAAGAACTCTATAAGTTCTGGAAATGAACAAAACATCACAAGTTCTCGGAAAATACTGAGAAATATGTTCGAAAATGACATACTTGGCCTCCATAATAGGTTGTAACCCAGTGGGTTCGAGGTAGGACACCAAACAAGCTGTTGCAGTCCGTCATGAAACCGTTTAAATTGAAAGGCTCTGGTGGGAACATAGTGTCGTTCTTGCCACGGCCAATGGGCATCACCATCTCACTACATTGCTGTATACAGAAACCAATCGCATTCAAATTAGTGTAAACGGAAGACAATTATAAGGATGACATATACGTATATGAGATGTAGGGCGTCAATCGAGTCGTGTCATTTAAGATTTGTGACTTATTTATTTTATTTTCGTGTAAATTGTGAACCTAAAATCTTATTGTTAGTACACTTTTTTTTTTTTTTATTATTTCAACCGAATCCACTAGAAATAAATCTCTTATATATGATAAATCCACTTGATCCAAATTCTGGCAAAACAAGCAAAAGTTATTTAATTTTCAAAACATTAATTCTTACAAAACTATATCTAATTAAAAAAATAAAAATTCAATACCCGTTAAACATGTGATTTGGTTCAAACACTAGTTTTTGTCTATTTATTATTGTGTGAATTCATTGTATCATTTTCGAATTTGTGTTTTGGTGTGGTTGTCTACTTGTTGGTTGGTAATATTGAAACCCTATTTCGGATGATAAATATGTTACCTGCCAAGCCCACCCCATCTTGGTTTCACTAGGATAGTTATATTCGTTGATGTCATAACATGATCTCTTTCCTTTATAAGCCACGACACCGGCGAATATGCGGCCTAGAATATCATCTCCTTCCAATGCTCCGTCGATGCCGCCACATATTCCAGCAACCGGATATGTTGGTGGCTCATCATACTGAGCTGCTTCGGAGTATATCGAGTCCAAATAGTCCTTTAGATCAGAAGATTGTTCCAAAGTCCTGAAACAACACCATTATAATCATTCAAATTAGAGTCTCGATCGCGAATCAGTGAAATAAATTCAACAAGATGGCTGCAAAAAATTGAATATTTACGTGCAAGTCTTGAATGTTTGGCTGAGGACTGAAAGGCCATTAGGTTTTGAAGTCACTTTGTCAATTTCAGACCATGATTTTCTTATAGTTTGGTAGCAACTCTCACTAGCATCCTGCAACATCGATCCATCAATCAATAATTTATTATTATTAGCATCTTTTCCAAAGGGTGAATTGAATATTCAAAGGATTGATTTTGAAAAAAGTAACTTTTTATTACCTTGAAATCCTTAGTGACAACTGAATAAAATCCGCTCTGGGGAGTGATGTCATCGAAGTAGAGAATTGGAGCAGATGATGCCAGAGCACCAAGAGTGATGTGTGGATATTTTAGCCGAAACCATGCAGCCAACACTGAAAAGTTCAAATAAAAATATTAAAATCAATAAAAGGTGTAGTATAGTGAGTGACTACAATCATATATATGTATTGTATGTAATATAAATATGTAGAGAGAGAGAGAGGGCCGGTGGGGGGGGGGGGGGGGGTGGTTGAAGACCATTTCGTGAAGTTTGATCATCCACAATTCAATTTAGTGGATGCCACAAGTAAGGTATATATAATAGATTTTATTGATTTCGATGAAACTCAAAAATTAGTGGTGGGTAATTAAACTTGTCTCAAAATCGACAAAAATTAAAACTAAGAATAATAGTGTGCAATCACATACTTCCGCCATAAGATCCTCCAACAACAATGATTGGCGAATTTTGAGCATGCAATTTTTTCTTCAAGTAGACCAACACTTCCGCATAATCTGCTAGAGCTTGAGCCGAGTTGAAATACCCGCGCATGTTGTCATTTTCTAATGCTTTTTCTATTGATCCCAAGGGGTTTGAATGTCCATAGAACCGATGCTGATCAAGAGAAAACAAAAAGTTTCTAAATGTTAGACTTGGTAAATGGAATTCAACACAAAAATTATATAGAAGTATAATATTATCTTAATAAATTTGGGTGATAAAAAAATATATTTGTGAAACCTATCAAATCAACGATTTGACACAATCCGATAAAATACGATTTTTACTTGACACTAACTCTAATATATAAGACTATTAGCAATAATACCATGTCTGAAGACATTTTACAATACAAAAAATTAAACATTGGAGAAATAAGTTAGTTGTTTATAATGATTAAATTTTAACACAATGAAATTCGATATCAGATAACTCATGGTCAACCCTATTTTAAAGTGTAAGGATTTATCAATGAAGTTCGCTAACAGTTTCAAAGACCTATAGCTTGAACTCGTTATGACCCTGAAAATCATGAGAGAGAGAGAAATATTTCTAACATTATGTCGTTAATTCTTACCTCAATATATACTAAGAGAGATTTGAAACGAGCAGCGTTATCTGTGAGAAACCCAATATTAGCTAGATCTCTGTCCAATGGTGCTTCTGCACCCAAATAAACAAAAATTGGAGCATTTTCATTTGCCCCACCCCAATACTTTGAATTCATCACATATCTTTGCTTAAAAGTGGCATAACTTTGAGGTCTGTAGTTAAAATGATCAAGTGTTTGAGTATAAAAAAATGTTCTGAAATCCCCAGAAACGGTGTTTGATTCCTCCGAAACTGTTCTTCGGAATGGACTGAGCCTCGGTGTATCAAACGGTGTTGCAGAAATGACGGTCGAGAAGAGAACAAGAAGAAGAAGAAGAAGCCATTGATGTAGAATTTGGAGAGATTTCATGGCGAAGTGGTGCAAAGAAATTTGGTCAAGTTCAAGTTTATGCTTTCTAAGTTTTCCCAGTATGCAAGATATATATAACTTTCCTGAATATGCAAGATAGATAGATATATATATATATGGTTGGAGAGAGAAGAGGGGGGGGGGGGGGGGGGGGTACGTAATTTAGAAAGGCAAGAATGGATTAAAACAAGTTGACGCAGTTTTTTATTTGAACGTGAAAATTTTCAATTGTTGGAAGGAGACTTTTAAGTGCTTACCATTTCAAACACGCTGTGACTACACACATAACGATCGTTGTTCAAATGTATGTATCTCCAGTTCTATACAACTTCACGTTATAGCGGTTCAAAGCAAAAGAGAAATAAAAAAACAAGACAGGATGAGACAGAGAAGTAATAAAATGGATTTAGTCTTCTCTATTAAAAGAAAGAAAATAATTTGTTAATGATAAGATCGTAACCCTTGCTCCAATCATCATATTTGCTTCTAAAAACAATCATGATATATTATTCGGGTCTAATTTATTGATTTAAGATACTATAATTGTTAGATTGATAGTATATCTGTTGGTCTAAAATCTGTTATTATCGACAGAGGAGACTCAATTGATGGACAATTTTCAAACGATTGCTTGTGATAAGTTTAATTGTCTTGTTTCAGGATTTCTTTGAATGAAATTTAAAATGATAAACACACATAACGGTGAATTAATAAAATAGAATTTCTTTATTAATCTAATCAAAGGGATTTCAGTTATAGAAAAATTGAATTAACAGCATTACAACAATAACTACTTCTTAAAACTAACTTAACACTACTCCTAAAAATGCATAGATCGTGGGTCTTGTGAGAATTTGAATGTATCTTTTTGACTTTCTCCTTGCCTCCCTTTTATAGTCGCTACCTTTGACAGTTTCTGTCTCCATCAACAGTTATCTGACTTGTAACTCTCAGGCAGTTTATGTGACCAATCATTTCCTGTTTTTCTTCAGATCCTATCACATGGCCTCCTCTTAATGCCTCCGGATTCGCCATATATTGGATGTATCGAACATTCCGATGATTTTATATTTTACGTCCAAATAATATCGCATTTAATATTAGAATTTGCCGTTAATCAAACAACTATAATGAAATAAATTAACTCAACAAATTAAACTCAAATAGCATTGTTATTATTATTTTTTTTAAAAAAACCTTACATTTAAACTCATATATATGAGTTGGCACGACGCACGTAAATGTATGTAATTGTGGGGGGTGCATTTGAAATTTATTTTGTCCATCGTAATTCCAAAAATACAAAATCATTGCCATTATATGCATATATTTGCTGTGGATCAAAGTCGCAAACTTCAATAAATGCCTTCCTCGTGAAACTATTAGTATTGTTATAATGAAGGATGACAAGTTGTGAAAGTAAAGTCATATACTAAAGAAACTAATTGCACCCATTGACCGAGCCCTGTCAACTACTCCATAGATAAGCTGGCCAGAACGCGTAGCTAATGTCAAACCCAAATAGATAATACAAATCTAAAGGAGACAAATTCAGTTCCTTGGCAAAATGATCTGGAAGCACCTATATACATTTATTTACAAACACGCATATATCTATATAATAAAGTAGCTTACAATTCAAATCTCAAAAGATAAACAAAATGACTTTTGCTTTTCGCAGTTGAGATCACTTTAAATTTTACTTTAAAGTTAATCTAACGGCTAATATTAACACCCTAAATTGAATAGAAAAAATAAGCCCCTAAGGGTGTGTTTGAGTGACTTTTTAAAAATACTTCGAAAAATTATTTTTCATAAGTACTTTAAAAAAAAAAATAGTGTTTGAAACCGTCTCACCACTATCTCTACCACCACCACCCCTACCTCTACCGCCGCCGCCACCACCACCACCACCGCCACCGTCGCCGCCACCACCACCGCCACGGCCGTCGTAGCCGTCGCCACCACCACCATTGCCGCCGTCGCCCCCACCGCTGCCGCCGCCCCCACCGTTGCCGCTGTCACCCCTATCGCCTCTGCCACCGATGCCATCGCCGCCGCCGCCGCCGCCGCCACCACCACAACCGATACTTAAATTCATTTATCTTTCATATATTTTTGTGATTTGATTTTGGATATGAATACAAATATGTTTATTGTTTATGATTTTTTATTACTCTGTGTCTTTAGGCACAGGCAATAACTAGTATATCTATATAACAAAGTAGCTTACAATTCAAATTTCAAAAGATAAACAAAATGACTTTTGCTTTTCGCGGTTCAGATCGCTTTAAATTTTATTTTAAAGTTAATCTAACGGCTAATATTAACATCCTAAATTTAATAGGAAAAATAGGCCCCTAAGGATGTGTTTGGAGTAACTTTTCAAAAGTACTTTTAGAAATTATTTCTCATAAGTACTTTAAAAAATATATATATATATAGTGTCTGAAATCGCTCCACCACTACCTCTACCACCACCACCCCCACCACCACTACCTCTACCACCACCGCTGCCACCACCTATGTCGCCGTCGCCACCACCGTCGTCGTCGTCGCCACCAATGTCGTCACCGCCGCCGTCGCCATCGACGCTGCCACCACCACCACCACCATCACCACCACCGCCACCACCATTGTCGCCACCGCCGCCACCACCATTGTTGCCACCGCCGCCGCCACCACCACCGCCACCACCACCACTGTCGCCGTCGCCGCCACCACCACCACCACCGCCATCGTCATTGCCATCGTCGCCACCACCACCACTGCCACCCCCACCACCAACACCGCCGCCGCCACCACCACCACCACCACCACCACCATCACCACTGCCATCACCACAGTCGCCACCACTGCCACCGTCACCGCCACCAGCACCACCGACGCTGCCGTCGCCCCCACCACCGATGCCATCGCCTTCAAGTACAGACAATAACTAGTATATATAATAAAGTAGCTTACAATTCAAATTTCAAAAAATAAACAAAATGACTTTTGCTATTCGTAGTAGAGATCACGTTAAATTTTCATTTAAAGTTAATCAAACGATTAATATTAACACCCTAAATTTAATAGGAAAAATATGTCCGTAAAGGTGTGTTTGGAGTAACTTTTTAAAAGTACTTCTAGAAATTATTTTTCATAAATACTTTAAAAAAAAATAGTGTTTGAAACTGCCCCACCACTACCTCCACCACCACTACCATCACCACCAATGTCGTCGTCACCGCCACCACCACCACTTCCACTGCCATCACCACCGTCACCACCGCCACCGCCACCGCCACCACCTCCACCACCACCGCCGCCGTTGTCGCTATCACCATTGTCGCCACCGCCGCCACCACCATTGTCGCCACCCGCCGCCGCCACCACCACCGCCACCACCACCACTGTCGCCGTCGCCGCCACCACCACCACCACCGCCATCGTCATTGCCATCGTCGCCACCACCACCACTGCCACCCCCACCACCAACACCGCCGCCGCCACCACCACCACCACCACCATCACCACTGCCATCACCACAGTCGCCACCACTGCCACCGTCACCGCCACCAGCACCACCGACGCTGCCGTCGCCCCCACCACCGCTGCCATCGCCTTCAAGTACAGACAATAACTAGTATATATAATAAAGTAGCTTACAATTCAAATTTCAAAAAATAAACAAAATGACTTTTGCTATTCGTGGTAGAGATCACGTTAAATTTTCATTTAAAGTTAATCTAACGATTAATATTAACACCCTAAATTTAATAGGAAAAATATGTCCGTAAAGGTGTGTTTGGAGTGACTTTTTAAAAGTACTTCTAGAAATTATTTTTCATAAATCTTTTAAAAAAAAATAGTGTTTGAAACTGCCCCACCACTACCTCCACCACCACTACCATCACCACCAATGTCGTCGTCACCGCCACCACCACCACTTCCACTGCCATCACCACCGTCACCACCGCCACCGCCACCACCTCCACCACCACCGTCGCCGTTGTCGCCACCACCATCGTTGTCGCCGTCGCCCCCACCACCACCGCCACCGTCGTCGCTGTCGCCCCCACCGCCGCCGCCACCACCACAACAGTCATTACCACCCACCACAATCATCACTGTCTCCTACCACCACCACCTCTATCCCCCACTACAAACGATGTTTAAATTCATTTATCTCTCTTTTATGTTTGTGATTTGATTTTGGATATGAATACAAATATGTTTATTGTTTACCATTTTTTATTACTCTGTGCCTTCAGACACATGAAATAACTAGTATATATATATATACACACACACATGTAAATAAAACAAATAATGGTGGGTTAATCATGTCATGTTTATATTTTGTTCTTTAAGATTTGTATTTAGTGCTAATTAACCCTAATCTGATATAATTAATTAATTAGGTTAAATGTCTAACATTAACATATCGGCTCAATAAACTTATCATGTTCGATTCGAAGGGTATAATAATGAATGAAAAGCTCAGCCTTTTTCTCCCAAGCATCCCCACCACCTATAATACCAAATTTAAATTCAGTCGTAAATTGTAAAAGGATTCGTATAATTATAAGTTATAAACCTATAGAGTATAAAAATCAAACATTTTGCTCCTACAATCCCAACCAAATCAATTTTTTTTGAGCCCCAATCAAGTTATATATTCGTATTTGATACTAATCGAACCTCTTTATTATTCTTATAAAAAGTTTAATAAATGATCATATATTTCCTTCATAAACTATCCATGAAATGAATTTTTTTGAGTAAAAAATAGATTATTGATGTTAATTACTAACTAATCTTTTTATTATTTCTATTAACGAATCGTATTAACTTGTTATTAGAATTTAATCAGACGTAATCTTGTCGCATGGATGTTGTTTTGACACGTATCATCCCTCCACAAGCACATTGGTGGGTCAAGATGCACCCAATGGTGGGTAGGTGGGCCATCAACATTTTGAAGATTACACCACCAAATTGTCTTCTCTTGAAAAATGATTGTCTTGGATTTACCAAATCACGTAGATTAAGTCTATAGTCACTGAAGTTTAATTTTCAAGTTTTCATCTAGAGGCATTGATAACAAATCAGACCATGTTGCAAAAAAAAAATGACAAAAGTCTATTGCGTGTGTCATGTTGTGATCGGTTAAAAAAGTCGCCGTTGACTTGAGAGAAAGCCAAAAGTCTTGATGTTGATTTATTCAATATTCTTAGTTCCAACTTCCAATTATATATGTTTTCTGGTAAGTTGTTTGTGGTTTCAAATTGTTCAAAGGGCTTGATCAAAAAAAATTGTTCAAAGGGGCTTCGCCAACTACATTAAATAGTGCAGTTCACTACTAAAAACATCATCCTCCTTTTCCTTTGCATTCGTCACATTTATGGTTAATTTACAATTTCCTCCCTCTAACTTTTGGTAATTTTATAATTAACTCTCTCAAATTATCCATATTCTAAAGAAATTATCCCCCTACACTTTGAATATTGTTTCAATTAACTCTTATTAGTAATATCCAACCATCAAAAGTGACAGAAAACTAACCACGTGACTTAAAATTCTTTCAAAAATAAACTATGGCAAGCGACCGTCAGCTCTTTCAATTCTGAAATTTAACATTCTTTTCTTTTTCTCCTTTCCTCTTCGACAAAAAGCCTGCTTCTCATCGCACTGAAATTTCACTCTTTTCTCCAAGAAAAAAAAATGGCCTTCCTTCCCTCTTTAAGATTCCCTGCACCATGACAATACCACTGTAATATCAACACCACACGCAAACATACCATCATATAAGGCCTTGTGTGTGTAGTGTGTACCCTTTCCACATGAACCCTCCTACCACATTGAAGAATTTTGCATTGAGAGCCGAGGATTGAAGCTATGGTTTCTTGAGGAGCTGTAGTTAGGGCTGATAATCAAGTCGAGTTTTGCGAGTTTGAGTCAAGTTAGTCGAACTTGTTTTTCTAAACGAGGGTAAAAATTATTTAAGTTCGGCTAGTTTAGAAAATGAGTCGAGTCTAAGTTGAGCCTAAAACGAGCAGAACCCGAGCCAAACTCATATAACTCGATTATTTTATATATAAACAAGTCGAGTTTTGCAAGTTCGACCCGACCTTTTCTGTTCAACACGAACCAAGTTCAAGTCAAATCTTGTATGAGTCGAATTTGAGTCAATCCTCGGTTCGATTATCAACCCTTCCCGTAGTTTTGGTGGCGATGACATTACTATGAGAAACAAATGGAGGACACAATAGTGTATATATATATTAGAGCTGGAAATTGAGAAATAGGAAAAAAATCAACAAATGATCAAGGATACCAAGGTTGTCAAATTATGAGAGATTTATCCTTCATAAATATCCTAATCCCGGTATTGTTGGCCTGTTTTTGACCAAACTGAGAAATGACAAGGTGTACATAAATTGGTCAAAACCTCTGACCGTTGAAAAAAAAAAAAAAAGAAGAAGGAAGGTTGTTTTTGAAATTTTATGTTCATTGTCCACTTCATCAATTAATTTAGCAGGTGGGGAACTTTAAAAAAATAAAAAATCAATTTGTCGAAATTGGAACATGAGAGAATTAATTGCAAAAGTACCCAACTTTAGAAATGATAAACTTTTAATTAATGAACTCATAGACCATGGAATTAGAATGTGGGTCCTATGCCGATTGAGACGAAGCCTCCATCGGTCTCAAAGTCAGATTTCAACTAATTAAATTGATTGATTGATTCATTGATTGGGTTTGAATCGCATTCTAATTCTGGTCGCGTGTCAACTAGGTCACTGAAATAATAATTATTTTTATTATTTGTGTTGGTTGGAAGACAATAACGACTTATCCAAAAATTTAAAAAGCCCCCTTCTTCTTATCCCGCTGCCATTCAACTATTCAATTATTATGGATCAAAAAAAAAAAAAATTCAATTATTTATGTGCATTTTTTGTGCCACATAACATCCTTCTTCCACATGTCTACACCACACCAACTTTCTCTCTCCGGCTTACATTTTTTTCCACACGACTCTTGCTTAGTGATTCACATCCTTCACAATTTAAATCATCAACCCACCAACAAAACATCCAAAATTACCAACAATCGTCCCTATTACAATTAAAAATTTGTTTGATTGATAATATCATGTTATCGTTAACATATGAAATCATTGAAAGAGTTAGTAAAAGACGAATGGATATTCAAAATATTATTTCATAAATATATATATCTAGTTGTGCTCACCTTATATTTTTTGTCCTAGACACTACAAGAAAAATGTTTTTTAGCGGCAAAAAATGTCGTCGCTAAAAGTTAATAATTCGTCGCTAAAAGTTTTCTGCGACAATAAAATTTGGTCGCCAATTTGTCGCGGCTGGCTCGCCACTGAAAGTTTTTGAAGACCAACAAAAGTATCGTCGCTAAAGTAGATTATCAGTGACAAAAAACTTAGTCGCTTAAAAATTCATCTACTTGTCACAAAAAAAATTTGGTTGCCGAAAGAAATTATATTAGGTCATATTTTTTCTCTTTGGTGATGACATAATATTTGTCGCTGAAAATCAAGGTACGTTTTTTGCAACTAACATATTTTCGACGCCAAATAACAAATGAACAAATTTTATAAACGGGTAACACGACTCGTTTAACCCGTTTAATTTTAAAAAAATTATATCAACAAATTTTAACACTCTACTTTTCTTACTCCATTTTTTTTACTGTCAGCTGTAGTTACCTAAAAAAAGAGGAATTTCTAGTCAAATCTCACATAAAATTCAAATTTTAAGGCTAAAAAAAAAAGGTAAGAGACCATTGTCTTTTATAGGTAAGTCAGCCCTCCCCATCTCACCTCATTTGCCGATGTGGGACAAAAACGAAAGACATTGGTTTGCCTTTACCTTTGAACAGCTCTCCATCTCCCTATCTCCCCTCTTTTTGTCTTTAAACTACTGCTTTACTTTTTTTTTTTTTGTATTGATTTCTTTACATCTTTTTTTCTGGCTAATTTTTTAAAATAATTATTAATTTATTATTATATTAATTTTATTTAAACGGGTAAACGTGTGATAAACGATTTGACAGGTATTATTCACCAAACTTCTTATTAGTTCGGGATTACCTCAGAACTTGTGGAATAAAGCTTTGCTTTCAGCAAATTATATTTTAAATAGACTACCAACAAGAAGTTAGACAAAACCCTTTATGAATTATGGAAAGGTCGGAGTCCTTTCTACAAATATTTAAAAGTGTGGAGATGTTTGGCTAAGGTGATGGTTCTTATTCCCAAAAGGATTAAAATAAGACCTAAGGCTATTGATTGTATATTTATTGGTTATGCAATAAATAGCAGTGCATATCATTTTCTAGTGCATAAATCTGATATTTCTGATATACATGTCAATACAATCATTAAGTCAAGAAATGCATCATTCTTTGAAAATGTATTTCCTAGTAAAAATATATGTGATGTGAGTTCTTTTAAAAGAACTCATGATACTGCGACTAATAATATAGACTATGAGTCTATAAATGAAGAAAGTGAAGAGACATTATGATGCAGTAAGAGGGCAAGGACTTGCAAGTCATGTGGTCCAGATTTTCTAACATATTTGTTAGAAAATGAGCCTCAAAGCTTCAATGAAGCGATATCCACTTCTGAAGCATCTATGTCGAAAGAACCTGTAAATAGTGAAATTGAATCCATCATGCAAAATCACACATGAAAGTTGGTAGATCTTCATCTAGGAAGTAAACCATTGGGGTGTAAATAGATTTTTAAAAGGAAAATGAAAACTGATGGATCAATTGATAAGTATAAGACTAGACTTGTAGCTAAAGGTTACAAACAAAAAGAAGGCCTTGATTACTTTAATACATATTCTCCTGTCACGAGAATAACATCTATTCGTATGCTCATAACTATTGCAGTATTGCATAATCTTGAGATACACCAAATGGATGTGAAAACAACTTTCTTAAATGGTGACTTAAATGAGGAAATTTATATGGACGAACCCGAAGTGTTCGTTTCTTGAGGACAAGAGAAGAAGGTGTGTAGACTTGTTAAATCACTTTATGGTTTAAAACAAACACCAAAACAATGGCATGAAAAATTTGATAAGATAATGATGTCAAATGGTTTCACAATTAAATGAATGTGATAAATGTGTCTATGTCAAAGACACAAATAATGGATATGCTATTGTTTGCATATATGTGGATGATATGCTTATTTTAGGTAGTAATAATAATATTATTATAACTACCAAGAAAAATATTGTCCAGTAAGTTTGACATGAAAGATTTGGGTGTTGCAGATTTTATATTAGGAATTAAAATTTCTAGAACATCTGGTGAACTTATATTATCTCAATCACATTATATTGAGAAAATACTTGAGAAATTCGACAAAGATGAAAGCAGCATTGCTAGAACACCAGTTGATATAAATTTTCATTTGTCTAAAAATACTGGTCAAAGCATATCACAATTGGAATACTCTCGTATCATTGGCAGTCTAATGTATGTCATAAACTGCACTAGAACGGGTATAGCATACTCAGTTAGTAAATTGAGTAGATATACGAGTAATCCGGGAGTAGACTATTGAAAGACAATTATCAAGGTTCTTAGATATCTAAGATATATCTTGAATTTTGGATTGTACTATACAAGATATTCAGCTGTACTTGAAGGGTATAGTGATGAAAACTGGATATCTGATATGAAGAATACAAAATCCACAAGTGGTTATGTTTTTACACTTAGTGGTGCAGCTGTATCTTGGAAATTCTCTAAGCAAATGTGTATTGCCAGATCTACAATGAAATTTGAATTTATTGCTTCAGATAAAGCAAGAGAGGAAGCTGAGTGACTTCACCAATTTCTAGAGGATATTCCAATATTGCCTAAACATGTGCCAGCAATTTGTATACATTGTGATAGCCAATCTGCAATTGGTGGGCACAAAGTGACATGTACAATGATAAGTCTAGACATATACATCGTAGACATAATACCGTTAGGTAATTGCTTTCAAATGAGATTATATCTATTGATTATATAAAATTAAAGGATAATCTGGCGGATCCGCTTCATAAAGGTTTGATGAGAGAGCAAGTAAATTGCACATCGCGGGGAATGACACTAAAGCCTATGACACAAGAATCACCTTAATGGCAACCCAACCTAATTGACTGGAGATCCCAAGATCTAGGTTCACAGGGACAACCGAATTATGCGTGATTCAAAAGAAGTACTAAAGAGATAATTTTTCATACATATACCTATGATAACTTAGTGTTGCCGGCAGAGATTATTAGGGTAAGCTATGCTTTTAATGACTCCTATACCTTGGAAAATCGAAGTGGGATATTGCAAGATATTCCTAATATGAGTCATCTATATGGGTGTGAAGGGGCCGCTTCTGTGAGAATTTATAATGGCTGAATTCTCTAAAGTACTCATGAAAACCAGGAGTTGTTCAGGGCCAAAATGAACACAATAATGAGAACCAATTGTGTTAGGAAAGAGACTGTGTGAAGTCTATTCGATTTGATTGATCAAACAGTTGAATAGTTCAAGACATCACATTCACTATTTAGCCGGTAAGTTCGATGGACTTTTATTAGGGAAGGTTCAAGGCCAAAAGCTACCTATCTCGATGCACGATCTTTTCCAAAGATGTACTCTCTATAGTGTGTCAGCATTATCATTTGCATACTAACAGCCAATTTTTCATTCATGTGGGGGATTGTTGGACCAAAACAGTTTTTTAAGTATAAAAACTGAATTTTTGGTCGACTTTGAGTCTAAATTAAAGTGGGACCTGTTCGTTGTTTCGAATAAATTTTCGTGGGTTCATATTCTACTCCGTGTGGAGAATAATGTAGTATATTCACTTGTTCAAATCGAGTAAGAAATGAATGAGAAAATAGGCTCCAAGTGATCCTCTTGAAATATAAAAATAAAGGTTGTGAAATGTGGGATTTGACATCAATTCCACATTGATTGAGGAAGAAGTTCTACATAGGAATATATAAGTCAAGTTTGCTCTATAGGATTGGGCCCCAAGGGGTACCACCGTTTTATGAGCGGAGCGAGCACCTACATGCATTCGATTCTACCACACACACGCGCGCTCACCGCCCGCCACGCCACGACCCGACCCGGCCGGGTTCGGGGTGTGGGTGTGTTTTAGACCAAACTCTATCTTTTTGGAGAAAATTCATTTAATTAATTGGGCGAGAATTTCTTAATCCGAAATTAATTGGGCACTGGTTCAGATTTTTCTTCCCTCCAGTCCGAAATTGAGTTGTGTCTGTTCATACAGAACAGTTACACAAGTGGTGGTGTCTTCTAGCTTGCATTGAGTTGTGTCTATTCATATGGGGTTGTGTCTTTTAGTATGGTGGCTGTCCGAAAAGTCACCAAAGTGTCTATAAATATCCAGGCTCATTACCATTCTGCATTCAATTCATACATCAGTTATATTTAGAGTTAAGGCAGACAATTGTGCATTGCATTTCGGCATTAAGGCAGTCAGCATTTAGAGCGTACACAACACAATTTTTTGTTCGCTGAACGAGTAGATTGAAGTGCTACTTCTGCTCGTGTAAAGATCATTGTATCCTGTGAGGCAGACGCTTGATATTGCATAAGCACTGTGTGTGGGAGCAAAATCTGTCTTAAGGACATAGTGTCAAATACTAGCCTTAGTCTACCTAAAGTTCAATAACAGTTTCTGTTCTGCAATCGAGTCAGTATTTATATTGGTTATACAAACAATTACGTGTAACTCTTTCGTGTAACTCTTTTATGTAATTTTTTTGTGTAAAACTATTTCTGTATAACTGTTTCACACTTGATTGTTACTATTTTGATTTACATTACATGGTTCAAATCAGAAATTTCAATAAGTGATTTTTTTATATTTGTAATACCACAAACAATAAAAATAGCCACGAATACTATCATTTTTTATGGCAGCCTCCATTGAGCTGAATGGAACCGATTTTCCAGAGTATCGATGCTAAGGAAAATACCAGAGTTTGCATATGTAAGATTTTGATCACAAGTAGCTGCATGATGTAGAGAGTTTCTTTTTTCTTTATTATTATATTTATGCCAAAAAAAGTCACGACACCCAAACAATATATGGGAGGTGGAGTAAAACTATGAATTCAGTGAACACATAATTGAGATGATTTTTTATTATTAAAAAAAAAAAGAGAAACATTACCTCTATATAAATTTGAAGTGCTTTAAAGCGAGGGGAATTTTCTTTGAGAAACCCAATACCAGTCAGATCCTCATCTAAAGGTGCTTCTGCACCAAGATAAGCAAAGATTGGTGTACTTTCTTTTGCACCACCCCAGTTTTTGGAATTGATCACATACCTTTGCTTAAAAGTGGCATAGCTTTCGGGTCGATAGTTGAAGTGATCAAGTGTTTGAGAGTAGAAAAATGTCTCAAAGTCCTCTGAAATTGAAGCTGATAGGGTATTGGGGTCTTGAAGAACTGTTCTAAAGAGTGGACTGAGCTTTGGAATATTATAGGCTGCTTCAGAAAAAGGGCTTGTGAGGATGATGACAAGCAAAGGAAGCAGTAGTAATTGGTGCGAAAGGGTATGAGTTTTCATTGCAAAGTGCTCCACTTTGAGCCTCAAAAGTTGGTTCCGCTGGCTTCAATATGCGCATATATAGAGAGAAAGCAAAAACTTTATACAAATCAACCCCATCAAGAAATATTTGTTTCTATATATAAAATCATTTTCATTTATGACTCTGCAGGTTCTTAGATAATGACACTCATTTTTATATAATAAGAAAATAATCTTATAAGTTTAAAAAAATACAAAATAACCATAATATATTCAAAACTAATTCAAACATGTCCGAAACTTGTCTAAAAGTTAAGAATAATGTTAGTTTCACCTAGTTTGGGATTTTGTTGGTGGGGACCGATGGCTTCTACTAAGCATCGTTTGGATAGTAATTTTATGAAACATTGTGATTCGCTATTTTACTTAATGTCACAATATATTAGGTACTGAAATTAAGTTCTAATAGTAGTGGTCAAAAAGTTTGTTAATCAGTTAGGTAAAGATTTTCATCCTAATTCACATAACAAGAATATAGCAACAGGGTGAACACAATTAAATGTCTAAAATTGAGGATGGACTTGTGCTCCCTAGTCCAATGGTGGCTCCACCCATGTTTCTCAGTGTTACTAGTTTGTCTTTAATTGAATTTGTGGTTGGTGGTAGAATATTCGAAAAAGCTAGAAGTCTTTAAGACAATTCCAAAGAATTAATAACATATATAGTAATGTGATTTTTAGAATTGAATAACTTTACAAAAAGGCATGATACCGGAAGGATTACTGGTCCCAATACTCGATTTAGATTACTGGTCAGAATTGGTTAGTCTAAAAATATTTAGTTCTATAGGAAGGGAGAAATTACATTTTGACCATCACAACTTTGATACTTAGCTCACATTGCTCATTGAATTATCACGTTTCTTGTATTACATCTCGAATTATACTTACTAATTTTACAATATCACCGTCTTGTGTATCATGTTTCTCATGGTACACATAGAATTATGGTTATTAGTTCCACAATATCTGTCTTTCACACCCCGATCGACGTTGACATCCCTACTTTCCAGTGTGACCAATGTTTAGCATCATCAAACCATATTGATGGAAAAAATGATTAAGTAAAGTAGCTCATCTAAAGGGCTTGGCTAGATTAGTTCTGTTGGATATTACATGTGCGGAAATTTCATATCAGTTAGAAATAGAAGTTAAAATCTTCTAATATATTATTGATGGACTCATTATCTATAGACTTAAGCTTTTAAGTGAGTATGAATTCTAGACATATATATTAGACCTTAAACCACAGTGACAGTGCTCTCCAGTCCCCAAACAAGTTCAGTATGATTAGAGCAGTGAAGAGTTTAAACACATACCAAATAAAGCTCCAACTTGGTTATAATGAAGTTTCAGAGAGATGAATTGTAAAAAATCTCAGTCCCACTTTGAAGAGATTGATTCCCAACTTCAAACTCGCAACATATTTACTTAGACGAATGAATTGTCATCGCAGCGAATATGCCTGTAGTAATGGAATAATATTACTGATAATGTAATAAAATCAAACCATCGCCTAATGACAACAAAAAACACAAAAAACAAAAAACAAAAGAAAAGGAAAAAAAGTCATCTCCTCCAACCTTTTTATCCATACTGTTACCAGAAGATGTCTAACCTTTTCTTTTACAAATACTTATCTATCACGGGCACTCTTATTGAAGTTTGTTTTTCAAACCATAGAAAGATAAAGCTGTGATGGTGCCTTTAAGAAAGATAAAGCTGCTATTGCGGTGCTTTTGAGGGGATCAAATTTGGCTTTGCTGGAGGGTATTGCTAAAAGTATTCCTGCGGTTTCTAGCAAGTTCTCCGAAGCAGCTGCTGTTAGGGAAGCCTGCCTCCTGGCTTCAGTCTTGGAGCTCCACCAGGCAACCATTGTAAGTGATAATCTGGAGCTTATTAAGCTGAGTTCGACTGAAGATGTTCCACCATGGGAGATAAGTACTTTTATTGGTGATATTCGTCACTTCTCTAAGGTTCTTAATTTACATTTTTTACACAAGCCAAGAGCTCTTAATCGAGCAGCTCATTGGGTTGCAGCCAAGGTTTCATCAAACTCAATCCCATTGAGTTGGGTGCGCTGCCTCCCTCCCGAGCTAAAGGTTTTATTATCTTCTGATTGTAATTATACTTTTCCTATGTAAATGATATCTTTACATAGTTTTATCGTTCAAAAAAAAAAACCATAGAAAAGTAAGGTGCCCTTGACGTAAACAACACGAGAGTAAAAAACTTATTTTTTAATTATAAACTTAACTCAACTAAGTCTTAGAACATCTGTAACTTTGACTTAAATGTAAACTCAAATTTAAATTTGAGTCAAAATGGCTTAAAAAATTTCTCCGACTTTAGATTTAAACCTATATCAAATTAAGACAAAACTTATTCTGGACCCAAATTAAAGCAGACTCAAATACTATACCAAATTTCTAACAGTAACTTTTTAACCTATTCAAAATTAAAAGACTTTTTCGACGACTTGTTCTTTGCCTCTTCTTGTCTCTCTCTACTACGCTATTTCCATCGCCGAACACCACTGAAACTTTCACAAATCATTTCAAGGCCTATAGGTAAGTTTTTTCCTTTTCATCTTCTATCTTCTTGATTTCTTATATTTTTAAAAAGAGTAATGCAAGATGAACTTAAAAATTAGACTTAAAAACTAAACTTGATAATCTCAACCATTGAATATGTAGTGAGTTTCAATAAATGCTGGGACCTACAGTGAAATCAATGGTTGTAATTATAAAATCTTATTTTTAAGTCTACTTTTTAAGTCCATGTATCATTGCTCTTTTCAAAATATTAATCTCACTCATCTTTCATATTATATAAACCCTAATCTTACCCATCAATTGTTTTTGATTTTTTCGAGTTAAACACTATCGGTAGTACAATTTCAGACTACCGATTCTTCTTGAAATTTTAATCCTTCACTACCCACAAATTTAGAAATATCGTCATTTTATTTCTTCAATTTTTTATTTTTGTTAAAAACGTTTGTTTTTGTGTCTTCAGACCAGACCATGTCAAAATAGTAATATATATTTTTTTTTCTTTTTTTTTATCTGAATTTATAAAAAATGATAAGAAATTAGAACAATCTGAAGTGGTTTCTTTATTCCCATGTAGTGTTGTATACATATTCATTTTTTTTTTTTTGAATTACCCTTTGCAGGAGAAATATGAAAGTTTCATTTATTTTATCAAATATCATGATTTAAATGACACAAAAAAATGAGTTTTGAGACAATAAGAGAATTTTTTAAAAGATTTTAGTAGATATTTGAGTTTGTCTATTGAAGTACTCTATATCAAATTAAGCTTTTTACTCAAATTTGAGTCTAAATTTAAGTCATAGTTGGAGATGCTCTTAATTCTAATTATTTTTATGTAATGGAAAGTGTCGCATAAAAGTGCAGCATATAGGTTTCAAAACTAATCAATAAAGAAATAGTGTATGAATCGTTCTCAATATCATCGATGGTGGCTAAAAAGTAAGTCCATTGCCATTTAGAATTGTTTCATAACTTAGGACAAGTTGCAACGGATTATTTGAGCTAAAATTTTGTATTGTGAAATCTTTCAAAGATAGAATAGAACCTTCAAAAATAAAAATATATGAGTAATGAATTATTGTCAAAATGCATGTAATTAACCCCCGACCTTCAGACTAGGCGAGTTAGGGGTAGTCAATTGGACTTGGTCCAATTAATTTCTAGAATACATTATTTTAAACATGGCAACTCGATTCGATGCTTCTAAACCACGGGGTAAAACTGTCGCAATGATTAGTCCATTTGAACATTTTAGGTTAACTAATTAGTTTGACCTGTAGGTCTTGTGCCCACAATATTATGCCTGGGAACTCACATTGCCAAAGTCTGGTTTCAAATTCTAGACCAAACTAAGGAATTGAAAGAAATATGTACAATATTTCCTCATACACGTAGCACCCTGGGGCGGGGAATAGAATATCAAAATATGACACAACTTGTTAATACGAAATAAAATTAGTGGGTTTGAGTATTCCTTAAGTCATCCGTTTAGTAAACAAGTGGAATTAACACGACACGATTAATAAACGAATTGGATATGAGTGAAGTCAATCAGAAAAAAATTCAGAAGAAATACACGACTTGTTTATATACTAGTTATACACGGTTAATACACGATACAAACTCAATATGACATGATTCGCTAGATACGAACTAATAAACGAATCATGTATGAGTAAAATATTTTTTGACATGAACCTACTAATATTAGATAAGAACTCGTCTCACCCGACACGATTCACAATCCTACAGGAGGAGGGGCATAGTAATCTTTGTCGCATGGATGTTGTTTTGACAAGTATCATCCCTACACAAGCACATTGGTGAGTCAAGATGCACCCAATGGTGGGCCATCAACATTTTGAAGAATACACCACCAAATTGTCTTCTCTTGAAAAATGATAGTCTCGGATTTACCAAATCACGTAGATTAAGTCTATAGTCACTGAATTTTAATTTTCAAGTTTTCATCTAGAGGCATTGATTACAAATCAGACCGCCACCACCATGTTGCAAAAAAAAGTGCTCCACATGATATATGTAAGACACAGAGTGTGAGCCACGTTGTCAAAACTTATTAGAGCATCTCTAATTCTAACTCAAATTTAGACTTAAATTTAAATTTGAGTAAAAAAGTCCAAAATACTTGCTCTAATTCTTGACTCAAACTTATACCAAATCAAGGGAAAATTTTTTTTAGACTCAAATTGAGGGAGACCCAAACTCTTTATCAAAATCCAACGGATATTTTTTCTCTCCACAAAAGTCCTCTTTGCCTAGACGTTCTCTGCCACTTCAACGCCGCTACAAGCCAGGAGGAACGACGGTCTCAATGTAATCTGCTACCCTCTTCATCTTCTATATTTTCTTTCCTTTTCATCATCAACTATCCCAAATTTTTTTTTTTTTTTTTTGTATAAACCCTATCTCTACCCATCATTGTTGTGTGCATGAGTTCTTGGGTTGCTTGGAATTTTGGGAAATCTTTGCTATGTGAATCCCATGTATATAAGAAGTCTTAAAATTTTGTATGGAATTTTGGGAAATTTTTGTTGCGTGAATCCCCTATAGATATGAAGTCTTAGAAAATTGTATAGAATTTTGGGAAATTTTTGCTATGTGAATCCCCTGCAGATACTACTGGCTGCCATCCTAAATCCTTGTTATTGCAAAATCCATGTTATCACAAACATGTTTTTGGGATACTACTAGCGGGTACATAACATGTTTTTGTGGGAAATATTAAAAAAATTAGTTTTTGGAATAATATGGGAATTTTTTAAAAGATTTAAGTAAATTTTTGAGTTTCTCCATTAGAGTGGTCTGTACCAAATTAAACTTTTTACTCAAATTTGAAAAAAAATTTGAGTCTGCATTAGAGATGCTCTTATGAAATCATTGAATTTGTATTAATTTATTTGTGGCTGGCGATTTTAAAAATTAATAATATAAAAAAATAATAAAATGTACAAAACTTTGCGTGTGTCATGTTGTGATCTGTTAAAAATAACATTTATGATATCCTAAAAAAAAATTGGTACCGTAGTCTGACCTATCATTTGGAGACTTGTCTATTGTGGTAAAAAAGAAAATTTTGGTATACCGAATTTTATCATTTTTGTGAGTTTTTTTTATCACTATTATGGTACTAAAAAAAAGTGATAAAAATAGTAATCACGATTGGTAAAAACACCTATAAATTTGGTAAATCACCCAAAAAAATGATAAACCGAAGAAAAGTGGGACGAATTGTAAACCCGAACGTCCTGAGTTCGAATCTTGACAACTCCTTAGAAATTTATCCGTCATGAATATCCTAATTTTGGCGTTTATGATCTGTCTGTAACCGGACCAGGAGATGATTATTCGAGGTACGAGTAAACTGACCGGGACACCCCTGACAATTGAACCAAAAAAAAGAAGGGAGAAAAATGGTAAAAATAATTACCATAACAGTGATAAAAATACTCACAAATGTGATAAATTACTCACAAAAATAATAATTTTTTTAATTATAAAATGACCCATAAAATTTATAAAAATATCTATTAGAATAATAAAATTTGAATGCACAATAAAAAAAATTTTATTCGATAACCTAGTCCGGACCGAGTCTGAAATCTTTGTATGAAAGGAAAACGGACTTTCCGGCGGATCTGATGTCTGAAACACTGTTAGAAACCCATCATTTTGGTGTTGGCTTAGTCGCCGTTGACTTGACAAAAATGCAAAAGTCTTGTTGTTGATTTATTCAATATTCTTAGTTCCAACTTCCAATTATATATGTTTTCTGGTAAGTTGTTTGTGGTTTCAAATTGTTCAAAGGGGCTTCGCCAACTACATTAAATAGTGCAGTTCACTACTAACAACATCCTCCTCCTTTTTCTTTGCATTCGTCACATTTATGGTTAATTTACAATTTCCTCCCTCTAACTTTTGGTAATTTTATAATTAACTCTCTCAATTTTATCCATTCTAAAGAAATTATCCCCCTACACTTTGAATATTGTTTCAATTAACTCTTATTAGTAATATCCAACCATCAAAAGTGACAAAAAACTAACCACGTGATTTAAAATTCTTTCAAAAATAAACTATGGCAAACGATTGTCAACTCTTTCAGTTTTGAAATTTAACACTCTTTCCCTTTTCTCCTTTCCTCTCCGACAAAAAGCCCATTTCTCATTGCACTGAAATTTCACTCTTTTCTCCCGGGAAAAAAAAATGGCCCTCCTTCTCTCTTTAACATTCCTTGCACCATGACAATACCATTGTAATGGTAACCCCACACGCAAACATACCATATAAGACCTTGTGTGTGTACCTTTTTCCATGTGAACCCTCCTATCAAATTGAAGAATTTTGCATTGAGAGCCAAGGATTGAAGCTATGGTTTCTTGAGGAGCTGTAGTTAGGGTTGATAATCAAGTCAAGGTTTGAGAGTTCGAGTCAAATTTGCCGAACTTGTTTTTCTAAACTAGTGTAAAAATTATTCAAGTTCGGCTCGTTTTGAAAATGAGTCGAGTCTAAGTTGAGGCAAAAACGAACAGAACCCAAGCCAAACTCATATAGCTCGACTATTTTATATATAAACGAGTCGAGTTTTGCAAGTACGACCTAAGCTTTTCTATTCAACACAAACCAAGTTCGAGTGAAATCTTGTATGAGTCGAATTTCAGTCAATCCTCGATCCGATTATCAACCCTAGCCATAGTTTTGGGGGCGATGACATTACTATGAGAGACAAATGGAGGACACAATATATATATATATATTAGAGTTGGAAATTGAGAAATAGGAAAAAAAAATCAACAAATGATCAAGGATACTAAGGTTGTTAGATCATGAGAGATTTATCCTTCATGAATATCTTAATCCCGGTGTTGATATCATGCTTTTGACCAAAGTGAGAAAGGACGAAGTAGGCATAAATTGGTCAAAACTTCTGACCGTTGAAAAAAAAAAAGAAGGAAGGTTGTTTTTGAAATTTTATATTCTTTGTCCACTTCATCAATTAATTTAGCAGGAGGGAAACTTTTAAAAAATAAAGAAGCAATTTGTCGGAATTGGAACATGAGAGAATTAATTGCAAAAGTACCCAACTTTAGAAATGATAAACTTTTAATTAATGAACTCATAGATAGGGGTGTTCAAATTTTCGATTGGCCGCAATTTTCGATCCTACCCGACCCTACCATACCCTATTGAACGGCTAGCCGTAAAAATCGGGTAGGAATGTGGAAGGGTTTTTGGTCTTCCGATTAAATCGGTTAGGAATGCGGAATTCCCATCAATTTTCGCATTCCTACCCTACCCTACCCGCAAAAAATATATTTAACTTTTTTATATTTTTTTAGTAATTATAAGAGTATTTGTGTGGTATAATTTATATTATAACATTGTTATTGTTGTGGATGTTTGAGTTGGTAAAACATGGACTTGTTTTTTGTGTAGGTTACATAATTTGTGGTCAACTAGTGATATATTAGAGTAGTTATGATTTTAATGTGTTTCATATGGTTTAAACTTAAAATAATTGTTATTGTATTTGTGTAACAATTATGATGGATTGATATTCATGTTTCTTGTATTTTATTGTAATTGTTGTTATAGTTGTTTTATATTTTAGTGTTTTTGATTTATTGTGTTGTTAAATTGGTGCATGTTGTTTAATTGAATTGTTAAAATGATCCAAAAATTAACAGCTATAAAAGTGTTTACCCGACTTCCTACCCGATTAATCGGGTAGGAATACCACACCTGATTGGGTAGGGTAAGCCAAGAAAAATTTTTTCTGCAAAGTATTGGGTAGGAAGACAAAAGACTATATTTCTTACCCGTAGGGTAAAGTGAACACCCTTACTCATCTAGCATGGAATTAGAAGGTGGGTCCTATGCCAATTGAGACAAAGCCTCTATCGGTCTCAAAGTCAGATTCCAACTAATTAAATTGATTGTTTGATTGGGTTTGAGTTGCATTCTGGCCGCGTGTCAACTAGGTTACTGAAATAATTATTATTTTTATTATTTATGTTGATTGGAAGACAATAATGACTTATCCAAAAATTTAAAAAGCCCCCTTCTTCTTCTTATTCTGCTGCCATTCAACTATTCAATTATTTATGTGCATTTTTTGTGCCACATAACATTCCTTCTTCCACAAGACTACACCACACCAACTTTCTCTCTTCGGCTTACATTTTTTTCCACACGACTCTTGCTTAGTGATTCACATCCTTCATAATTTAAATCATCAACCCACCAACAAAACATCCAAAATTATCAACAATCGTCTCTATTACAATTAAAAATTCGTTAGATTGATAATATCATGTCATCGTCAACATATGAAATCATTGAAAGAGTTAGTAAAAGACCGATGGATATTCAAAATATTATTTCATAAATATATATATATCTAATTGTGCTCACCTTATACTTTTTGTTCTACACACTACAAGAAAATTGTTTTTTAGCGGCAAAAAAAGTCGTCGCTAAAAATGAATAATTCGTCGTTAAAAGTTTTCTGCGACAAAAAAATTAGGTCGCCAATTTGTCGTGACAGGCTCGCCACTGAAAGTTTTTGACGATCAACTAAAGTATCGTCGCTAAAGTAGATTATTAGTGACAAAAAACTTAGTCGCTTAAAAATTCATCTACTTGTCACAAAAAAAATTTCATTGCCAAAAGAAATTATATTATGGTCATATTTTTTCTCTTTGGTGATGACATAATATTTGTCGCTGAAAATCAAGGTACATTTTTTGCAACTAACATATTTTTGACGCCAAATAACAAATAAACAAATTTTATAAACGGGTAACACGACACGACTCGTTTAACCCGTTTAATTTTAAAAAAATTATATCAACAAATTTTAACACTCTACTTTTCTTACTCAATTTTTTTTACTGTCAGTTGCACTTACCTAAAAAAAGAGGAATTTCTAGTCAAATCTAACATAAAAATCAAACTTTAAGGCTAAAAAAAAAAAGGCAAGAGGCAACTGTCTTTTATAGGCAAGTCAGCCCTCCCCATCTCACCTCATTTGCCGATGTGGGACAAAAATAAAAGTCATTGGTTTGTCTTTGTCTTTGAACTGCTCCCCATCTCCCTATCTCCCCTCATTTTGTCTTTAAACTACTGCTTTATTTTTTTTTTCTTTTTTTTTTGTATTGATTTCTTTACATCTTTTTTCTGGCTAATTTTTTAAAATAATTATTAATTTATTATTATATTAATTTTATTTAAACGGGTAAACGTGTGATAAACGATTTGACATGTATTATTCACCAAACTTCTGATTAGTTTGGGATTACCTCAGAACTTGTGGAGGGAAACTTTGCTTTCAGCAAATTATATTTTAAATAGACTACCCACAAGAAGTTAGACAAAACCCTTTATGAATTATGGAAAGGTCGGAGTCCTTCCTACAAATATTTAAAAGTGTGGGGTGTTTGGCTAAGGTGATGGTTCCTATTTCCAAAAGGATTAAAATATGACATAAGACTATTGATTGTATATTTATTGGTTATGTAATAAATAGCAGTGCATATCGTTTTCTAGTGCATAAATATGATATTCCTGATATACATGTCAATACAATCATTGAGTCAAGAAATGCATCATTCTTTGAAAATGTCTTTCCTAATAAAAATGCATGTGATGTGAGTTCTTTTAAAAAAACTCATGATACTTCGACTAATAATATAGATCATGAGTCTATAAATGAAGAAAGTGAAGAGACACTTAGACGCAGTAAGAGGGCAAGGACTTCCAAGTCCTGTGGTCCAGATTTTCTAACATATTTGTTAGAAAATAAGCCTCAAAGTTTCAATGAAGCGATATCCACTCCTGAAGCACCTATGTGGAAAGAAGCTGTAACCAGTGAAATTGAATCCATCATGCAAAATTATACATGGGAGTTGGTAGATCTTCCTCCATGAAGTAAACCATTGGGGTATAAATGGATTTTCAAGAGGAAAATGAAAACTGGTGGATCAATTGATAAGTACAAGGCTAAACTTGTAGCTAAAAATTACAAACAAAAGGAATGTTTTGATTACTTTGATACATATTCTCCTATCACGAGAATAACATCTGTTCGTATGCTCATAGCTATTGTAGCGTTGCATAATCTTGAGATACACCAAATGGATGTGAAAATAACTTTCTTAAATGGTGACTAAAATGAGGAAATTTATATGAACCAACCCGAAGGGTTCGTTTTTCGGGGACAAGAGAAGAAGGTGTGTAGACTTGTTAAATCACTTTATGGTTTAAAGCAAGCACAAAAAAAAGTGGCATGAAAAATTTGACAAGGTAATGATGTCAAATGGTTTCACATTTAATGAATATGATAAATGTGTCTATGTCAAAGACACAAATAATGGATATGTCATTGTTTGCCTATATGTGGATGATATGCTTATTTTATGTAGTAATAATAATATTATTACAACTACCAAGAAAATGTAGTCCAGTAAGTTTGACATGAAAGATTTGGGTGTTGCAGATGTTATACTTGGAATTAAAATTTCTACAATATCTGGTGGACTTATATTATTTCAATCACATTATATTGAGAAAATACTTGAGAAGTTCGAGAAAGATGAAAGCAGCATTGCTAGAACACCAATTGATATAAATCTTCATTTGTCTAAAAAAACTGGCCAAAACATATCACAATTGAAATACTCTCGTATCATTGACAGTCTAATGTATGTCATGAACTGCACTAGACCGGATATAATATACTCAGTTAGTAAATTGAGTAGATATACGAGTAATCCGGGAGTAGACCATTGAAAGACAATTATCAGGGTTCTTAGATATCTAAGATATATCTTGAATTTTGGATTGCATTATACAAGATATCCAGCTGTACTTGAAGGGTATAGTGATGCAAACTGTATATCTGATATGAAGGATACAAAATCCACAAGTGGTTATATTTTTACACTTGATGGTACAGCTGTATCTTGGAAATTCTCTAAGCAAACGTGTATTGTCAGATCTACAATGGAATTTGAATTTATTGCTTTAGATAAAGCAGGAGAGGAAGCTGAGTGGCTTCACCAATTTCTAGAGGATATTCCAATATGGCCTAAACCTATGCCAGCAATTTGTATACATTGTGATAGCCAATTTATAATTGGTAGGGCACAAAGTGACATGTACAATGATAAGTCTAGACATATACGTCGTAGACATAATACCGTTAGGTAATTGCTCTCAAATGAGATTATATCTATTGATCATATAAAATCAAAGGGTAATCTAGCGGATCCGCTTACTAAAGGTTTGACGAGAGAGCAAATAAATTGCACATCGAGGGGAATGAGACTAAAGCCTATGACACAAGAATCACCTTAATGGCAACCCAACCTAATTGACTGGAGATCCCAAGATCTAGGTTCAAAGGGACAACCGAATTATGCGTGATTCAAAAGAAGCACTAAGGAGATAATCTCTCATACCTATTCATATGATAACTTAGTGCTGCCTACAGATATTTTTGGGATAAACTATGCTTTTAATGACTCTTATACCTTGAAAAATCCAAGTGGTATATTGTAGGATATTCCTAATAGGAGTCATCTATATGGGTGTGAAAGGGCCGTTTCTGTGAGGATTTATAAAGGCTGAATTTTCTAAAGCACTCATGAAAATCAGGAGTTGTTCATGGCCAAAATGAACACAATCATGAGAACCAATTGTGTTAGGAAAGAGACTGTGTGAAGTCTATTTGATCTGATTTATCAAACAACTGAATAGTTCAAGATATCACGTTCACTATTTAGCCGGTAAGTCCAATGGACTTTCACTAGGGAAGGTTTAAGACTAAAAACTACCTATTTCGATGCACGATCTTTCCAAAGATGTACTCTCTATAGTGTGTCAGCATTATCATTTGCATACTAACAGCCAATTTTTCATTCATGTGGGGGATTGTTGGACCAAAACAGTTTTTTAAGTATAAAAACTGAATTTTTGGTCGACTTTGAGCCTAAATTAAAGTGGGACCCGTTCGTTGTTTCGAATAAATTTTCGTGGGTCCATATTCTACTTCGTGAGGAGAATAATGTAGTATATTCACTTGCTCAAATCGAGTAAGAATTGAATGAGAAAAAAACTCCAAAGTGACTCTCTTGAAATATAAAAATAAAGGTTGTGTAATATGGAATTTGACACCAATTCCACATTGGTTGAGGAAGAAGTTCTACATAGACATATATAAGTCAAGTTTGCTCTATGAGATTGGGCCCCAAGGGGTACCACAGTTTTATGAGTGGAGCGAGCACCTACATGTCTTCGGTTTTACCACACACACGCGCGTGAGCCGCCCGCCTGCCACGCCACGACCCGACCCGGCCCGGCTCAGGTGTGGGTGTGGGTGTGTTTTAGACCAAGCCTTATTTTTTTGGAGAAAATTCATTTAATTAATTGGGCGAGAATTTCTTAATCCGAAATTAAGTTTTGGTACCTGTTGGATCCGAAATTAATTGGGCACTAGTTCGGATTTTGCTTCCCTCAAGTCCGAAATTGAGTTGTGTCTGTTCATAGAGAACAGTTACACAAGTGGTGTCTTCTAGCTTGCATTAAGTTGTGGCTATTTATACTGGGTTGTGTCTTTTAGTATGGTGGCTGTCCGGAAAGTCACCAAAGTGTCTATAAATACCCAAGCTCATTGCCATTCTGCATTCAATTCATACATCAGTCATATTCAGAGTTAAGGCAGACAATTGTGCATTGCATTTCAGCATTAAGACAATCAGCATTTAGAGAGTACACAACACAATTTTTGGTTCGCTGGACGAGTATATTGGAGTGTTACTTCTGCTCGTGTAAAAATCATTGTATCCTGGGAGGCAGACGCTTGATATTCCATAAACACCGTATGTGGGGGCGAAATCTGTCTTATGGACATATTGTCAAACACTAGCCTTGGTCTACCTAAAGTTCAATAACAGTTCCTGTTCTGCAATCGGGTCAGTATTTATATTGGTTATACAAACAGTTACGTGTAACTCTTTCGTGTAACTCTTTTGTGTAACTTTTCGTGTAAGACTATTTATGTGTAACTGTTTCGCATTTGATTGTTACTGTTTTAATTTACATTACATGTTTCAAATCCGAAATTTCAATAAATGATTTTATTATATTTGGAATACCACAAACAACAAAAATAGCCACGAATACTATCATTTTTTATGGTAGCCTCCATTGATCCGAATGGAATCGATTCTCCAAAGTACCGATGCTGAGGAAAAAACCAGAGTTAGCATATGTAAGATTTTGATCACAAGTAGCTAGGATGATGTAGAGAGTTTGTTTTTTTTCTTAATTATTATATTTATGCCAAAAAAGGTCATGACACCCAAACAATATATGGGAGGCGGAGTAAAATTATGAATTCAGTGAACACATGACTGAGACGATTTTTTATTATTAAAAAAAAAAAGAGAGAAACATTACCTCTATATAAATTTGAAGTGCTTTAAAGCGAGGAGAATTTTCTTTGAGAAACTCAATACCAGTCAGATCCTCATCTAAAGGTGCTTCTGCACCAAGATAAGCAAAGATTGGTGTACTTTCATTTGCACCACCCCAGTTTTTGGAATTGATCATATACCTTTGCTTAAAAGTGGCATAGCTTCCGGGTCTATAGTTGAAGTGATCAAGTGTTTGAGAGTAGAAAAATGTCTCAAAGTCCCCTTAAATTGAAGCTGATAGGGTATTGGGGTCTTGAAGAACTGTTCTAAAGAGAGGACTGAGCTTTGGAATATTATAGGCTGCTTCAGAAAAAGGGCTTGTGAGGATGATGACAAGCAAAGGAAGCAGCAGTAATTGGTGCGAAAGGGTATGAGTTTTCATTGCAAAGTGCTCCACTTTGAGCCTCAAAAGTTGGTTCCACTGGCTTCAATATGCCCATATATAGAGAGAAAGCAAAAACTTTATACAAATCAACCCCATCGACAAATATTTTTTTCTATATATAAAATCATTTCTATTTATGACTCTACAGGTTCTTAGATAATGACACTCATTTCTATATAATAATAAAATAATCTTATAAGTTTAAAAAAATACAAAATAACCATAATATATTCAAAACTTATTCAAACATGTCCGAAACTTATCTAAAAGTTAAGAATAATGTTAGTTTCACCTAGTTTGGGATTTTGTTGGTGGGGACCGATGACTTCTAACCATCGTATGGATAGTAATTTTATGAAACATTGAGATTCGCTATTTTACTTAATGTCACAATATATTAGGTACTGAAATTAGGTTCCAATAGCAGTGGTCAAAAACTTCGTTAATCAATTAGGTAAAGATTTTCATCCTAATTCACATAACAAGAATTTTTTTTTTTTTTTTTTTTTTTCACATAACAAGAATATAACAATAGGTTGGACATAATTAAATATGTCTAAAATTGAGGACGGACTTGTGCTCCCTAGTCCAATGGTGGCTCCACCCATGTTTCTCAGTGTTACTAGTTCGTCTTTAATTGAATTTGTGGTTGGTGGTAGAATATTCGAAAAAGCTAGAAGTCTTTAAGACAATTCCAAAGAATTAATAACATATATAGTAATGCGATTTTTAGAATTGAATAACTTTACAAAAAGGCATGTTACCGGAAGGATTACTGGTCCCAATACTCGATTTAGATTACTAGTCAGAATTGGTCAGTCTAAAAATATTTAGTTCTACAGGAAGGGAGAAATTACATTTTGACCATCACAACTTTGATACTTAGCTCACATTGCTCATTTAATTATCACGTTTCTTGTATTACATCTCTAATTTTACTTACTGATTTTACAATATTACCGTCTTGGGTATCATGTTTCTCATGGTACACAGAATTATGGTTATTACTTCCACAATATCTGTCTTTAACACCCCGACCAACGTTAACATCCCTGCTTTCCAGTGTGACCAATGTTTAGCATCATCAACCATATTGATGGAAAATTGATTAAGTAGCTCATCTAAAGGGCTCGGCTAGATTAGTTCTGTTGGATATTACATGTGCGAAAATTTCATATCAGTTAGAAAAAGAAGTTAAAATCTTCTAATATATTATTGATGGACTCATTATCTATAGACTTAAGCTTTTAAGTGAGTATGAATTCTAGACATATATATTAGACCTTAAACCACAGTGCTCTCCAGTCCCCAAACAAGTTCAGTACGATTAGAGCAGTGAAGAGTTTAAACACATACCAAATAAAGCTCCAACTTGGTTATAGTGAAGTTTCTGAGAGATGAATTGTAAAAAATCTCAGTCCCACTTTGAAGAGATTGATTCCCAACTTCAAACTCGCAACATATTTACTTAGACGAATGAATTGTCATCGTAGCGAATATGCCTGTAGTATTAGAATAATATTACTGATAACGTAATAAAATCAAACCCTCGCCTAATGACAAGAACAAAAACAAAAACAAAAACAAAAACAAAAAACAAAAAACAAAAGAAAAAGAAAAAAGTCATCTCCTCCAACCTTTTTATCCATACTGTTGTGGAAACCAGAAGGTGTCTGACCTTTTCTTTTACAATACTTATCTATCACGCCTAAGAAACATGGTCCCTATATAGCTTTAACAACAAAGCAAAGCAACCCATTCATCATCATTTCATTTGCGCTACATGGGCACTCTTATTGAAGTTTGTTTTTCAAACCATAGAAAAGTGAGGTGCCCTAGACGTAAACAACACGAGAGTAAAAAAAAATATTTTTTAATTATAAACTTAACTCAACTAAGTCTTAGAACAACTGTAACATTGACTCAAATGTAGACTCAAATTTAAATTTAAGTCAAAATACCTTAAAAAACTTCTTCAATTTTAGACTTAAACCTATATCAAATTAAGACAAAATTTACTTTGGACCCAAATTGAAGCAAACTCAAATATTATACCAAATTTCTAACAGTAACTTTTTAACCTATTCAAAATTAGAAGACTTTTTTGACGACTTGTTCTTTGCCTTTTCTTGCCTTTCTTTACTATGCTATTTCCATCGCTGAACACCACTAAAACTTTCACAAATTATTTCAAGGCCTATAGGTAAGTTTTTTTCTTTTCATCTTCTGCCTTCTTGATTTCTTATATTTTTAAAAAGAGTAATGCTAGATGAACTTAAAAATAAGACTTAAAACTAAACTTGCTAATCCCAACCATTGAATAGGTAGTGGGTCCTAATAAATGTTGGGACCCACAGTGAAATCAATGGTTGTAATTATCAAATCTAATTTTGAAGTCTACTTTTTAAGTCCATGTAGTATTGCTCTTTTCAAAATATTAATCTCACCCATCTTTCATACTATATAAACTCTAATCTTACCCATCAATTTTTTTTTTTGATTTTTTCGAATTAAACACTATCGATAGTACAATTTCAGACCACCGATTCTTCTTGAAATTTTAAATCTTCACTACCCACAAATTTAGAAAAATAGTCATTTTATTTCTTCAATTTTTTATTTTTGTTAAAAACGTATATTTTTGTGTCTTCAGACCAGACCATGTCAAAATAGTAATATATATATATTCTCTTTCTTTTTCTTTATCTGAATTTATAAAAAATGATAAGGAATTAGAACAATCTTAGAGTTCTGAAGTGGTTTCTTTATTCCCATGTAGTGTTGTATACATATATATATATATTTTTTTTTTTTTGAATTACCCTTTTATGGAGAAATATGAAAGTTTCATTTATTTTATC
Organism: Ilex aquifolium; assembly: GCA_951799425.1. Classification (NCBI taxonomy): domain Eukaryota; kingdom Viridiplantae; phylum Streptophyta; class Magnoliopsida; order Aquifoliales; family Aquifoliaceae; genus Ilex; species Ilex aquifolium. The sequence continues at coordinate 12,616,409 of OX637394.1, read as the reverse complement.
AAATATTATGATTTGAATGACACAAAAAAAAGAGTTTTGGGACAATAAGAGAATTTTTTAAAAGATTTTAGTAGATATTTGAGTTTGTCCATTGAAGTACTCTATACCAAATTAAACTTTTTACTAAAATTTGAGTCTAAATTTGAGTCATAGTTGGAGATGCTCTTAATTATAATTATTTTTATGTAATAGAAAGTGTCGCATAAAAGTGCAACATATAGGTTTCAAAACTAATCAATAAAGAAATAGTGTATGAATCGCTCCCAATATCATCGATGGTGGCTAAAAAGTAAGTCCATTGCCATTTAGAATTGTTTCATAACTTTGGACGAGTTGCAACGGATTTTTTGAGCTAAAAATTTGTATTGTGAAATCTTTCAAAGATAGAATAGAACCTTCAAAAATAAAAATATATGAGAAATGAATTATTGTCAAAATGCATGTAATTAACCCCCGACCTTCAGACTAGGCGAGTTAGGGGTTGTCAATTGGACTTGGTCCAATTAATTTCTAGAATACATTATTTTAAACATGGCAACTCGATTCGATGCTTCTAAACCACGGGGTAAAACTGTCGCAATGATTAGTCCATTTGAACATTTTAGGTTAACTAATTGGTTTGACCTGTAGGTCTTGCGCCCACAATAATAAGCGTGGGAACTCGCATTGCCAAAGTCTGGTTTCAAATTCTAGACCAAACAAATGAATTGAAAGAAATATGGACAATATTTCCTCATACACACGTAGCACCCTGGGGCGGGGAATAGGGTATCAAAATATGACACGACTTGTTAATACGAAATAAACTTAGAGGGTTTGAGTATTCCTTAAATCATCCGTTTAGTAAACGAGTGGAACTAACACGATACGATTAATAAACGAATCGGGTATGAGTGAAGTCAATCAGAATAAATATGATCAAAAAAATATCAGAAGAAATACACGACTTGTTTATATACTAATTTTACACGGTTAATACACAACACGAACCCAATATGACATGATTCCTTAGATACAAACTAATAAACGAATCGGGTATTGGTGAAATATTTTTTTAACATGAACTCGTTAAGACTCGACACGAACTCGTCTCATCCGACACAATTAAGAAGCCTACAGGAGGAAGGGCATAGATGTCTTTTCGAAGTGACGTTTGTGACGCTCTAAAATTCGGGTGTCCGTAATTATCTGGTTGATCACCCATCAACCCCCGGAATACCCGTGGATACCGTGTAATTCGATACCATACCGTTATGCCCAATTTTCCGGAATCCATAACTTAACAAAATTTGGGCAGAGTCTCCTTTGTACGGGAAGCTCTACCCAAAACTCAACATGTACAATCATACAACATTGACCACACTGGGTCCATTCATCAATACTCAATTGCATAGTATTGGATACTACCATAATCATCATCACTACGTACATTCATTCATAAAAGAATAAATGTCTCAAAAGAATCTCATATACATGTCTTTTTACTATAAAAAAAGTTTTTGTTTACAAAAATTATAGAAGGTGAAAAGTAAACATATACAAGGTACTGCAAGGTCAAAATAAGAGTAACAGACCGGCTCTGTCGTCAAAGCGGGCCCATGGCCTTGCCTTCGGTGGATGCCTGGCCGATACCTGGAAAATGTTCTCATAAAGGGTGAGCCAACGCTTAATATGGTAACTCCTATAGAGAATTCCTCTCAACCTAAATGCATATGAAATGTCACATGCAACAATAATTTCATGCATTCATTCAAATATGTCTATTATGAACAAATGTCATAAATCATGTCATGTCATGAGATGCAACTCAAGCAAGCAATACCAACACCGAGCCCCATCCCCAGCTCCCACAACACATGCAATGCCATGCGTATGTATCCGAGCATTCCAAGTCCCCCTATCATTGGTGTTATGTACACTCAATGACTAATTAATTCATTTTCTTGTGTCTTTGTGGGGAGATGATTTATGGTATTACACAAATGGGACACTGATGAGTCGATTTTATACCTACGAATTGAGTACTTTCAACTTGAGGAATTTGTAAGTTTTTAATTATTTTATGTTCTTTTTTATTTGTTTTGTGTGTTTTGATGTTATTTGATAGGAATCATCATTTTGATGCAAACAAGATCATTTGGAAGGAAACAAGGATTTGGAGGCTTAAAAGTGAAAGAAATCAAGGAGGTATTGGTGTTTGGTAACAAAGGCACCAAAACTAGAACTATCTGGTGAAAGTACCTCAGTTTTCCTCCATTTTGACCATGATCTACTCAGAATCTGGAAAAGTTCAAAACATGAAAGTTGTAGATATAGATGTCTTCTGTATTGTGTCAAAATTTCAGCTCAATCCAACGGTTGGATCAAAAGTTATGGTGATTTTACGAAAACTGGTCCAGAGCTGAAGGCTTAAAAAAGGGGCCAGCGCTGTTCCAGCGCCCCAAAGCTCAAAATCTGCCTTCCCAGCGCTGTTTCAGCGCTGTTCCATCGCCCAGGCGCCCAGAAACTGCAATTTCAGCGTTGTTCCAGCGCTGTCCCAGCGCCCCAGCGCGCTCCTACTGAAGTTGGACGCGAATTATGACTCCTTTTTGACCCGAAATTGGACTCTAATGTCTCCTATGTGCTAGGGTTTGAGGAGAATATAAATATAATGACTTTGGGGGCTGAAAAGAGAGAGAAGAAGACCAAAGTATTGCTAGAAAATTGAAGACAAGAATCGAAGAAACCGACACGAAGAAAATCGGACTTGAAGGCTAGAGTGGGATTGAAGCTTGCAACTAAGTTTTCATTCTTTTCCCTTACTTTTACTTCTTGATTTTCTAAGATGTTGTTTAATTTGAGAAGGATGTTTTTCAATTACATTATGAACTAAATTCTTATTAAGATTGCAACGGAACCTAATGTCTAGTTAAATTTATCTACTCTCGTTTCTAGTTCTTGTTGATCATATATGAGTTGTTTATCATATTTTGTGCTTAATATATAATTATTTGGCCATCAATTAATTTGATAACCTAGATAAAATTGGGAGATGAATTCTAAGTTTAGATCTGAATATGATGACATGCGTCTGGTTAATTCTTCTTAGGATTGAATTGCTGGGTTTGTGTATAGGATAGGAATATACCTATATGCCGTGTGTAACTTGTATGAGAGTTTGAACTTAATGAATCTATTCCAACTTATTTTGCATAGGAATATAGTAATTTAATTGGGATAGATATGCTTATCTTACTATCGGAAGAGGTTTGATAAATAATTTTGAAGTCTCAGTTAACAACTTATTTTGATCAATTAACTGGAAAGAGAGTGGAGAGATTTATACGAAGCATTAGGAGAAGTTGTAATCTTAACTTCTTCTATCTATTAAATTCAATCTTTGATTATTAAATTTAGGTTTATTCTTAAATTAGTAAATTCATAGTTGATTGCAATTGTTTAAATAAAATTGAATTGATATAAAGTTAGTACTTGAAAGTTATTAGTAATAATTCTCCGTGGGAACGATACTCTATTTATCACTTTTTACTTGTTGATCGTGTATACTTGCACGTAAATTGTCAATACCAAATTCGGACAACAAGTTTTTTGGCGCCGTTGCCGGGGAATTCTTCTAGTAATTATTTCAATATTAACTTCAATCAGTTTGATCTTAGTTTAAACTTATTTAATTTTATGTCTTAATTGTTTTAATTTTCTGTTTTAATTGTTTTCGCAAGCACTCTTGAATTTTGTATGCTAATACGATCTAAAGGTCAGGAGCTATTACTGTACGAAGACGAAATTGAGAGAAGGTGCCGAAACTTGCGAAAGCAGTGTCAAGAAGTAAATAATCAAGAAATTATGGCTAAAGAAGAACAGAAATCGCTAAGGGATTATGCTATGCCTCTTGTTACAGAATTACAATCAAGCATTCAAAGGCCTGCAATTCAAGCAAATAGTTTCGAGATCAAGCCGGGTACCATCCAAATGATTCAGAATTCAGTGCAGTTTGGGGGTTTGCCTAACGACGACCCAAACGATCATTTGGTGAGTTTTCTGGAGATATGCGACACATTCAGATATAATGGGGTTTCTGAAGATGTGATTAGACTCCGACTTTTCCCTTTCTCACTTCGTGATAAGGCAAAGAGTTGGTTGCATTCATTGCCATCGGGTTCTATTACTACATGGTCAGATTTAGTTCAAAAATTCTTAGCTAAATTCTTTCCACCAGCTAAAACTGCAAGGATGAGGAACGACATCACTTCATTCTTACAGCATGATTCTGAGACTCTCTATGAAGCTTGTGAGAGATTCAAAGACTTACTCCGAAAATGCCCTCACCATGGTATTCCTAATTGGTTGCAAGTTCAAACGTTCTACAACGGGTTGTTTAGTGCTACCCGAACTAGTATCGATGCAGCTGCAGGAGGGGCACTGATGGGGAAGAATTTCGATGAGGCCTACGAATTATTGGAGACGATGGCTGCCAACAATTATCAGTGGCCCTCTACAAGGACCAATCAACCAAAGGTAGCATGGATTTATGAAGTTGATGCAGTTACTGCATTGGCTGCACAAGTTGCTACGTTATCAAAGAAAATTGATGCTCTAGGGGTACAGCCTATTCAGAGTGTGGCAATTGTCTATGAATTGTGTGCAGGGAACCATCCGAGTAATCAATGTGCAATTAATCCTGAGTCGGTACAATACATTGGTAACCACAACAGGCAGCAATATAGCAATAATTCCAACAATTATAACCCTAGTTGGAGGAATCATCCGGGCTTTTCATGGAATAATAATCAAGCCCAAACTTCTGCTCCAACACAATCATACCTACCAGGCTTTCAAAATCAAGCTCCACCACAGTAGGAAAAGAAGTCAAATTTGGAGGAGCTACTTTCCAGGTATATAGCACAAAGTGAGACAAGGATGAACAGTATGGATGTATCAATCCGAAACTTGGAAAACCAAATGGGTCAACTTGCTACTGCCATTAACAACCGACCTCAAGGCATTCTACCTAGTGATACAGAGATAAATCCTAAGAGGGAAGGTAAGGAGCACTGCAATGCTATTACATTACGAAGCGGAAAAGAGTTACCTGAGGTTGTTGGTGGAACTCCAAGACAATCACATGGAGATAATAGCGAGGGTGAAATAAAAGCTAGCAAGAATGTGGAACATGAGAAGAAGGAAAGTGATACAATTGTAATTTCTAAGGGAGGTAATCCGAGGCCTATTGTGCCTCCCGTGCCGTTTCCACAACGTTTGCAAAAACAGAAGTGGGATAAGCAGTTCTCTAAATTCATGGAAGTATTTAAGAAACTCCAAATAAATATCCCTTTCGCAGAAGCAGTTGAAAACATGCCTAACTATGTGAAATTTTTGAATGAAATTTTGTCAAAGAAGAGAAAACTAGGCGATTTTGAGACAGTGGCACTTACGGAGGAGTGCAGTGCTATTCTTCAAAAGAAGCTACCACCAAAGCTCAAAGATCCGGGTAGCTTCACAATTCCATGCACAATAGGCAGTCAGCTTTTTGGGAGAGCATTGTGTGACTTGGGAGCTAGTATTAACTTGATGCCATTCTCAATTTATCGGAAATTGGGTTTGAAGGAAGCGAAGCCTACTAATGTTACACTGCAGCTGGCGGATAGATCACTCACTTATCCAAGGAGCATAGTTGAGGACGTTCTAGTTAAAGTGGATAAGTTCATTTTTCCAGCTGATTTCATAGTCTTAGATTGTGAGGAAGATAGAGAAATACCTATTATTCTTGGGCGGCCATTCTTAGCAACGGGGAGAACACTTATCGATGTACAGAAAGGTGAGCTAACTATGCGAGTCCAAGATCAAGAGGTTACATTCAATGTATTTTCAGCTATGAAATTTTCAGAGGAAGTAGAAGAATGTTTTCGGGTTGATGTGGTTGAAAAGGCAGTGAATGAGGTAGTCGTTCAAAGCTGTATTTCAGATCCCCTTAAGAATGCCAATCGATATAAAGAGGAGGTGTTCCCGCATGGAGCAGTTGAAGTCAAGGAAGCCAATTCAAAAAGAACTTTCAAGGTGAAACGGCAAAGACTTAAGCACTATTGGGGCGGCGACATTGATTGTGAAAAGACCTCAATTACCTATGTCGACCCGGGATGAAACAGGGAGTAGTCAGGCTGAAGACTATAAAACAAGCGCTAATTGGGAGGCAACCCAAATTTTAGTTTCTAAGTTTTATTTCATTTTATTTTAATTTAGTTTTTATTTTTTTTAAGAAATAATGTAGTTAGTTAGTTAGTGCATTTTAATTGGTATGTCAATTGCTTGCAGGTCCCAAGGATTGAACGTAAAGTTGGAGCACACACAAAACCTTACAAGGAGGCAAGAACGACCCACCTATGTTTCCCGAATAAACTCCCGACTCAGCGGACGACGAGGACGCTAATGATGATGCAACTAGCAAAATCTCAGGGAAGTCTTCTGTCCTAATTTTTCCTACTTTATACAAGTGAGAATCTAGTCCTTCTTGTTATCCCCGACACATTTATCCATTTAATTTCCCGTGCGACTCAGCCGGACCTTGGTACGACTTTCCCGAGCCCATGATCAACCACCTATGTGGTGATTGATTTCATACCATGAACACATTCCCACCCATGTCAATAACCATGAATGTAGTGCAACTCATGCATAATGCAATATAATGTGCAATTGCCTTTGGTACCATTTACAATGTCCATTACATATTGAATGCAATATAATGACATTTTCAACACAATCTCAAGCATGTTATATAAGATAATCAACTCAACTAACATACTTGTATTCACCTAGACATTTAAACAAACACCTAGAGACACATCAATTTACACAAATAGTATGTTTATTACTTCCAACACGACAACATGTTTATTAATTCTATAAACATAAGCACAAGTCCACCACAATAATCATATGTTAAATAATCATTTAACATACATATTATTTCATAATCACATAACAAGCTAATAATTTTATTAAACTTGATATGCCAATTAAACATCAAGTCATGCTAATGTACGGTTAACATGCTTTAAACCACTAACATTAACTTACATCAAGTTAATCATAATAGGATTTTACTAATTACAAAACTAATTATAAATCATATATTTGACCTACTAGTTACACTAGTCAAGACCTAATATGTGATATACACCCTTAACCTGCCCATTTCATATGTCATATTTTAGGTTGAAATTACATCTAAATATGGGAAACCCTACCTTTCGTAGCGTGAGCCCACGTAGTAGACTCCAAGTAAAGCCCAAATTCAGCTTCTCAAGCCTTAGGTATAAATTCTCGTACTTGATATTTTTAGAGAAAAATACGATCTTTGGTGTCGTTGCGTAGCTCTCGCTAAGTAGAGCAACTTTAATTTTTGGTCCGAAGCGATTAAACGGTTAAATCTTCGTAAATCTAAAGAAAAAGATAAAAAATCTAACTTTTTACTTTTTCTTTTCTTTTCCTCTATTTTTTTCTCTCTTTTTCTGTCTCGCTGAACGGCTGCCGAAGAAGTGGAAGACAAAAGTCTTCCATTTTATATAATTTTAACTATTTGGCCCACATCGTGCCACAAATTCAATTTTAACGGGTCCAATTTTATTCCTAATTAATTAAACTCGTCTCATTTTAAATTTATAATAATTTTTTATTGAACTAACCTTAAATTATTTTTCGGGTCCCGCAAATAAAATCTGATCGCAATTATTTTAGTCGCGTGACACCCGATCACGTTGTAACACATGTTCTGTCTCAGAATTTTACAAAAAATTCACTCGGTAGCTAGATTTCGCGAGACGGATCAAACGGTGATGTCCGTTTCGTCATTTGAATTATATAAAAATTCACATTTTTGACCCGTACTTTAACAATTAATTACTATTTTATCCCTGTAATTAGGATTTTTAATAATAATTTTTTTTTTTCGGGTTTTACACCGTTCACCTAATATTGGTAGAAAAAAACAAGCACAAGAAGTCCATCGTGGATCTCAAGCAAATCTAGAGGATTAATCCTTTGAGAAATTTTACAAATAAACAATTCATCATCTTCTTCATTGATTCTACACAGTGAAAAAGTGTGCTAAAATTACATTCCAGACCAAGTCTCAAGGCTCTCGAGCTCAAGACAAGCCCTTTTAATTAAGAACCTTGATCACACAAGGTTCTGTCAAGAAAATAATCAAAAAATAAGCTTTTCAGCAAGCTCCAACGGCGCATCTTCACCCGTCATGGAGCCAGCTATTCTTCGTGTGAAACGAATCTTTACAAAAAATGTTTTAGGAATTAATGGAATTTTATTTCTTCTTCATTTCCAAGTCTTCAGTTTTCCAACCTGAAATTTGTTATGTGCACTTGATTAAGTGATTATGGCTGCAATTAACTCTCCTTTGAGAGCTTATTGGAGATGTCTGTATCCTTTAAGATGTTGCATATCTATTGTTTCAGCAAAAGAAGGTCAGCATAATGCTTTCGAATCCATCCTTCTATGATCTCGATCTCTATCTTCCGTTGCATGATCAACCATTGTGGATCACTTTGCGTCGCTTTAACTATATCTAAGCAATGGGATCCTGCAAGTTTAAATTGATTTAGTTAGAGTTCTCGTATTATAGATATATCATATATGCATTATGAATGTCGTAATTGATTGATTGGTTTGTTTGAGTTGAGAACATACCCTCGGTTGTTTGAACACAAAGTATACTATTCGATATGTCCTCCAAAACCCTGTCATAAGTAAGAAAAATCATCAATTACGTGTAGAAGATTGGAACCAATTTAAGCTGTCTCAATCCCAAAACAATCAATTTAGGCCGTCTCTTGTACTTACCCTCCACTACTGTAAGGATCTCTCAATCCATTGGAGAAAATAATGTTTCTAGCATATCTTTGGAGAACCAATTTCATATCCTGTAATAAAGCCAAAAAAAGAAAAGGAAGAACTCTATAAGTTCTGGAAATGAACAAAACATCACAAGTTCTCGGAAAATACTGAGAAATATGTTCGAAAATGACATACTTGGCCTCCATAATAGGTTGTAACCCACTGGGTTCGAGGTCGGACACCAAACAAGCTGTTGCAGTCCATCATGAAACCGTTTAAATTGAAAGGCTCTGGTGGGAACATAGTGTCGTTCTTGCCACGGCCAATGGGCATCACCATCTCACTACATTGCTGTATACAGAAACCAGTCGCATTCAAATTAGTGTAAACGGAAGACAATTATAAGGATGACATATACGTATATGAGATGTAGAGCGTCAATCGAGTCGTGTCATTTAAGATTTGTGACTTATTTATTTTATTTTCGTGTAAATAGTGAACCTAAAATCTTATTCTGAGTACACTTTTTTTTTTATTTATTATTTCAACCGAATCCACTAGCAATAAATCTCTTATATATGATAAATCCACTTGATCCAAATTATGGCACAACAAACAAAAGTTATTTAATTTCAAAACATTAATTCTTACAAAACTATATCTAATTAAAAAAAATAAAAATTCAATACCCGTTAAACATGTGATTTGGTTCAAACACTAGTTTTTATCTATTTATTATTGTGTGAATTCATTGTATCATTTTCGAATTCGTGTTTTTGTGTGGTTGTCTACTTGTTGGTTGGTAATATTGAAACCCTATTTGGGATGATAAATATGTTACCTGCCAAGCCCACCCCATCTTGGTTTCACTAGGATAGTTATATTCGTTTATGTCATAACATGATCTCTTTCCTTTATAAGCCACGACACCGGCGAATATCCGGCCAAGAATATCATCTCCTTCCAATCCTCCATCGATGCCGCCACATATTTCGGCAACCGGATATGTTGGTGGCTCATCATACTGGGCTGCTTCGGAGTATATCGAGTCCAAATAGTCCTTTAGATCAGAAGATTGTTCCAAAGTCCTGAAACAACACCATTATAATCATTCAAATTAATTAGAGTCTCGATCGTGAATCAGTGAAATAATTCAACAAGATGGCTGCAAAAAATTGAATATTTACGTGCAAGTCTTGAATGTTTGGCTGAGGACTGAAAGGCCATTAGGTTTTGGAGCCACTTTGTCAATTTCAGACCATGATTTTCTTATAGTTTGGTAGCAACTCTCACTAGCATCCTGCAACATCGATCCATCAATCAATAATTTATTATTATTAGTATATTTTCTAAAGGGTGAATTTAATATTCAAAGGATTGATTTTGAAAAAATGAATTTTTATTACCTTGAAATCCTTGGTGACAACTGAATAAAATCCACTCTGGGGAGTGATGTCATCGAAGTAGAGAATTGGAGCAGATGATGCCAGAGCACCAAGAGTGATGTGTGGATATTTTAGCCGAAACCATGCAGCCAACACTGAAAAGTTCAAATAAAAATATTAAAATAAATAAAAGGTATAGTATTGGTGAGTGACTACAGTCATATATATGTATTGTATATAATATAAATATGTAGAGAGAGGGAGGTGGGGGGGGGGGGGGGGTTGAAGACCAATTCATGAAGTTTGATCATCCACAATTCAATTTAGTGGATGTCACAAGTAAGGTGTATATAATAGAATTTATTGATTCCGATGAAACCTAAAAATTAGTGGTGCGTAATTAAACTTGTCTCAAAATCGACAAAAATTAAAACTAACAGGATCCAAAACCAAGAATAATAGTGTGCAATCACATACTTCCGCCATAAGATCCTCCAACAACAATGATTGGCGAATTTTGAGCGTGCAATTTTTTTTTCAAGTACACCAACACTTCCGCATAATCTGCTAGAGCTTGAGCCGAGTTGAAATAGCCGCGCATGTTGTCATTTTCTAATGCTTTTTCTATTGATCCCAAGGGGTTTGATTGTCCATAAAACCGATGCTGATCAAGAGAAAACAAAAAGTTTCTAAATGTTAGACTTGGTAAATAGAATTCAATACAAAAATTATAAAGAAGTATTATATTATATTAATAAATTCGGGTGATAAACGGGTATATTCATAAAATCCATCAAATCAATGATTTGACAAAACCCGATAAAATACGATTTCTACTTGACAATAACTCAAATATATAAGATTATTAGCAATAACTCCTTGTCTAAAGACATTTTATAATACAAAAAGTCGAACATTGATCGTACAACATTTTAAATATATTTTTTTCTATTTAATCATGTAGTTTAAAATTAAATTAGCAAAAATAAAATAAGAAAGAGGTAGGTGGGAGAGAGAAAAGAGGTATATGTGTAAATTGGTGGGGTTAGACTTGGGGGTTGTGTAATAAAAATGATATTTTTGAGCAAAAAAAAAAAATCTTGTGGATGAATTTTGTACAAATGTATCAAAATGGATGAAAATTGAATTAATTTTAACTGTTGTTATATTTTATAAGTTGATAATTCAATTTTCTAGTTTTAATATTAGAGGAATAAGTGAGTTGTTTATAATAATTAAATTTTAACTTAATAATATTCGTTATAAGATAACTCATTATAAACCCTATTTCAAAGTTTAAGGATTCATCAAAGAAGTTCACTAACAGTTTCAAAGACCTGTAGCTTGAACTCGTTGTGACCCTGAAAATCATGAGAGAGAGAGAGAGAGAGAGAGAGAGAGAGAGAGAGAGAAGTATTTCGAACACCTCGTTAATTCTTACCTCAATATATACCAAAAGAGCTTTGAAACGAGCAGCGTTATCTGTGAGAAATCCAATATTACCTAGATCTCTGTCCAGTGACGCTTCTGCACCTAAATAAACAAAAATTGGAGCATTTTCTTTTGCCCCACCCCAGTACTTTGAATTCATCATATATCTTTGCTTAAAAGTGGCATAACTTTCAGGTCTGTAGTTGAAATGATCAAGTGTTTGAGTATAAAAAAATGTTCTGAAATCCCCAGAAACGGTGTTAGATTCTTCCGAAACTGTTCTTCGGAATGGACTGAGCCTCGGTGTATCAAACGGTGTTGCAGAAATGACGGTCGAGAAGAGAACAAGAAGAAGAAGAAGAAGCCATTGATGTAGAATTTGGAGAGATTTCATGACGAAGTGGTGCAAAGAAATTTGGTCAAGTTCAAGTTTATGCTTTCTAAGTTTTCCCAGTATGCAAGATATATATAACTTTCCTGAATATGCAAGATAGATAGATAGATAGATATGTATATATATATATGGTTGGAGAGAGAGAGAGAGAGAGAGAGAGAGAGAGAGAGGGGGGGGGGGGGTACGTAATTTCATACGTCAAAATTTTCAATAGTTGGAAGGAGTCTTTTAAGTGATTAATATTTCAACACGCTGTGACTATACACATATCGATCGTAGTTCAAATGCATGTATCTCTCAGTTCTATACGACTTCACGTTATAGCGGTTCAAAGCAAAAGAGAAATAAAAAAACAAGACAGGGTGAGGGAGAGAAGAAAATAATTTGTTAATGATAAGATCGTAACCCTGGCTCCAATCATCATATTTGCTTCTAAAAACAATCATGTTATATTATTCGGGTCTAATTTATTGATTTAAGATCCTATAATTGTTAGATTTATAGTATATCTGTTAATCTAATCAAAGGGATTTATAGTATTTAATTGATTCACACATAACGGTGAATTAATAAAATAGAATTTTTTTTATTAATCTAATCAGAGGGATTTCAATTACAGAAAAATTGAATTAACAGCATTACAACAATAACTATTTCCTAAAACTAACTTAACACTACTCCTAAAAATGCACAGATCGTGGGTCTTGTGAGAATTTGAAGTTATCTTTTTGACTTTCTCCTTGCCTCTCTTTTATAGCAGCTACCTTCGATAGTTTCTGTCTCCATCAACAGTTATTTGGCTTGTAACTCTCAGGTAGTTTATCTCCCTTTTCGAAACAAAGTTGTGGTTGATCATTTCCTGCTTTTCTTCAGATCCTACCACGTGGCCTCCTCTTAATGCATCCGGATTCGCCATATATTGGATGTATCGAACATTCCCAGGATTTTATATTTTATGTTCAAGTAATATCTCATGTAATATTAGAATTTACTGTTAATCAAACAGCTACAATGAAATAAATTGATAAATTAACTCAACAAATTAAATTAAAATAACATCATTATTTTTTTTAAAAATAAAAAACCTTACATTTAAACTCATATATGTGTTGGCACGACGCACGTAAATGTATGTAATTTTGGGATAATTGGGTGCGTTTGAAATTTATTTTGTCCATCGTAATTCCAAAAATACAAAATCATTGCCATTATATGCATATATTTGCTGTGGATCAAAGTCACCAACTTCAATAAATGCCTTCCTCGTGAAACTATTAGTATTCTTATAATGAAGGATGACAAGTTGTGAAAGTAAAGCCATATTCTAAAGAAACTAATTGCACCCATTGACCGAGCCCAGCCATATTCTAAAGAAACTAATTGCACCCATTGACCGAGCCCTGCCAACTACTCCATAGATAAGCTGGCCAGAACGCGTAGCTCCCAAATAGATAATAAAAATCTAAAGGAGATAAATTCAGTTCCTTGGCAAAATGATCTGGAAGCACCTATATACATTTATTTACACACACATGTATATGAACGTGTATATAAAACAAATAAAGGTGGGTTAGTCCTGTCATGTTTATATTTTGTTCTTTAAGATTTGTATTTAGTACTAATTAACCCTAATATGATATAATTAATTAATTAGGTTACATGTCTAACATTAACATATCCGCTCAATAAACTTATCATGTTCGGTTTGAAGTGTATAATAATGAATGAAAAGCTCAGCCTTTTTCTCCCAAGCATCCTCACTAGCATCTCCAACCATGACTCAAATTTTTACTCAAATTTGAATTTAAATTTGAGTAAAAAGCTTGATTTGATACAAAAGGTTCCAATGGATAAACTCAAATTTAAAGAATGAGAAACTCAAATTTAAATGAGGGCAAACCCAAATTTAAAAAAGAATAAAGATGACCATTGGATTTTTAAAAGAGGTTGAAATCTTACCAGGATAGAGTTTTGGTTCGGTCCCAGGACCACGCTGAAAGTTAAAGAAAAAGTTAGGAAAACTGATTTAATATAATTATAAAAAAATCACATAACAAATACGAATTAATTACGAGGATTTGTGAAACCTTAGAAAAACGATTGAGCTCGCACCGGCGTAACTAAATCCATGATTGGCTCCCCGGTAAAGACGTTAGTCCAGAGACTAGTGACTAAATTAAAGATAACTTAGTCTTCTACTACGGCTGAGGATTTCCATACTAGGTTTGTCCCATAAGCAACTGCCAGGATGGTTCACTTGATTTTTGCTGGGTGATATTTTCCAAGGAGAGAGGCCGCTGTCTCTCATTTTGCCTTCTTATACAAGGTATTTCGAAGTTTCTTCTCAGAACCAGGGGCGGAGCTACACTGGTGGGAACAATCTAAAATTTATTTATAATTTAAAATTATAATATTAGCATTACTTTTACAAAAATATTATTCAAACCATATTTTTTTATTATTATTTTTATATAAAAAAAGGTCAATTGGATAGCAACACAAATAATATGCGACATTTTTTAGTATACTGTACTACTATCAATTTTCAAACTCATCAAATAAAAAAAAAATTAATTGGAAATTTTTTTAGAAAAATTAAATCTATCACAAGTCTTTCAACCAAATGATTTAATTTTAATTTGATGAGTTTGAAAATTAAATCTATCACTGTTTTTTGGGTGTGGGTACAATTTTTTAGACTTATTTGAGCAAAAGTGTATGGATAAATTGTTTATTCTATTAAGTACAATTTTTATAAAACTTTTTGTGTTTAGGTACAAAATTCAAATGAATTAAAATCATTTTTACCTAAATATCATTCCTTAATTTATGCAGCCATCATTGACAGTTATTTGAGGAAACAAATATGTGAAGATTACATATTTGTTATCTTTAATTAGGGGTGCAACTTGGGTTGGGCAACCCGATTTCAACCCGAGCCCAACCCGAAAAAATTAGGGCTTGGGCTAGGATTTTTAATACTTGGGTTGGACTTGGGTCAAAAAATTTCAACCCGAATTTAATTTGGGCCGGGCTCGGGTTGAGGTATCGACACCCCGATTTCAAACTCTTGATGTTGATTTGTTGAGTAAAAAGTCTTGATGTTGATTTGTTCAATATACTTAGTTCCAACTTCTATGTTTTCTGGTAAGTTGTTTGTGGTTTCAAATTGTTCAAAGGGGCTTCGCCAACTACATTAAATAGTGCAGTTCACTACTAACAACATCATCCTCCTTTTTCTTTGCATTCGTCACATTTATGGTTAATTTACAATTTCCTCCCTCTAACTTTTGGTAATTTTATAATTAACTCTCTCAATTTTATCCATTCTAAAGAAATTATCCCCCTACAATTTGAATATTGTTTCAATTAACTCTTATTAGTAATATCCAACCATCAAAAGTGACAGAAAATTAACCACGTGATTTAAAATTCTTTCAAAAATAAACTATGGCAAGCGATCTTCAGCTCTTTCAGTTCAAAAATTTAACACTCTTTCCCTTTTCGGCTTTCCTCTCTGACAAAAAGCCCGCTTCTCATTGCGCTGAAATTTCACTCTTTTCTCTAGAAAAAAAAAATGGTCTTTCTTCTCTCTTTAATGCTCTGTTTGGTACGATGAAAAAGTGGAAGGATGAAAAGTGGGAGGGATAAATAAAACATTATGTTTGGTAAGGAAGGAAAAAAGGAAGGATGGAAAAGTTGATGGATTAACTTTCTTTCCAACTCACCAAAATTAATCCCTCCAAAATCGGAAGGAAAATGGATGGAAAGTTAATTATTTGTGTTGAGATGTATCTTATTTGTCTATATATATTTTAATATATACATATATTATATATACATTAATTTTATATAAAAATACAATAATAAAATATGTATATATATATATATATTTTTAAATAAATTTAAAAATAAAAAATACAAATACAAAAATACAAATAATAAAAAAATAAAAAATAAAAATAATAAACAGGTCAACTCGCAACTCGACACGACACAATTAATTAAATGAGTTGAGTTAGATTTTACTAATGTTCGACATAAATCCATAATGACTCAACATGAATCTGACACGATACGACTCGATTATCACCCCTAATCTTATCCAGCACAAAAAAATAAAATAAAAATAAATTAGTCATTTTTATTTTCCATCCATCCAACCAAACACAAATGAAGGAAAATGTATCCCTCTTATTTTCTTTCCTTGAAGGATAGAAAGTGTATCCCTTATACTTTCCATCTTTCCAACCAAACGGAGCATAAGATTCCCTGCACCATGACAATACCTCTGTAATGGCAACACCACACGCAAACATACTATCATATAAGGCCTTGTGTGTGTAGTGTGTACCCTTTCCATATGAACCCTCCTACCACATTGAAGAATTTTGCATTGAGAGCCAAGGATTGAAGCTATGGTTAATTTCTTGAGGAGCTGCAGTTAGGGTTAATAATCAAGTTGAGTTTTGCGAGTTCGAGTCAAGTTTGTCGAACTTGTTTTTTTAAACGAGAGTAAAAATTATTCAAGTTCAGCTCGTTTAGAAAATGAGTCGAGTCTAAGTTGAGCCCAAAAACGAACAGAACTCGAGTCAAACTCATATAGCTCGACCATTTTACATATAAACGAGTCGAGTTTTGTGAGTTCGACCCGAGCTTTTCTGTTCAACACGAACCAAGTTCGAGTCAAATATTGTTTGAGTCGAATTTGAGTCAATCCTCGGTTCGATTATCAACCCTGGCCGTAGTTTTGGTGGCAATGACATTACTATGAGAAACAAATGGAGGACACAATAGTATATATATATATATATTGGAGCTGAAAATTGAGAAATAGGAAAAAAAAATCAACAAATGATCAAGGATACCAAGGTTGTCAGATCATGAGGGATTCATTCCTCATAAATATCTTAAATCCCGATGTTGATGGTCTGCCTTTAATCAAACTGAGAATTGACGAAGTGTACATAAATTAGTCAAAATCTTTGACCGTTGAAAAAAAAAAAGAGAAGAAGGAAGATTGTTTTTGAAATTTTATGTTCTTTGTCCACTTCAACAATTAATTTAGCAGGAGGGAAACTTTAAAAAATTAAAAAATCAATTTGTCGAAATTGGAAAATGAGAGAATTAATTGCAAAAGGACCCAACTTTAGAAATGATAAACTT
This sequence comes from Ilex aquifolium, assembly GCA_951799425.1. Classification (NCBI taxonomy): domain Eukaryota; kingdom Viridiplantae; phylum Streptophyta; class Magnoliopsida; order Aquifoliales; family Aquifoliaceae; genus Ilex; species Ilex aquifolium. Next base: position 12,599,186 of record OX637394.1, on the reverse strand, counting down.
TTAATTAATGAACTCATAGACCATGGAATTAGAATGTGGGTCCTATGCCGATTGAGACGAAGCCTCCATTGGTCTCAAAGTCAGATTCCAACTAATTAAATTGATTGATTGATTCATTGATTGGGTTTGAGTCACATTCTGGCAGCGTGTCAACTAGGTTACTGAAATAATTATTATTTTTATTGTTTGTTTTGGTTGGAAGACAATAACGACTTATCCAAACCCCCCTTCTTATTCTGCTGCCATTCAACTATTCAATTATTTACGTGCATTTTTTTGTGTCACATAACATTCCTTCTTCCACAAGACTACACCATACCAACTTTCTCTCTCCGGCTTACATTTTTTTCCACACGACTCTTGCTTAGTGATTCACATCCTTCACAATTTAAATCTTCAACCCACCAACAAAACATCCAAAATTACCAACAATCGTCTTTATTACAATTAAAAATTCGTTAGATTCATAATATCACGTTATTGTCAACATATGAAATCATTGAAAGAGTTCATAAAAGACAGATGGATATTCAAAATATTATTTCATACATATATACTAGCAATTGCCCGTGCCTGAAGGCACGATATTACTCGTAAATTAGTTACAAATATTTTCTCATACATAAATGTAAAGTAAAATACAACATTGTAGTAAACGACGAACAAAATGAGTCCGCTAATATTTTTTATAATATCAACCTACGTGCATAACATATATTTCCACATTAAATTGTTACGCCACGAAAATTATGTTATAACTACTGAAACATAATAATTCAAACATCTGAAAAAATATATCAGTTGACAATATTCAATGTTATGTTTTTGATTCAAAATCCACGATTTTAAAATTTATAATCAACTTTATCTAAATAATAACAGAATTCATAACTAATAGAATGAAAATTAAAACAATACTCCCACAAATAAACTAAGTCTGCAGATGTTGTCAAATGACCAAATATAACTATCAGAAATTCAACTGACTTCCCAAAGATACAACCTGACTATTGAATTTGTATGATTCGAGTTTATAGTAGTGCTTTTAATTTTATATAATTCTTGTCAGTTATTTATATTATTAGTATATTTTCTTAAACTAAACGTTATTTAGTATTGGATTATTTAGTAAAGATTGTTACTTCGTGTTGTTCACTAAATATTGAATTTGTATTATTCATGTTCATAGTATTACTTATAATTTTGTATCGTTTCTCTCGTTTGTAATTTTGTATCATTTTTCTCGGGTATTTAGATTTGGATTATTTAGTAAATATTGTTGTTTTGTGTTGTTCACTAAATATTGAATTTGTATGATTCATATTTGTGTATGAATTTAATCTTGTATATTTTAAATGTTTAGCATATTTTCTTTAATATATCTCTTGATATCTGAGTTGCCTAATAATTTGAATTTAATCTTGTATATTTTACATGTTAAGCATATTTTCTTTGTTAAATTATATTTTTTGCAAGTTATACTTTTTTTTTTTATTGATTATGGAAAAAACAAAATTGACTATTGAATTTGTATGATTCGAGTTTATAATAGTGCTTTTAATTTTATATCATTTTTCTCGATTATTTATATTCTTAGTATATTTTCTTAAACTAAACGTTATTTAGTATTAGATTATTTAGTAAAGATTGTTGCTTCGTGTTATTCACTAAATATTGAATTTGTTTGATTCGTGTTTATAGTATTGCTTATAATTTTGTATCGTTTCTCTAGTTTGTAATTTTGCATCATTTTTCTCGGATATTTAGATTTGGATTATTTAGTAAATATTGTTGCTTTGTGTTGTTAACTAAATATTGAATTTGTATGATTCTTGTTTTTATATGAATTTAATCTTGTATATTTTAAATGTTAAGCGTATTTTCTTTAATATATCTCTTGATATCTGAGCTGCCCAACAACTTGAATTTAATCTTGCATATTTTACATGTTAAGCATATTTTTTTTGTTAAATTAGATTTTTTGCAAGTTATGTTTTTTTTATTGATTATGAAAAAAACAAAATTGACTATTGAATTTGTATGATTCGTGTTTGTAATATTGCTTGAATGAAAGAGAGAGATACATATGAATATTTTCGTGATATATACTATTTATCTAATATTTATTACATAATTTTCTTTCAGAGAGAGATACAGATTAATATTTTCGTAATATACTCTCTCTCTCTGTGATATATACTATCTATCTACAGAGAGATGTAGTATTTGCTTGAATCAGGCACTATCTAATATTTTCGTGAGATACAAAGAGAGATTCAGAGGAAAATATTGTGAAAATTTGATACTTTTTGGGTGAGAGAGAGAGAGATACAGAGGAATGAGAGAGAGAGAGAAATTTGCTTGATTTAAGGAAAAGATTTGGGAGAATTAAATTTTAGAATATCAATTTTGGAAACTAAAAATTTTGAGTAGCAAAAATATTTTAAAAGAGCTAATGTGGTACGTCGGATCAAAACGATCTGAGACGTCAATAGCTTGAGACAGTTTGAGATAATGCTGTACGTTGGATGATGACTTTTTTTGTTACAAAACAATCTGGGCCGCTCTTTGTCTCCAAAATTTAAAATCGTTCTACTTTATTATATAGATATATATAGTGCTCACCTTATACTTTTTGTTCTACACTTTTTGTAGACTTAATATACTCAAATGACTATAAAATTTTTTGATACATTTTTGACACGGTGGAACTATTTGTGGAGATCTCAGGTTGTTCTATAATTTTTAAATAAACATTGTGGGATCATTTTGATATGGGACAAAAATTAAGGTTACTGTGCGATAGCTTGATTTCTGATATATAGAAAGACATTTTTTGGTATTGACAGTGAAATTATAATATGATGGTTTCAACGGACAAAAACTTCTAGGGATCAATATTAAATAGTTATTATTAGACTCATTTTTTGTGAAGGATTACAGTTAGCCTCTTTTTTTTTTTACACTATGTATTTCTATGCTCGCTTTTAATCCATTATGTTTAATAACTCTTTAAATATTAAAACATGATGTAAGTAAATATAAATAAATAAATACTACATATGTATGTATCAGAAAAACAAATTATGTTTGATTTAGTACATTGCCCCCTCTTTAATTCTTTGAAAATTTGTATAGTGACCTTACTCTATTTTCTTTTTGCTGAAACAAATATTTTATTTTTAGGCTGAGTAATAAACCAAATGTGAAACGCCCTAACTCATATATTGACCGAAAATAATACCTTTGTTATTTAATTATCTTTTCTCTTATTCTTTAAAAACAATTGTATAGTTGTCCATATTATTCTTCTTTTATAAATTATTGGCTCCTAATTAGTTAGTATCACACGAATTAATAAAACTAGTAAAATGCATTAACCCGAAAGCGTGTAAGTCATTCCACAAGATCAATTTCTCAACCATATTAAAAGAGAACTATTGAGAAATTTATTTCATGAAACTGAACAATAATAGACGATTCTTGAGATTTGATAAAATGTTATCGTGTTCTACTTTAATACATTATTATTATTATTATTTTTTTAACTTACACTTTAATATGTGATTGAATTAGAATATGAGAAAATCTTGTATAAATATAATAACCAATTTAGTACATATTAATCGATGTTTAAATATTTTTTATCTCAATTAATTAATTTTTCCATTCATATTCTTGTCCCCTCTAAGATAGAATTTTGGTTCCGTCCCAGGACCTTGTTGAATGTTAAAGAAAAAGTTAGGAAAACTGATTTAATATAATTATAAAAAAATCACATAACAAATACGAATTAATTACGAGGATTTATGAAACCTTAGAAAAACGATAGAGCTCGCACCGGCCTAGCTAAATCCATGATTGGCTCCCCGGTAGAGACGTTAGTCCAGAGACTAGTGACTAAATTAAAGATAACTTAGTCTTCTACTACGGCTGAGGATTTCCATACTAGGTTTGTCCCATAAGCAACTGCCAGGATGGTTCACTTGATTTTTGCTGGGTGATATTTTCCAAGGAGAGAGGCCGCTGTCTCTCATTTTGCCTTCTTATACAAGGTATTTCGAAGTTTCTTCTCAGAACCAGGGGCGGAGCTACACTGGTGGGAACAATCTAAAATTTATTTATAATTTAAAATTATAATATTAGCATTACTTTTACAAAAATATTATTCAAACAATATTTTTTTATTATTATTTTTATATAAAAAAAGGTCAATTGGATAGCAACACAAACAATATGCGACATTTTTTAGTATAATGTACTGCTATCAATTTTCAAATTCATCAAATCAAAAAAAAAAATTAATTGGAAATTTTTTTAGAAAAATTAAATCTATCACAAGTCTTTCAACCAAATGATTTAATTTTAATTTGATGAGTTTGAAAATTAAATCTATCACTGTTTTTTGGGTGTGGGTACAATTTTTTAGACTTATTTGAGCAAAAGTGTATGGATAAATTGTTTATTCTATTAAGTACAATTTTTATAAAACTTTTTGTGTTTAGGTACAAAATTCAAATGAATTAAAATCATTTTTACCTAAACATCTTTCCTCAATTTATGCAGCCATCATTGACAGTTATTTGAGAAAACAAATATGTGAAGATTACATATTTGTTATCTTTAATTTTTGAATTTTGAATGAATAGTTTTGTGCGATAGATGCAGTAAACGTTAGTGTTCAATTGATCTCTGCAGTAAGAGTCTTCAAACGTCTGTGTTCAACTGATGTTTGCAGTAAAAGTTCTTCAATATTTTGGGGGCCAATAGACTGGGTCACGGGTCAGCCTGTCAGGCCGAGCTGTTGGGCCATTATAATCGATATTTAGAATTACATCAATATGGAGAAAACATGTGAGTAAAGGGAGGGCTAGAGAGCATAGAAACCCCATAATCATATTGAATTGAACGTTTATATTACATAAGTGTAGCTATCTATAGTCTTCTCCACCATTATTTTTTGTCCAACTAGTGTGAGATGTCCCCATAACTAAACATCCTTCGATTTTCTGAATGCAAGAAGATCAGCATAGTACTTTATGATCCATCCTTCAATGACCTAGGCTTCTAACCTTCTTTGCATTACTAACCACTCTGGATCACTTTGTTCCAGTTGTTTTATATCCAAGCAATGGGATCTTGTCCCAAAAAAAACAAGAAAAACCGAAAAAATGGTATTTCGTAGGACTTCTTGACATTTAACATGTAGCTCATAGGAACAAATATCATCAGTTCTATAGATTTCTTCTCAAACAGTAGGGCATTTTATATGGATTTCTATAATTTCATGGTGATGATAGAAATGAATCGAGCACGTGCCATTAACTGTATTAATGGCGATAATAGTGTCTGATATATCCTCTAGCACCCTGATATCAAACCAATATAATAACTTGATGTGTAATTATTTGGAAAATAAAATGTAAAATTCTTGTTTAATTACCTGCCGCTACTGTAAGGATCCCTCAGTCCATTGGAGAAAATGATGTTGCAAGCAAACCTATGGAGGATCAATTTTATGTCCTGCAATGTGGCACAGATAATGCATCATACAGTACAGTACTCAAAAGTTTTATCTGAAGTTCTTGGAAAAACATAAAAACAGTTTAAGGATGAAGAATGGCATACATGGCCCCCATAGTAGGATGTGACCCAATGAGGCCGAGGTTGAACGCTATACATTCTCTTGCAGTCTCTGATGAAGCGCTTTAGATTGAAGGGTTCTGGTGGGAACATACTGTTATTGCCACCACGTCCAATGGGTATTACCATCTCAGTATATGTCTAAGCAGATAAGCCAGTCACTTTCAAATAAGTAAACACCTAAGATTACAATTCTAAGAAGCATTCAGTGCGTGAATTATAAATTGCATGCAAGGAGGGATGAATGTGAATGCACTAATTACTTATCATCAGGGATGATGCGAAATAAATGATTTGGGTATGTATTGATAAAATTTTAAGAGGATACATGTTATATGACTTAGAAACACAACATGGTATGACCAATTTACAGCTCTAACATAGAAAAGTAGGTACACACCTGCCATACCCACCCATCAGTCTGGATAGGAGAATCATATTCAATTATGTCGTAGCAATCCTGTTTGCCTTCAACTGCTACAACACCAGCAAATATCCGGCTCAGAATATCACTTCCTTCGGATTCTCCATCAATGCCGCCACAGACCACAGTAACTGGATATGTTGGTGGTGCATTGTATTGAGCTGCTTCAGTGTATTTTAAATCCAAGTAGTCCTTGAGCTCATAAGATTTGTTTAAGGGCCTGAGAATAAAAGACAGAACCCCCTATAGGTGAGTGTTTCAATCAAGTTCATTCAACTAGAAAACAGCAAGATTGGCTGTTTACTTGCAAGTCTTGAATTTTTGGCTAAGAATTGAAAGACCATTGGGCTTCGAAGCAACTCTATCGATTTCAGACCACGATCTTCGGATAGTTTGGTAACAAACTCTCACTAGCTTCCTGCAACAACGATCCAACATGCCAATCACATTTTTCTTGAAAGTTTTTGAATCAAAATCACAAAACTATCAAAAAAGGATGTCAATTACTCTGAAATCCTTGTTGACAATGGAATAGTATCCATCCTGGGGAGTTATATCATTGAAATAAAGGATAGGAGCCGATGAAGCCAGAGCACCAAGAGCAATGTGTGGATATTTCAGCCAAAACCACGAAGCAAGCACTTGAATTTTTCAAATTTACATTAGGAAACAAATTAATGAAAAACTCATTATGCAAAGAAAGAATTAATTGCATGAGATACTGAATAACGATTTGTATCACTTACTTCCCCCGTATGATGCTCCAATGACAATAATTGGACAATTTTCCGCAGATAATTTTTCTTTGAGGTATATCAGCAACTCTGCAGAATCAGCAAGAGCTTGAGCAGAGTTAAAACAACCTCGAATGCTATCGTTTCTCATGGCTTCTTCCATTGATCCTAGTGGAATTGATTTTCCATAGAATCGATGCTGATCATAGAAACAAGAGTCAAGACTTTGATAAGTGATTAATTTGGTCAACAAGCAAAGAATCCTCAACATATAAAATTTTTCGGAACTCTTCGAGAAAACCAGAAACACTACAAAGTTCAGTGTCCCATCTTAAAATCTCAAAAATATAGTTACATTCCGAAAGAGTTCAGCATTTTACTCAAACCTCTATATAAATCAGGAGAGCTCCAAAATGAGGAGCGTTATCAGTGAGAAATCCAACACCATCTATATCATCATCCAACCGAGTTTCTGCACCAAAATAAACAAAGATTGGAGCATTTGAACTTGGGCCACCCCAGTATCTGTAGTTGATGACATATCTTTGTTTGAAAGTGGCATAGCTTTCTGGCCTGTAGTTGAAGTGATCAAGTGTTTGAGTATAGAAAAAGGAGTTGAAATCCTTCGAAACAGATTTTGATATGGTTTCCTGCTCACGTAGGACATTTTTTCTGAGTGCACTGAGCCTGTGCAAATTATGTGGGGTTGCACAAACAGAAGAGAAAACGAGAATGAGCAAATGAAACCATTGAAACAGAATGGTAAGAGAGTTCATGGTGCTGAATTCAGAATAAATTTTCCTGAGCTTAAAGGGTTGTCCTGAGTACACTTTTATATGGATATGGCATTAGGATGTAGTTGCCTAGCTTGGAAATTTTTTTATGATACATAGACTGACCTAATGAGAACCAAAAATAGGGAGAAAAGATTAACTTAATTAATAAGCAATATCTCATGGAGGTACAAGCCACAACTTTATAAAGCCACAGTCTAGAATGAACATCAAGTGGCTAAACATAAATGTGAATAAAGGCTCAAAAATGGAACAAACCTCAACAGAAGATTATTCCATATGTTATAAAATGATTAAAACAACAACTCACTGTCTATCGATGCTCATTACTTCTAGGAGCAGAGCAACTTTCCACCATTGTGTGAGATGCAAAATAAAACCAAGGTTAATTAAAGGACTTGGTGGGGATGGTGGATGGAATAAAAAAGAACAGAACAACTGGTTTTTCAAGTATTATTGAACTTGATCAAATTATTTCATGAAACGAAGTGTCTGTGAAGTATTATAACATTTTCTTTTGAGGGTCAGGAAGCTCAAAGCGATCCAAGAGCTAATGTGCTAAGTCATATAAATTTCAAATCGTTCTCTCTAAACTTTTCGTGGTAGGGGGTGAGGCGCACAAATATGTTGTTCGGAAGTTTGTGACAACAAAATTCTTGAGAATCTGGTCTCTCCAATACAGTAGTACCAGTCATAGAATGGTCTGTAATTATATGTTAACTACAACATTACATTCATGGTTAATTACGAGTTCGCCTTTCATTAGCCATTGTTTTTCAGTACCTCATTTTCTTTCATCCTTTCAGCACATTTGGTTTGAGGTCTCTGCTCCAGATTTCCAGCAACTGAGAGCTGACAATCCTCTTTATCAGCAATTGAGAGTGGCTGATTCAGCTGATATCTCATGATTGATAGCAACAGAATGGACTCTTTTTGTTTCTTATTGCTCTTGGAGATCAAAGGTTCAAAATCAGCATCTACATTTCTTTTTTGGGTAAATGTCAGCATCTTGTATCACCGTCTCTTTCATTTTCTGATTCTGAATAGCACAAGTAATTACTGAATCTGAATGCCACGTTCACTTTCTCTTTGAAATTTGGTTGGAGACTATTCTACCAATTAATATGCACTAAAAGTGATTCATTGAGTCACTGTAATTATACCATCTCTGGGACTGGGAAGCTTATTAAAACTTCATGAGCATTACATCGAGCATGTGGCATGCATATTGAGAAAGAAGATCATTGTCCTGCTATTAACCCTTTTGAATGGTGGTGTTATTTTGATGTTACCTTGTATCTTAAAACTATTCTGTAAGAGGAATTTCAAATCAATATCTTTTATTGTACATTTTCATTGTATTCTGAGCTTCATCTGCTCCTTGTCGATTCCTCAAAATGATCGATCATAAAAAATTTAAATTTTAAAATAGTTAATAACATTTTTAATTCTTAAAGTATGTTCGTTTTGTTAATTTGGTACTCAATATATAAATTTAGTCCTTAAAGTATGCAATTCGTGTTTAATGATCTCTATACAAACGGACCTTTAGTTTTGCAACGAAAATTTCCACGTATCATTCTCTCAGACGATATCATGTAATTATTTTTGTCAAAAACTGAACGACTCATCTTTGTAGGGACTAATTAAATCCGAATTAAATAATTTAAGGACTCAATTGATAAAATTAATATATTGAGGATCAAAATGATAAAACTACCAAAAATACTAACTCTTTTTAAAAATATATAAATATAAAAAAACAGACTTCAATAAGCTCATTCGACGGTTCTCAAATAGACTCATCTAGCAGTCACCAATATCCCTCTTAAAATTATTTATATTACACTGTACTTTCAGGTACGGATTACCCTTAATTAAGTTATAACTCCTAAAAATATTAAAAACAATAAGTTACAAAGTTGAGCACCTCCAAGACTTAAAAGAAAAAAAAACAGTGGCAATTAATTTATCTCTAACAGCCTGCCTATATAATATTACTATTCTACCGGTAAAGCAATAGCGTTTCAAAGGCAGAAAATGTCGTATTCTTGAGCACCTAAAAATGGACCTTTTTGCGGAGAAATGCTCACCACTTATTAATCACTTCCCTTGCACATATTTCATCAAGCTATGTGTGTGAGGAGTCTGAATTATCACAATCCATTCCTCTATAGCCATGTTTTCATGTGGGATTTGTAGAAACTTGAGTTTGGATAATATTGTATCTCAGAGGAAGGCTCTCACTACATTAACTACCACCAACTCGTCAATTCGATTTGCACAACACCACGAAGTCAATCACTTTGATATAATTTATAACACCTCGAATCAATATTTTATTTGGCCTAGAGCTACACATGCAACTTTATACAATGATGTCGAAAGTTACCATTTATCAAACACGTCACACGTACAAAATTCAGCAAGTGACATATATAAGATTGGTTTGGGTGACCATACACTTACAACCCGGTCTCGGGCATGATCTCATGGCACTTACAGTTGTACTAATAATCTCAATGGAACTCCACGATTGAAGAAAATAGAATGTATAAAACGAGGTAGAGGTACTCATAAGATTTCTTGAGGGCAGTGTGTTGTAATTTCTAAGTGATTAAAGAAGACCTCGTTGCCAACCATCCTTCTATAATTTTGACCTCCGCCTCTCTCTGTGAGACCAACCAGTCAGGGTCAGTTGCTGTTGGAGTAGCTAAATCCAAGCAATGTGCCCCTGGTAAATAAAAAAATAACAAACCCACATCAAATACTTTTGTATGAAAATTTACATTTTAGCTACAACTGGTTTGAGTCATTCAACTTCATTCCTTCAAACTTTGGACTGCCTTTTTTTAAATTCTTTCGTGTTTTTCTGACTTTTTTTTTTTTGGGGAGGGGGTTGAGATTGACTGGTTTTAGAGAGGAAAAAATCGTGGTTATCAAAATTTCGATCTGGATCTTACAGTCCTATGATCCGAAACAAACAAATTGATCCAGATCTTATTGAACATATTGTATTTTGGCATCTTACATCCTGGGCTGATTGAGTTTCGTTACCCAGCTTCACCTCTTTGGAGGCGGTTGTGTGGGATTCGATCCGTGGCTGAGCCGAGGATCAGATGGTTAGTACGGTCTGGTGAGGTCAGCTTCTGGTATGATTGTTGGTTGGGGGATTACCCATTGGCTTTAGTGTATCCGGGGGCAGCTTCTGGGGTTCCTATTTCTGCTTACTGGAGGGGTCGGCAGTGGGACAGAGGCCGATTGTTGGGGATTTTGCCTCCTCCAGTTGTTGAGCAGATTGTGCAGATTCCAATTCCAGAGCAGGGGATTGATCAGATGAGGTGGAGGTTGTCTTTGGATGGGAATTTTTCATTGAGGACTGCTTGGGCTGATATTCGGGGTGTGGCTCCAGTTCGTGCTGGGTTTTCTTGTGTCTGGCAGAGGCATTTTCCGACTCAGATCTTCTTCTTTATGTGGCGGTTGTTTCATGGTTTTCTGGCCACAGATGATGGCTTAGAGAGACGGGGTTTCCATGTAGTATCCCGGTGTGTGTGTGGTGGGGCTGTTGAGACTCTTAGACATCTTTTTCTGGATTATCCGCTTGCAGTTCAAGTGTGGGGTCACTTTTATCGGATGTTTGGGATCAGATGTTGGCCGTTTCAGTCTCCTTATGCTTTGATGCTTCATTGGCGGCGTTGTGCTCCTTCTGCAGGTCACGTGCGAGTATTGCTACCGTGCTTCATTCTGTGGCACTTATGGAAGGCGCGTAATGCTTATAGGTTCGATGGCCAGGCCTTTCAGGTGACCGTTGTGATTCAGAGGGTTATGACCGACATACAGTTGGTGGGGCTGGCTTTTGGGTTTGCTCCAAGTTAGTTGCGTCGGGATGAGTCAGTTGAGTTTGTAGGTTCTCTTAGGGTCTTGGTTCCTCGGCCTCGACCTCTTCGCTTGGTTGCTTGGACTCGTCCTGTAGCGGGTTGCCTGAAGATCAGCGTTGACGGCTGTTCTAAAGGCAATCCGGGACTGTCTGCCGCAGGGGGTATTATTCGGGACCACCAGGGTCGGGTACTTAGGGCTTTTTGCTCGTTTCTGGGGCATCAGCCTATTCTGTATGCGGAGTTGCAGGCGGTATGTGCTGGGTTGGAGTTGGCCGCAGATTTGGGAGCTTCAGAGTTGGTAGTGGAGTCAGATTCAGCTACAGTGGTTTCTTGGGTTTCTTCTCAGGGTGCTGGGTGCTGGGTGCTGGGTTTATGCTTACCTGCTTGCTCGGATTCGGGTTCTGTGTGTTTCTCTCTCGGCTCGCGTCTGCCACGTCCTACGAGAGGCGAATCAGGCTGCAGACTTCATGGCTAATTGGGCTTGCTCTCAGCAGCTCAATCAGCGATTCCCTGATTCGTCATCCCTTCCTGCTGGGATTGCAGGCATCATTGCCTTGGACGCTCGACAAACCCCTCACGTTCGTCGTTGAGTTTTATTTTAATTGATGTTTCCTATTATTTTGTTCTGTGGGGAATTCCCACTTTGCTTTTCTATTTATTTATTTTTCATGCTTTTTGGTGGTGAGTCACCTCGTTTTTGGACTTTCTTCCACTTCTGGAGGCTTGGCTTTATGACCTCCTCCCTTGTACATTTTTTCGTTTAGTTATATATACTGGTAGGGGTCCTGCCAAACCCCCCACCCACATTGGGTGGTTTTGAGAAAAAAAATATATATATATATTGTATTTTGGCATTTCTTTTTTTTTTTTTTTGTTTTCTCTTTTTGATAATTCAAGAACCCCCACCAACCAAGCTCATTTGGATCCGTGGCCAATAGTCAACCTGAATCCACGTGCAAAGCCTCTTTTCGACGGGCAGGGGTTAAATTTAGGATAGGTGGCCCCATGTATCATTTTCACTCTCTGGATTATCGAACCCTTAACCAATGTCAATTTACTTTCAAGGAATTTTTAACGATTTCAGTTTTATTTAAAATCATATAGGGGGTTTGTGTAGGTTTTTGAAGTATATAACGATTAACGATAATATGCTACGAAGTTGGAATGAAATATTTAATCTTCCCTATAAATAATCTTCAATATAAACGCTACAAAAAAAAAAAAAGGGACAAAGAACATACCTTCTTCTGTATACACAACTACAACACTGTCTGATATGTTTTGTAGAACTCTGTAAATGTAGAGACATTAAAAGCTTAGCTTAACTAATTTTAGTAGCTAGGTATCACAAGGCATACAATTAGGTTTAGAAGTTTCAGTTCATTTACCCTCCTGCACTGTATGGGTCTCGGAGTCCATTAGAGAATATGATGTTGCTTGCAAAATTTCCAAGCACAGATTTAATATCCTGCAGTTTCCATTACAACCCAAAATTGTGAGTACCAATATTTGACGATAATGCTTCGTGTCAATACCCTTTTTTCATTTTCTTTGTAAATAGCATTTATATGTATCTATATTATTTGCATTGTTTTTGTTCTTGTTTACTCTCGTTTTATATACAAATATAAGTGTATTATTTATATACCACTAACCATGTAAACTAATTTTTAAAATAGGGATTCTCTGTGATTTTACTTTTTGGTGAAATTATTTTTTGGCGTGAATGCAAGTTATTTGAAAAATGCTACTAAACGGTACCTTATATAGATGTTGTTACATAAGATATCTGCTAAGTGATAGGAGAGGATATTGAAGCTTACTTGTCCTCCAAACTCTGTTGTGATCCAATGAGGTCTAGGGGTGACACCAAAGACACCTTCACAGTTCCTGGTGAAGTTGTTCAAATCAAATGGCAATGCTTCGAACATTGTATCATTGGCACCATTTCCAATCGGCATCACCATCTCCGTACAAGTCTTTGACAAGAACAAAACACCCAAAAAAACATAAAATGAAATAAAGATCACGATATGGCAATAGAGTAAGGCCAGTAAGGAAAATAGATATGGCCATACATGCAAAATAGATGGTTCACTCTCAATTAGTCGGATCCAGATTTCCTCAAATACTCTCCATCTTCCACGTATTATTTACTTTTAATGATTAAGACACTCATACACAATAAGTTCCACTTGAATTCATAGTAGGTGATCTACCAAGAAAGAAAATCGAGAGAATGCATCGAAGAGAATTTCATTCCCAATTAATCAATGTCATGGAAGAGAGAGCAAATTGTCCTTCAAACAGACATGAAAATCTTGAATCAAACACAAAGAGTCACCTTTGATCTCAAAAATGAGAACCCACTTTTGGGGTGATGCCAAACACTTCATAATAGCACATCACTTGGTGAAGTGTTTTGTAAATATTAGTTTTGAACTTTTACCATACAACATGTATGCTAAAGCTATACGGGCTAGCCCAAAATGGGTGGTATTAATATTATACAATGTCGTATGTACACGAATATCACAATTGATATCAATGTTCATGATTTTTACAGTGTAGAGGCTATGTAGTTTGTGTCTCCCTTAGTCTGGTGAGTCGGTGAAAAGAATTTATAATTGTAAGTTTAGGACCTTCATTATTCAACACATTTTAAAAGCGACGATGCTAGTATAAAAATGTGGATCATGGAAGTAATACCTGCCAATCCCATCCGCTATTTTTGTGTAATTTGAGATCGAAAACATAATGGCATGGTTCTCCAGCACTGACATTGAGGCCTGCAGCAACTCTGCTAAGAATATCATCAGTCTCGTTCATTGCTCCATCGATGGCACTGCATACCTTTTCTACTGGATTATAAGGAGGGTTGTCGTATTGAGCAGAACCCATATACAACAGCACTAAGTAGTCCTTTAGATCTTCTGATGAGTTCAGAGGCCTTCAAACCCACCCCAATGTCAAAATTGTCAGAAGTTATAAGGATATCATATAAGTGTTACTCACCAAAAAAAAAACACACATTGTCAATGCCACATAAATGATAAATAAATGAATAGGTGATTAACACTTTGTTCTCAGGAAGATTTCACAATTTTCACCGTGTTCTCTCAAGTTTCAAATTCTCACGGTGAACTATAAATTTTCTTAAAATATAGCAATGCGACCCAATTAGTCAAACCATTCGTAATTTCTAGTTAGGTGGTGTATCCCATGTGTTATTCGTGTGAACTGTGACATTTAGCATAACTACGATGTCAGGGCAGGCTTGATGTAAATGGGGGCCTATTCAGAAGCTTTAAATGAGGCATTTTTTAAAATTTATTATAAATATATTTTACTTAAAAACTATTCTCTCATTTTTTGGGACGCAAATTTAGTGATTAAACTTTTACATTTAAGTTTCGCTAATATATCGTTTTCAATAGATCATAGGACTGATTCATCCAATCTTTCTTGTGGCATAGTTGATTGTAAGTAAAATTTTATAAATTTTAATTTTAAAAAATTTCTTTCAGCAAAGAGAGATGCCTACTAACAATTTTTTAACGTGTAAGAGAGAGAGAGAGAGTTACCTAAAAGCTAAAAAAAAGTAAAATTGCATAGGCGGACTTTTTGAGTTGACCGGGTTTCTAAAAGTTAAAATGAGTAAAAAAATTGATTAAAAGAAGAAATGGTTGGGTTTTTTTTGTTTTAGTTTGGGCTTTTTTTATGATATATATTTAATTGGACTTATACAGACTAAATTTTTTAGATCATAGATAACATTAATTCTCAAATATCATAGCATTATATGAATACCCTCTTTTTTGGGGGTCGTATGTAAACATTTAAGTTGCTTGCCTATTGGGCCGGCCGAGGGGTGCAAATTTTAAAATATTTCACAGTCTAAGTAATTTTATGATATCTTTACAACCAGAAAACCAAAAAACTTCTCATCTAGTGTTTGGAGCACATTGCTATCTCCTTGAAATGCTGAGGTTCAATGTAAAACTTTCAATCATTAAGGGGGGGGAAGTAAAAATTTTGACATATTTTAAGGATAAAGTGCCATTAGTCCAACATAACTAAATACATGAAAGAAGAAATAAGTGTTTCATTGCTTACTGGCATGTGCTAAATATTCGACTAAGGTTCAAAAGGCCATTTGGCTGAGCAGCAACTTTGTCAATTTCACCCCAAGACTGTCTTATGGTGTTGTAACAACTCTCGCTGGTATCCTGCAGCCAGCCCATGCGTGTTATTCTTGAAAAAGGATAAAATTAGTTTTTTTGTTAAAGAAACGTTACCAAATGATTACTTTTTATTTTCTTACTCTAAAATCCTTGGTCACGATGACAGAGTATCCATCTTGGGGCGTGATGTTGTCAAAATAGAGAATTGGAGCAGATGATGCAAAAGCACCGTAGGCAACATGTGGATACTTCAGACGGAACCAAGACGCAAGCACTGAAACAAAGAAACTCGAAAAAATTCATATCAATAACAAAGATCGCACCAATTGCACAATGCTATCTCGTCTAATAATATATCGTAAGAATAGTAAGTAATACGCATTGCTACATATAGATCCCATTTTGGAGATACTGATTCCCGGACAAAAAGAAGAATATCGGGACTTGGGAGGAAGAAAAATTGGAATATTTTTTTCACTAGCACCGAGTGTATAGGCAACTTACTTCCACCATATGATCCTCCAACTGCAATGACAGGACAATTTTCTGCTGACAAGTTCCTCTTGAGATCTATGATCACCTGTGCGTAATCTGCCAATGCTTGAGTCGAACTGAAAAATCCAAGGGTACTTGCATTGCTGAATGCTTCATTTCGACTTCCAAAGGGATTTGATTCTCCATAGTATCGATGCTGTAAATGAGTAAATTAACCTGATACTTGGTCTCTATAAAACATATCAGAAGATTTTTTATGAGCAGCAACATATATATCAGAAGATTACAAGGCCCATGTATACCTTTTTTTCCACCTGTAAAAGACTTGGAGAGAACTTGTAAAAACACATAGTAGTAGTAGTAAGTGATAAGATACACGAAGTTGACATAGAGTTAACAGGCTTGAATTTGGTCTACGGTGGTTCGGGTGGTGTGGTAGGCTGATGGACTCGCAAAATCCATCAAATAAACGAGCCAACGAAACTGGCTAGATACGGTTATAAACGATATGGACACTACTATAAATGAGTTCAATATGAATTGAGTAAATTTTGACTCAAACACAAATTATAGAACATAGAAACACGACCCCATTAAACTCATCCATATTGACATATATTTACCTCTATGTACACCAAGAGGCCTTTGAAACGAGAGGCAAGTTCAACAATGGCTCCAGCAAAATCTGCCACAAGAGTAATATCACCTTCATCACCCGTATAGACGAAGATCGGAGAGCTACTATTTGCCCCACCCCAATACTTGGAATTCACAATATATCTCTGTTGGAAAGTGGCATAACTTTCTGGTTTGTAATTGAAATGATCAAGTGTCTGTGTGTAATTATATGTTACAAACTCTGGAGGGAGCTGTACACCATAGTCATTGGTTGAGAATTTGCTGACTAATCCAAATCTTCGTGTCTTGGGATATATTGCATTAACACATAATGCTGATAGTAGAAAGAGCAATGGAAGTAGTTGAAATGATAACTTGAGGGCCATTTTTGAGCCAAAATGTCTCTGATAACTCTTTGAGACAGTTGTTTTTTTTGGTTTTATACTTGCTTATGGTTTCAATTTCTTGTTCTTGTTACGTGACTTCCTAAGCTTTAGCAATTGTCTGGAGTCCCAGGGGCGGGTATATGCTTGGACAGAAGCTTCTTGTCTGTCTGTATTGCTACCCAGAGTTTTTTTATTTACGTTGTAGGGAAAGGTAGTGACCATTAGAAATATCGAAATAAGATGGTAGTCCTTATGTTGCTCGATTGCAACAATTTTATTTTGTTTTTAATTAGTAATGGGGGATTAGTCCAACTATGGGTATTTTTATAGGGAAAAACACCAATAAGTCTTATTTTTTGTCCCCAATGCTTGATTTTACATTACGCTCTCAAGTATCATGTTTATGATGGTACACATATTATTATGGTTATTACTTTCACGGTGCGTAATTGTAAATGTTGAAAACAATTATTGTACTACACATTTGTACATTTACGTTGAGGGGAAATGTTAAATACTCAATTGCCGAGGGAACAAAGTGAGATCAACGCTATAATTGAGGAGGTCAAATTATTATTCGCCCTTAAATTTGGGTACTCACCGCTGCTACCTTGTGCACTATGAATCACGGATACTTCGTTGAGGTTGACGTACCCGTATCGGATACTTTACGGATACGATACTCGTCGGATACTCGTCGAATACGTATCGGATACACCTTCTACGTATCCGATAATAATTAAATATTAGGATACTTCATGGATACTTTTGTAGTCGAGTAACATATATAATTTTTTAGTTGAACTTTTAACATCTCTTTTCGAATTCACATACCATACAATACATTAACAAAAAATTCATATTACTTCAAAGGTACATGAGTGTTTTTTAAGTATTATCTACAATTACATGTCAAAAAAGTATAAAATAAAGTTATTACATTATAATTTTAGCAAAATTACTTCTAAATACTAGGTAAATATTAGCTTTGATTCCTTTAATTTGTCACTTCACTTTGTGAATATACCACAGCGATACGATATATATTTTCTTGAAACTAAAAAGAATTACTAATTTTTCTTATTATATGTTAAAGAACTACCAAAATATATAAGTATTAAGTTGGTTGAAAATAATAAAAATAATAAAAATATTTTATTATAGTCGTATCTTGGCCGTACCCGTATCCTACTTTTTTAGACTTTGTCGTATCGCCGTATCCGTATCGTATCGTACCCGTATCCCGTATCCGTATCCGTGCTTCATAGCTTGTGCACTTCCATCGTAGTCTTTTTTGCCGTGCGTGATAGCTACTAGATAGACCCACGGTGCTCCTTCTTCTACGTCCATCTCATTTAATTTTTTTACTGGTTCGGTCAAAGATAGACCATTTATGTCGGGATTAGGGTATTTATGAGAGAGAAATTCCTCATGACCCGACTCCCAAGAAGTTGCCAAAATTTGAATTCAGGACATCTGGATTTACAATTCGTCTCTGTTACCACTTGAACTACTCCTTATAGTTTTTCGCAAAAAATAAAATAAAAAAAAAACGATAATAGATGCTCAATGTATTGTACAAAACTTTCGTTTATAGCGAGACCAGATAGAGATAAGAGGCAGCCTTAACCTCACTTGAACGAGGGTGGTTTTGGACCAGGTAAGTTCACTTCGAATGCATATTTGTTTGGAACTTTCAATTTTTACCAGTAACACTTCAGCACCCTACATTATTTATGGTCGTCTGTGATATGATGATAATCAACCTAAAAGGCTAAAATGCTGATTGACACATTGTTCAATCTGGACCACCCATTAATTAATTTAGAAAGATGGCCACGACTAGGCAGCCACTGGATTGATCAACCAAACGTCTATTTCTGTCATTTTCTTTGACTGAAATAGGACATACATAGATAGATTCATTTGCTGCCTTGCTGGTTCATCCAAATAATTCAAAACAAAAGAAATTTCGTCTTCAAATAATATTAGTCTATACCTTATCGTTTTGAATTATTTACTCCACACGCATTCACCCGATGAATACATAAATTACAGTCAAACTCTTTACAAATAGTTCTAATAAAAACGACACACTTAATATCACATGATTGACTGTGAGATGAATTTGGGGCCAAGCAATTTTTAGCTCAAATTTTGGTGGTGCATGGTGGGGATGGGGTGGTTATGTGCATGTTTCTTTGTTTGTCGTCGTCTATGCATAAAATAGAGGAGAAATAAATGAGAGAAAGTAGAAGAAAGCATATAAAGAATCATAAATTAAAAATAAGAGAAAAATAATAGTTTAATACTATAATCAAATCTCAAAGTTTATAACGTGGCTCACTCTAAACTATCTAGCATTATGTGACATGGGATATTTTGAGGAGGCCCTATAGGGTAATAGAGATTCTAGAAACAAGTCCAAGGAAAAAAATCAATCAAGATTATCTCATGTATGTGCAGGTTCTTAAAATCCGACATCAGCTCCTTCAGAGCCACTCTTACAACTCTTCCATCGACTCCTCTCCGACCCTTCAGTTTAAGGTATATATATATATTTTTTGTTTAACTCTCAGGGGTGTCTTACGCATATTTCGACTAATTCTCATTCTTGTCCGATAATAGATAAGTCATTTATGTTAGAACTAAGATATTCATAATAGATAAATTCTTCGAAACTTGACTTCAAATAATTGTCACAATTAGAGTCCGTCCTAGTATATTCACCATTACTATTAATTACTCATCTCTAAGATTTAATCATCATACGAAAGACCCCATTGGCACGCACTCCAGATCTCAGTCCCATATATTTATCTTCCAGACCCCCGACACACGTTGACATCAATGAGTTGCGGTGTGACCAAGATTAAGTTAAGTACGTGTACTTTGGAGTAAAGGTACTTTTTGGTCCAAGAACAAA
Organism: Ilex aquifolium; assembly: GCA_951799425.1. Lineage (NCBI taxonomy): Eukaryota > Viridiplantae > Streptophyta > Magnoliopsida > Aquifoliales > Aquifoliaceae > Ilex > Ilex aquifolium. Next base: position 12,579,104 of record OX637394.1, on the reverse strand, counting down.
CTCGGTTCATTGTTGCCAGGTAGCTTTAGAGACTGCTCAGGATAAGTTGAGACCTAAAACAGTAATTTATTTTGAGGTTTTTTTTATTTGTAGATTAAAAATAATTCTTCTCATTTTTTGAGTTGTAAAAGTATAAATTGAGTTTTTATATTTAAATTTTGTTATCATATTTTTTTTCATCGAGAATATCGCTAATTTGATTATTTTTTCTTGTGACAGCCGATTTTAAGTAAGATTTTATCAATTTTAATTTTGAAAAGATTCTTTTTGTAGAAGTAACTGTTACAAAAATTAATAATAATATTCTATAAACAATGAATACATTTGAAGAAAAAAATTTAGTCTTTTTTATAAAATTTATTGTCTCAATTGGAGTATTTTCTTTGATTTATAAAATCATCTTTAAAATATTTATTTTTAAAATAAATCTAAACTATAAATGTCAGAAAAAATTGTTATGTTTTAAGAAACATCCGAGATCGAGATAAATTTTTTTAAATTATCAGCATTTAATGATTTTATTTTTTAAGTTAAATAAAAAACAAAAAAAAATTCTTTATTTGAAATTGATATCGAGAGAGAATGAGTGAAAATGAAAATGAGAGGGAGGGGCTTTCTAGTATTGCGCACGCACAGAGGGAGAGAGAGGGAGATGAAGTGGTTGAGAATGCAGAGAGAGAGGGGGAGAGGATGTGGTTGAGAATGGGTGGGTGAATTATGACTTGACTTTTGAGTAAACTATTAGTTTTTTTTAATAAAATTTTGATTTTTTTAGGTTTTTATTGTTATGGGTTGAATCATGAGCTCAAAAAATTATTAAAATTAATTTTTTTGATTGGCCTTAAATTTTGACTAAGGTTTTTTTGTAGGGCCTATAATTTTTATGGACTTAAAATTCTAAAGTGGACTAACTATTTATCTAAAATTATGGGACCTAAAGCTCAGGTTTTTTTACTTCTATAGTTCGGCCGGCCCTGGGTAGCTCAGCCCAATTAGTGAACAGTATAGCAAGGTGCTGTTCTTCAAAATGATATCGCTTTTCACATAAAACGAGATCGTTTTGTGTGTAAAATGACATTATTTTGAGCAACAACATCTATATTATACAGCGAAGGATTTGGACTCAGTTATGATAACGATGAGAGATAAATTAAGTAACTGCAAATCTATATACGGAGAGATTGAGATAAGACACATTTGAATTAAAATAATAAACTCATAGCCATACTTAGATAAACTGAACCAGACTCTCTTTGTACTAGTACTCAAACTATTTAACACTTTTACAAATTAAAGCTCCGAAGGGATGCCTTAGGTATGTCGACAATCCAAACTTTTTAAATTATTGTCCTGGTTTTCTAGATGGATATCTGTTTCATGCTGACTGACAACTAAGTAATTGCAAGAATTGGCATTCCTTTTTCCACAGTTCGTTTTCGATCAAATCAAGTTGAATACAAGATGACACTATCTAAAGCTTATACCAGTGGTTCTCCTGGTCCAACCTCTCCCTTCACGCGCATACACTAACGACAATCTAAGATTCAAACTTCGAATGCTATCGTTTTGTTGGTATGGTAATTTTCAACAACCCATCACGAAATTGATGCCATAAAGATGTATTAGTTTTAGGCATGAACTGAAAAAAGCCAAAAGCTGCAAATGCTATGTGTTTGTCGACCACGTAATCACAATATGATTAATACATAATTAAAGTTATTATCATGTCATTTGACACGATATAAGTTTAACGAGTTAAGTTAGTATTATTATATCCGGATAAAACATCTGGCAAACTCGCATGTATTTAGGAGCCAATCAACTGTTATACTTTTCGAACAAACAAATAATACATGGTAGAGACATGGTCTCTATAATTTTTTTTTTTTTAAGCTTGTAAAAAAAAGGGTGGAGACAAAAGAAATCGCCTAGAGACCATTCTAATAGGCTCTCATTGGTGGTATCATGAGGCCCTTGAACATACCGGATACTCCTTTTAAGAACGAACTTAACTAGACTAGACTAGGGGTCAACTACCGAATCTCAATATAGACTTTAAAACTTAAACTTTTAACTTTAAGGTAAGAAGTTCAACCAGTATCCCACTGGACCAACCCACTCGATGGTACGGTCCCTATAGCTTAACAACAAATCAAAAAACAACCCTTTCATCATCATTTCATTTGCACGACATTGGCACTCTTAAAGTTGGTTTTTCAAACCATATAAATGTAAGGTGCCCTTGACTTACACAACGGGAGAATTAAAAATTAATTTATCTTATAAACTCAACTCAATAATTAATTCCAACTAAGTGGAGTCGACTAAGTAAAATTTTAATGTTATTATACTTTATACCCACCACTATGAAATGGATTTTTCGAGCCCCCTTGTACTCAAAAAAAAAAGTGTAAAACTAACTGATTCTGTCTGATTCACCTAAACGTGTGGATTTGATTGTATTTTTTTTATTTTTGTAGTGTTATTTGGATTTTGGCAACGGGTGAAGGTTGAAATTGCTGGATTGGGGAAGAGTGTGTGTGATTGTGGCAGTAAGAGGATGGGATGGTGGCTAGATTTTTCTGGTGAATGAGTTGCTTAGATATTTGGAAAAACAAAGCCTTATAGTTGGGATGAACCCTTTCACAATATCATCAATGGTGGCTAGAAAGTAAGTCAATTGCCTTTCATTTTCATTACTTAGGATGGGTTGGAACAGACTTCTTGAGCCAAAAAATCGTGTTGCAAAATCTTTCAAAGATGGAATAAAATTTTCAAAGAGACATACATGAGAAATCAATCGTTATCAAAATGCAAGAGATAACCCCCGACACCTTCAGACTAGTCAATTAGACTTGGCCCAATAAAATACATTATTTGCCCAAATGTGGATTTTGTGAATAACATGGCAATTCGATGCTTCTAAACGGTGGGTAAGACCTGCCAAAATGATTAGTCCATATGAACATTTTAGATTAAACAATTGGATTGACCTGCAAGTCTTGGTGCCCACAGCATTATGTGTGGAAAATCACATTGCCAGAGTCTTTTGGTTTCAAAATTATAGACCAAACAAAGGAATTGAAAAAATGAAATATTTCCTTAAAAAAAAAAAATCCCTTCCATCTGATAAATTCAATTCAATTAAGGGGCATAAATCTCCACCAAGCAAGAGAGAAAAATTGCGAAGCATTCATACTATGTCATGATGCACAAAATTGATTATGCACAATTAAATCGATCGAGTATGTGATGTAAAATCATTAATAAAACAATCAATAATAATAGATAAAGATTGGGTGGTTAGGTCTGGGTGACCTAGTCACAGAAGATGGCAATGGTGGCCAGAGAACTCTATTAATGAGAGAATACAAGGTAGTAGGAGAGAGAGAGAGCAATGATACACTTAAGGTGAGGTGTGTGAGATCTGCCCCCCATGTGTATTAGAGTTTACCATTTATAGGTGTATAGCCCCAGTTGAGGCGGTGATGTGAGGGTCAAACTACTAATTTATCGGTGAATATAGTTACAATTGAGGATAGACACTATCCTGTAGTACTTGTTATCCCGATGATTGCTCTCTCATGTGCATTGACTCTTCCTAGACTCTTGAGCTTTGAACTAGACTGAAGCCATAAGTTAAACCTGACATACCTTTTGATGGTTTGAGCTCAATCTACGAACTGAGACCAGACCTAATTTGAATTTGGACTTGTCACTGTGTTTGCAATCTCTGCCCATACATTTGTGGCACCTATATCATTCCTATCTGGCCCTTTCCAGGACCCTGGGACGGGAGAGGGGCATAGTTGTATTCTCCTAGAGGCATGCACCAAATTTTGGTAGAAGACAACAAGCACAACAAGTCCATAATCATCGATCTCAAACAAGTCTAGAGGATTAATCCTTTGCAAAATTTTACAAGTAAATAATTCATCATCTTCTTAATTGATTCTACATTGTGTAAAAGTGTGCTAAAATTACATTCCAAAACAAGTCTCAAGGCTCTCGAGTTCAGAACAAGCCTTTTATGAAACCTGATCACACAAAGGGGCCATGTGAATGGTTTTTAAGGTAGGGATTTGATTGGATTTATAAAACCTATTCAAACTCAATCCTTAGGTTTCGCTCATGAGGCTGAACAATGTATTATATTCAATCTCATGTTCAATAAGTAACACAAATACACATAAGACCCTCTGATTAATTGTGATATTTACAATGAAATTTCTTAAATCCACCCACCCCTTGGGTTTGTTGAAACTGATATACATGGGTTTTACTTGCAGACTTGTTACGGGTCAGTGTTCAAATTCTAAATTTAAAATTTACAACCAAATAAAAAATAAGGTAATACATTGAATCATTTTGACAAAACCCACTCTATAAATTTCACCCGAACCCATAAACCAAATATGCCATTTCCCTTTTTGACTTACTTTTTCAGTTGACTAAAGAAAAGAATAATTAAGTGGCAATAGCTGTAGTGAACAGAGGATGACCAATCATTTCGGGGAATTGGATAAGTGAAAACCTTTTGGCATACACACCAATATCATGTTAGGTTTACCAATGGTAGGTAGACACATCTTCACTTATTAGATAATCACACTCAAAAATTATGATAAATCGTCCTCAATAACTTACTGTCACACTCAAATAATTTTGACAAAAAAACTTAAGAATTTCGACAAAAAGAACTTCAATTGTGATCACAATTAAAAATTCTGACAAAATGCGCTTAAAAACTCTGACAGTCATACTCAATAATTCTGATAAAAATCGTCCAAGAACTCCGACAAAAAGAGTTTCGATTATGATCTATGAAAAACTAAATACAAGTTACAATATAATAAAATTATAATTTAGATCATGTTTTTGAATTTAAAATTCTATAGACAAATGTTACTGAGAGAAGACCTGAGCATGATTTAAGGGGTAGGATTTATAAGAATAAAATCAGAGCATTTTCTGAATTAGAAAACAGACTTACCGTTTAAATGTTGTTTAAACATTAAGTAATGCTATTTTGACCTAAAAATCTAACATAATTTGCGGATCTGATGATGTGTTTTTATTGGAACTATTAGATCAAAAGTAAGTTCTAATGTTTTATGGGACCCACAGTCAATCCAAAGGTCATAGTTAATGAAGTCAACAAATCATGTTAAATTTTTAGAGTTTTTAAAAATTAATGGAGAGAACTTAACTATTGTTAAAGGGCATTTTTGAGTTTTTAAAAAATAGTGAACTTAACTATTTATTACTAAGATTAACATATGACTTATTCTCAAAAGCCCCTTAAAGAGGACCCAATTCTAATTTTTACTAAAATCTAATGAATATTTGTGTTGACTTTGAAATGGAGTTTTTACATCAAATTTCATTTCGGCCCAATGGAAATTTGATCTTTTGACATACCCAATTATTGGGCCCTCTTCTGGAGAAGTAAGGCCCCTAGCCCCTTGCCCCATGAAGTTGATATTTCATAATTACTTAATTATTAGGAGAAAGTGAAATTGACAATTTTCATTTCATTTCATTTAATCAATGGTTGAAATGGGTCAATCACATAATTATCCATAAATGATTGGACATTGTTCTATTTCTTGAAAGCAAGAAGATCAGCATAGTACTTTTTTATCCATCCTTCCATGATCTCCACCTCTATCTTTCGTTGCTTGATCAACCACTGTGGATCACTTATCTTTGCTGGAAGAATATCCAAGCAATGCGATCCTGCAAGATTTATATTGTATAAGTGAAGATATAATAGTCTTTAAAATAGTCGTTTCGTCTCGTCACTTTGTTCCACATTTTAATTGTGTTATCTTTTAATGTTTCTTAAAGTATCCAAAAAAATCACTCAATCACTTGATCCCAATTTGGTCAATTCTATTCCTAATGTGCACGTGACATTTTTTTTTTGTGATTTTGAAATAAGAACTAAAAACATATTTTAGGACCCAAAAATATATTGTCATCACTTTCATTATCGTTTAACAATGATAAAGGTATCAAAAAAGATAGATTGATATCTTACTCTCAATTACGCTTTTACTCAATTTCACTCAAGGGTAAATTATCTACTATAAATTTAAGTGAGACCTAATATTTATGAATAGAAACCTCACGCATACGTGATTGATAATCTAATATTGCATGAAATTAAATGAAAATATAATATAGAGGATTTGATTACAGAATAAATAGCGGGATTATGCTTGTAAATATATAGACATTAAAAGATAGATTATTAGAGTTGAGTGCATACCATTAACGGTGTAGATGGCTAGCAGATTGTCTGATAAGTCTTCTAACACTCTACGATTAGAAACGATAAAAATAATTAATTGAGGTGAATTAGATTAATTTACATACTCTAAAAAAGAGAGAGAGAGAGAGAGAGAGAGAGAGAAAGAAAGCCAAAATGTCATTTTCACTTACCCTCCAATACTATAAGGGTCTCTCAGGCCATTGGAGAAGATGATGTTGCTAGCAAACCTATGCAGAACCAACTTTATATTCTACCATGTTTCATAAGAAGCATTTATAAGTTCTCAATACAAGTGAAAGTTACATCAATGACAAAGTAATTATAAGGGTAACTATCATAGTTAGTCCTTAAACTTTGCTTTCAGTTTTACTTTGGTTCGTGAAATGGATCAAATTGAATTAGTCTCTAGTTGATCTAACGGTGAAAATAGATGAAAAGACTTAAGTGAGACGAAATTGATAGTTGATGTACTAAATTGGAATAATTGAAAGTTCAGAGATTAAATTAAAATTTGAGACAAAGTTTAAGGCTCAATTATGATATTTATCCTAATTATAAATTAAATCAGAAATTAAATAAATTCTTCAAAATTTTTGAGAAGATAAATGATAAAGACATACATGACCTCCATAATACGTTGTGACCCAATGGGGCCGAGGTGGGACGCCATACAAGCTTTTGCAGTACTCAGCATGATTCTTGAAACTATAAGGTGCCGGTGGGAACATAGTGTCTTTGTCACCACGGCCGATGGGTAACACCATTTCACTGCAAGTCTAAATACCAAAATTGTCACTTTTAGCTTAATTAGAGGTGCAATGTGAAAAATGAAATATTTGAGGGGATTGCAAGACTAATAATCATAGTTAGAGGTGCAATATATATGTGAAAACATGAAATTTGAAAGGGCATTGTAAGATAGTGGGCGTAGTTGAGGGGTCAAAATATAATTTGCCCAAATAAAAAGAAAAAATCTCACATGTGAGATGAAAATAAATCTATGTAAAACTTACTTGCCATCTCCAACCCACGGATGTTTCACTAGGATGAATGTATTGATTTGTATCATAGCATGACCGGTTCCCTTTATAACCTACAACACCGGCGAATATCCGGCCAAGAATATCACTTCCTTCAGAAGCTCCGTCGATGCCGCCACAGACCTCCGTCACCGGATATTCCGGTGGATGATTGTATTGAGCAGCTGTAGCATACATTGATTCTAAGTAGTCCTTGAGCTCAGAAGAATTATTCAAGTGACTGAACAAGAAAAGAACACATATATTATAAGTCAAGGTTGGTTATATTAAAAAAAAAAAAAAAAGTGAACAAAAGGACAATTAGTATTGATAATTTGGTATTCACCCGCAAGTTTTGAATCTTTTGGTGAGGATTGAAAGGCCATTGGGCTTGGAAGCGACTTTGTCGATTTCAGACCATGATTTTTGTATAGTTTTGTAGCAGTTCTCACTAACTTCCTGCCAATACCATTCCAATTCAGGATTAATCGAAAGGTTTGGGAGAAGAGTTTTAAGTAAGGATCAATATTTCGTTTCAACATATAGTTTTAGTGAGCTTGAAAACGGAAATGTTTCGATAATGTTTTAGAAACAACATGGAAAAAAAGAAAAAATTTAAAAATTTGTTTATGAAATATTTGTCAAAACATGACAAAATACCTTAAAACAAACCGAAATATCACAAAACATAAAAATTTTGATATGCAATCAATAATGCGCTTCGATTTCAATGAAAACGAAAACGTTTCGAAACGAAATTTAATTTCTTGGTGTTAAGCGATAAAATTGTAACGAATTAAAATTAGAAGGTTGTTTTTTTTACTTTGAAATCCTTGGTGACAAGGGAATAATATCCGTTTTGTGGAGTGAGATCATCGAAGTAAAGAACAGGAGCTGATGAGGCCAACGCACCAAGAGCGATGTGTGGATACTTGAGCCGAAACCATGAAGCAAGCACTGAGAAAGTTCACACAAAGAAAAAAAAGAGGATCAAATTTATTTCATTTCATGGAGATTAATACTTGGACTGTGAAAAATTACACTTTGACCCCTTTCACTGTAAACCCGATCTCACTTTGCTCCTTAAAGTATTGAATTTCTCTTATTGTCCTCTTACCTATGGTAATTAGTTTCACAATGCCGCGAAAGTAAATGTTTGTAATCTTTTTTAGGGTTAATAATACTTTTGGTCCGTAAAGTATACATTTTTTTGTTAGTTTAGTTCTTCTTATATCAATTTTGTCAATTTGTTTCCTAAAATATTTAATCTGTATCACTTTGGTCTCTAATCAAACAATCCGTAAAGTTTTTTGACAGAAGTGACCGCGTGCCATTTTTTAGACGATATCAAGTGCCTAATATGTGATCATTCTGTCGAGTAAAACAACCCGAAATCCCAGAAGCTAATCCAAAATCACCTACTTAACGATTCGACTATGTAGGGACCAAAATGACAAGAATTGAATACTCTAATAACTAAATTGATAAAATGAGGACAAAACTGACAAAAAATGCATATTTTAAGGACCAAAAGTGATATTAACCCTCTTTTTTATGAAGAATGTAACATAATTGGGGGACAAAGTGAAATGGCTTAAAGGGGCATTTTGAAACTAGAAACTAAAAATTGAGGGGCGAAACATGATAATTAAAGGGGCAATGTGATACACATGCCATAGTTAAAAGAGGTCAAAGTGTTACTTTTCTAAGAATAATAATTAAAGTTCGATGGAGAGTATTATAAGAGTAAAAATGAAGCTCGTGGATAATGATATACAGTTTGTCACTCACTTCCCCCATAAGACCCTCCAATGACAATAATTGGAGAATTCGGGGCAGACAATTTTTTCCTCAAGTATACTAGGACCTCTGCATAATCTGCTATAGCTTGAGCTGAGTTAAAATAGCCACGAATACTATCATTTTTCATGGCTGCCTCCATTGATCCGAATGGAACCGATTTTCCATAGTACCGATGCTGAGGAAAAAACCAGAGTTTGCATATATGTAAGATTTTGATCACAAGTAGCTGGCATGATATAGAGAGTTTTTTTTTCTTTATTATTATATTTATGCCAAAAAAGGTCATGACACCCAAACAATATATGGGAGGCAGAGTGAAACTATGAATTCAGTGAATACATGATTGAGACGATTTTTTATTATTATAAAAAAAAAGAGAAAGAAACATTACCTCTATATAAATTTGTAGTGCTTTAAAGCGAGGGGAATTTTCTTTGAGAAACCCAATGCCAGTCAGATCCTCATCTAAAGGTGCTTCTGCACCAAGATAAGCAAAGATTGGTGCACTTTCATTTGCACCACCCCAGTTTTTGGAATTGATCACATACCTTTGCTTAAAAATGGCATAGCTTTCGGGTCTATAGTTGAAGTGATCAAGTGTTTGAGAGTAGAAAAATGTCTCAAAGTCCTCTGAAATTGAAGCTGATAGGGTATTGGGGTCTTGAAGAACTGTTCTAAAGAGTGGACTGAGCTTTGGAATATTATAGGCTGCTTCAGAAAAAGGGCTTGTGAGGATGATGACAAGCAAAGGAAGCAGTAGTAATTGGTGCGAAAGGGTAAGAGTTTTCATTGCAAAGTGCTCCACTTTGTGCCTCAAAAGTTGGTTCCACTGGCTTCAATATGCCCCATATATAGAGAGAAAGCAAAAACTTTATACAAATCAACCCCATCAACAAATATTTTTTTCTATATATAAAATCATTTCCATTTATGATTCTATAGGTTCTTAGATAATTACACTCATTTCTATATAATAATAAAATAATCTTATAAGTTTAAAAAATTACAAAATAACCACAATAGATTCAAAACTTATTCAAACATGTCCGAAGCTTATCTAAAAGTTAAGAATAATGTTAGTTTCACCTAGTTTGAGATTTTGTTAGTGGGGACAGATAACTTCTAACCATCGTATGGATAATAAGTTTATGAAACATTGAGATTTGCTATTTTACTTGATGTCACAATATATTAGATACTGAAATTAGGTTCCAATAGCAGTGGTCAAAAAGTTCGTTAATCAATTACGTAAAGATTTTCATCCTAAGTCACATAACAAGAATATAACAATAGGATGGACACAATTAAATATGTCTAAAATTGATGACGGGCTTGTGCTCCCTAGTCCAATGGTAGCTCCATCCATGTTTCTCAGTGTTGCTAGTTCGTCTTTAATTGTTTGCTTTTCCACTGATATTAAAGTGATCCTAGAGGAATAGAATATAAACAGATTATGATTAAACAGGTTGAATTTGTGGTTGGTGGTAGAATATTAGAAAAAGCTAGAAGTCTTTAAGACAATTCCAAAGCATTAATAACATATATAGTAATGTGATTTTTAGAATTGAATAACGTTACAAAAAGGCATGATACCGGAAGGATTAGAATCTGTTCCCAATACTCGATTTAGATTACTGGTCAGAATTGGTCCGTCTAAAAATATTTAGTTCTATTGGAAGGGAGAAATTACATTTTGACCCTCACAACTATGATACTTAGCTCACATTGCTCATTTAATTCTCACGTTTATCGTATTACAGCTCTAATTATACTTACTGATTTTACAATATTGCCTTTATTACTTCCACAATATCTGTCTTTCACACCCCGACCGACATTGACATCCCTACTTTGCGGTGTGACCAATGTTTAGCATCATCAACCATATTGATGGAAAAATTGATTAAGTAAAGTAGCTCATCTAAAGAGCTTGGCTAGATTAGTTCTGTTGGATATTACATGTGTGGAAATTTCATATCAGTTAGAAAAAGAAGTTAAAATCTTCTAATATATTATTGATGACCTCATTATATATAGACTTAAGCTTTTAAGTGAGTATGAATTTTAGACATATATATTAGACCTTAAACCACAGTGCTCTCCAGTGGGGTACTCACTTTGAAGAGATTGATTCCCGACTTCAAACTCGCAACATATTTACTTAGACGAATGAATTGTCATCACAACGAATATGCCTATAGTAATGGAATAATACTACTGATAATGTAATAAAATGAAACCATCGCCTAATGACAAAAACAAAAACAAAAAAAAAAAAAACAAAAGAAAAAGAAAAAAAGTCATCTCCTCCAACCTTTTATCCATACTGTTGTGGAAACCAGAAGGTGTCTGACCTTTTCTTTCACAAATACTTATCATCATCATTTCATCAACCCTTTCATCATCATGAAACCAGAAAAAGAAACATGGTCCCTATAGCTTAACAACAAAGCAAAGCAACCCTTTCATCATCATTTCATTTGCGTGACATGGGCACTCTTATTAAAGTTGGTTTTTCAAACCACAGAAAAGTAAGGTGCCCTTGACGTAAACAACACGAGAATAAAAAAATTATTTTTTAATTATAAGCTTAACTCAACCAAATTTTAATTCTAATTATTTGGGTCGTCTAAAAAAAAATTATTGTTACTATACTTTATATCCACCACTATTAAATGGATCTTTCGAGTCATTGAAGAAAACAATATTGCTAGCAAAACCGATGAAAAATTATTTTTATGTAATGAAAGGTGTCGCATAAAAGTGCAGCACATAAGTTTCAAAACTAATTAACGAAGAAATAGTGTATGAATCGTTCCCAATATAATCGATGGTGGATAGAAAGTAAGTCCATTGCCATTTAGAATTGTTTCATAACTTAGGGCGAGTTGCAATGGATTTTTTGAGCTAAAAATTTATATTGTGAAATCTTTCGAAGATAGAATAGAACCTTCAAAAATAAAAATATATGAGAAATGAATTATTGTCAAAATGCATGTAATTAACCCCCGACCTTCAGACTATGCGAGTTAGGGGTAGTCAATTGGACTTGGTCCAATTAATTTCTAGAATACATTATTTTAAACATGGCAACTGGATTCGATGCTTCTAAACCACGGGGTAAAACTGTCGCAATGATTAGTCCATTTGAACATTTTAGGTTAACTAATTGGTTTGACCTGTAGGTCTTGCGCCCACAATAATTAGCCTGGGAACTCGCATTGCCAAAGTCTGGTTTCAAATTCTAGACCAAACAAAGGAATTGAAAGAAATATCGACAATATTTCCTCATACACGTAGCACCTTGTGGCGGAGAATAGGGTATTAAAATATGACACGACTTGTTAACACGAAATAAAATTAGAGGGTTTGAATATTCCTTAAGTCATCCGTTTAGTAAATGAGTGGAATTAACACGACACGATTAATAAACGAATCGGGTATGAGTGAAGTCAATCAGAATAAATATGATCAAAAAAAAATCAGAAGAAATACACGACTTGTTTATATACCAATTTTACACGGTTAATACACAACACGAACCCAATATGACATGATTTCTTAGATACAAACTAATAAACGAATCGGGTATTGGTGAAATATTTTTTTAACATGAACCCATTAAGACTCGACACGAACTCGTCTCATCCGACACAATTAAGAAGTCTACAAGAGGAGGGGCATAGTTGTCTTTTCGAAGTGACGTTCACCTAATATTGGTAGAAAAAAACAAGCACAAGAAGTCCATCGTGGATCTCAAGCAAATCTAGAGGATTAATCATTTGAGAAATTTTACAAATAAAAAATTCATCATCTTCTTCATTGATTCTACACAGTGAAAAAGTGTGCTAAAATTACATTCCAGACCAAGTCTCAAGGCTCTCGAGCTCAAGACAAGCCCTTTTAATTAAGAACCCCGATCACACAAGGTTCTGTCAAGAAAACAATCAAAAAATAAGCTTTTCAGCAAGCTCCAACGGCGCATCTTCACCCGTCATGGAGCCAGCTATTCTTCGTGTAAAACGAATCTTTACAAAAAATGTTTTAGGAATTAATGGAATTTTATTTCTTCTTCATTTCCAAGTCTTCAGTTTTCCAACCTGAAATTTGTTATGTGCACTTGATTAAGTTATTATGGCTGCAATTAACTCTCCTTTGAGAGCGTATTGGAGATGTCTGTATCCTTTAAGATGTTGCATATCTATTGTTTCAGCAAAAGAAGGTCAGCATAATGCTTTCGAATCCATCCATCTATGATCACGATCTCTATCTTCCGTTGCATGATCAACCATTGTGGATCACTTTGCGTTGCTTTAACTATATCTAAGCAATGGGATCCTGCAAGTTGATTAAATTGAATAAGTTAGAGTTCTCGTATTATAGATATATCATATATGCATTTTGAATGTCGTAATTGATTGATTGGTTTGTTTGAGTTGAGAACATACCCTCGGTTGTTTGAACAGAAAGTATACTATTCGATATGTCCTCCAAAACCCTGTCATAAGTAAGAAAAATCATCAATTAAGTGTAGAAGATTGGAACCAATTTAAGCTGTCTCAATCCCAAAACAACCAATTTAGGCTGTCTCTTGTACTTACCCTCCACTACTGTAAGGATCTCTCAATCCATTGGAGAAAATAATGTTGCTAGCATATCTTTGGAGAACCAATTTCATATCCTGTAATAAAGCCAAAAAACGAAAAGGAAGAACTCTATAAGTTCTGGAAATGAACAAAACATCACAAGTTCTCGGAAAATACTGAGAAATATGTTCGAAAATGACATACTTGGCCTCCATAATAGGTTGTAACCCAGTGGGTTCGAGGTCGGACACCAAACAAGCTGTTGCAGTCCGTCATGAAACCGTTTAAATTGAAAGGCTCTGGTGGGAACATAGTGTCGTTCTTGCCACGGCCAATGGGCATCACCATCTCACTACATTGCTGTATACAGAAACCAATCGCATTCAAATTAGTGTAAACGGAAGACAATTATAAGGATGACATATACGTATATGAGATGTAGGGCGTCAATCGAGTCGTGTCATTTAAGATTTGTGACTTATTTATTTTATTTTCGTGTAAATTGTGAACCTAAAATCTTATTGTTAGTACACTTTTTTTTTTTTTTTATTATTTCAACCGAATCCACTAGAAATAAATCTCTTATATATGATAAATCCACTTGATCCAAATTCTGGCAAAACAAGCAAAAGTTATTTAATTTTCAAAACATTAATTCTTACAAAACTATATCTAATTAAAAAAATAAAAATTCAATACCCGTTAAACATGTGATTTGGTTCAAACACTAGTTTTTGTCTATTTATTATTGTGTGAATTCATTGTATCATTTTCGAATTTGTGTTTTTGTGTGGTTGTCTACTTGTTGGTTGGTAATATTGAAACCCTATTTCGGATGATAAATATGTTACCTGCCAAGCCCACCCCATCTTGGTTTCACTAGGATAGTTATATTCGTTGATGTCATAACATGATCTCTTTCCTTTATAAGCCACGACACCGGCGAATATCCGGCCAAGAATATCATCTCCTTCCAATCCTCCATCGATGCCGCCACATATTCCGGCAACCGGATATGTTGGTGGCTCATCATACTGGGCTGCTTCGGAGTATATCGAGTCCAAATAGTCCTTTAGATCAGAAGATTGTTCCAAAGTCCTGAAACAACACCATTATAATCATTCAAATTAGAGTCTCAATCGCGAATCAGTGAAATAATTCAACAAGATGGCTGCAAAAAATTGAATATTTACGTGCAAGTCTTGAATGTTTGGCTGAGGACTGAAAGGCCATTAGGTTTTGAAGCCACTTTGTCAATTTCAGACCATGATTTTCTTATAGTTTGGTAGCAACTCTCACTAGCATCCTGCAACATCGATCCATCAATCAATAATTTATTATTATTAGTATATTTTCTAAAGGGTGAATTTAATATTCAAAGGATTGATTTTGAAAAAATGAATTTTTATTACCTTGAAATCCTTGGTGACAACTGAATAAAATCCACTCTGGGGAGTAATGTCATCGAAGTAGAGAATTGGAGCAGATGATGCCAGAGCACCAAGAGTGATGTGTGGATATTTTAGCCGAAACCATGCAGCCAACACTGAAAAGTTCAAATAAAAATATTAAAATAAATAAAAGGTATAGTATGGTGAGTGACTACAGTCATATATATGTATTGTATATAATATAAATATGTAGAGAGAGGGAGGTGGGGTTGAAGATCAATTCGTGAAGTTTGATCATCCACAATTCAATTTAGTGGATGTCACAAGTAAGGTGTATATAATAGAATTTATTGATTCCGATGAAACCTAAAAATTAGTGGTGCGTAATTAAACTTGTCTCAAAATCGACAAAAATTAAAACTAACAGGATCCAAAACCAAGAATAATAGTGTGCAATCACATACTTCCGCCATAAGATCCTCCAACAACAATGATTGGCGAATTTTGAGCGTGCAATTTTTTTTTCAAGTACACCAACACTTCCGCATAATCTGCTAGAGCTTGAGCCGAGTTGAAATAGCCGCGCATGTTGTCATTTTCTAATGCTTTTTCTATTGATCCCAAGGGGTTTGATTGTCCATAGAACCGATGCTGATCAAGAGAAAACAAAAAGTTTCTAAATGTTAGACTTGGTAAATAGAATTCAATACAAAAATTATAAAGAAGTATTATATTATATTAATAAATTCGGGTGATAAACGGGTATATTCATAAAATCCATCAAATCAATGATTTGACAAAACCCGATAAAATACGATTTCTACTTGACATTAACTCAAATATATAAGATTATTAGCAATAACTCCTTGTCTAAAGACATTTTATAATACAAAAAGTCGAACATTGATCGTACAACATTTTAAATATATTTTTTTCTATTTAATCATGTAGTTTAAAATTAAATTAGCAAAAATAAAATAAGAAAGAGGTAGGTGGGAGAGAGAAAAGAGGTATATGTGTAAATTGGTGGGGTTAGACTTGGGGGTTGTGTAATAAAAATGATATTTTTGAGCTAAAAAAAAAAATCTTGTGGATGAATTTTGTACAAATGTATCAAAATAGATAAAAATTGAATTAATTTTAACTATTGTTATATTTTTATAAGTTGATAATTCAATTTTCTTGTTTTAATATTAGAGGAATAAGTGAGTTGTTTATAATAATTAAATTTTAACACAATAATATTCGTTATAAGATAACTCATTATAAACCCTATTTCAAAGTTTAAGGATTCATCAATGAAGTTCACTAACAGTTTCAAAGACCTGTAGCTTGGACTCGTTGTGACCCTAAAAATCATGAGAGAGAGAGAGAGAGAAGTATTTCGAACACCTCGTTAATTCTTACCTCAATATATACCAAAAGAGCTTTGAAACGAGCAGCGTTATCTGTGAGAAACCCAATATTACCTAGATCTCTGTCCAGTGACGCTTCTGCACCTAAATAAACAAAAATTGGAGCATTTTCTTTTGCCCCACCCCAGTACTTTGAATTCATCATATATCTTTGCTTAAAAGTGGCATAACTTTCAGGTCTGTAGTTGAAATGATCAAGTGTTTGAGTATAAAAAAATGTTCTGAAATCCCCAGAAACGGTGTTAGATTCTTCCGAAACTGTTCTTCGGAATGGACTGAGCCTCGGTGTATCAAACGGTGTTGCAGAAATGACGGTCGAGAAGAGAACAAGAAGAAGAAGAAGAAGCCATTGATGTAGAATTTGGAGAGATTTCATGACGAAGTGGTGCAAAGAAATTTGGTCAAGTTCAAGTTTATGCTTTCTAAGTTTTCCCAGTATGCAAGATATATATAACTTTCCTGAATATGCAAGATAGATAGATAGATAGATATGTATATATATATGGTTGGAGAGAGAGAGAGAGGGGGGGGGGGGGGGGGGGTACGTAATTTAGAAAGGCAAGAATGGATTAAAACAAGTTGACGCAGTTTTTGATTTGAACGTCAAAATTTTCAATAGTTGGAAGGAGTCTTTTAAGTGATTAATATTTCAACACGCTGTGACTATACACATATCGATCGTAGTTCAAATGCATGTATCTCTCAGTTCTATACGACTTCACGTTATAGCGGTTCAAAGCAAAAGAGAAATAAAAAAACAAGACAGGGTGAGGGAGAGAAGAAAATAATTTGTTAATGATAAGATCGTAACCCTGGCTCCAATCATCATATTTGCTTCTAAAAACAATCATGTTATATTATTCGGGTCTAATTTATTGATTTAAGATCCTATAATTGTTAGATTTATAGTATATCTGTTAATCTAATCAAAGGGATTTATAGTATTTTATTGATTCACACATAACGGTGAATTAATATAATAGAATTTTTTTTATTAATCTAATCAAAGGGATTTCAATTACAGAAAAATTGAATTAACAGCATTACAACAATAACTATTTCCTAAAACTAACTTAACACTACTCCTAAAAATGCACAGATCGTGGGTCTTGTGAGAATTTGAAGTTATCTTTTTGACTTTCTCCTTGCCTCTCTTTTATAGCCGCTACCTTCGATAGTTTCTGTCTCCATCAACAGTTATTTGGCTTGTAACTCTCAGGTAGTTTATCTCCCTTTTCGAAACAAAGTTGTGGCAGATCATTTCCTGCTTTTCTTCAGATCCTACCACGTGGCCTCCTCTTAATGCCTCCGGATTCGCCATATATTGGATGTATCGAACATTCCCATGATTTTATATTTTACGTTCAAGTAATATCTCATTTAATATTAGAATTTACTGTTAATCAAACAGCTACAATGAAATAAATTGATAAATTAACTCAACAAATTAAATTAAAATAACATTATTATTTTTTTTAAAAATAAAAAACCTTACATTTAAACTCATATATGTGTTGGCACGACGCACGTAAATGTATGTAATTTTGGGATAATTGGGTGCGTTTGAAATTTATTTTGTCCATCGTAATTCCAAAAATACAAAATCATTGCCATTATATGCATATATTTGCTGTGGATCAAAGTCACCAACTTCAATAAATGCCCTCCTCGTGAAACTATTAGTATTCTTATAATGAAGGATGACAAGTTGTGAAAGTAAAGCCATATTCTAAAGAAACTAATTGCACCCATTGACCGAGCCCAGCCATATTCTAAAGAAACTAATTGCACCCATTGACCGAGCCCTGCCAACTACTCCATAGATAAGCTGGCCAGAACGCGTAGCTCCCAAATAGATAATAAAAATCTAAAGGAGATAAATTCAGTTCCTTGGCAAAGTGATCTGGAAGCACCTATATACATTTATTTACACACATGTATATGAACGTGTATATAAAACAAATAAAGGTGGGTTAGTCCTGTCGTGTTTATATTTTGTTCTTTAAGATTTGTATTTAGTACTAATTAACCCTAATCTGATATAATTAATTAATTAGGTTAAATGTCTAACATTAACATATCGGCTCAATAAACTTATCATGTTCGGTTTGAAGTGTATAATAATGAATGAAAAGCTCAGCCTTTTTCTCCCAAGCATCCTCACCAACATCTCCAACCATGACTCAAATTTTTACTCAAATTTGAGTCTAAATTTGAGTAAAAAGCTTGATTTGATACAAAGGGCTCCAATGGATAAACTCAAATTTAAAGAATGAGAAACTCAAATTTAAATAAGGGTAAACCCAAATTTAAAAAAGAATAAAGATGACCATTGAATTTTTAAAAGAGATTGAAATCTTACCATGAAAGATTTGGATAAGGATTAAAGTCTCCCTTGATTTGAGTAAAAAAATGAGTCTCTTTTGATTTGGTATAAGTTTGAGTCAAAGGTTGAAGTATGTTTTTTGGATTTTTTTACTCAAATTTAAATTTAAGTCTAAATTTGAGTCAGGGTTAGAGATGCTCATACCAAATTTAAATTCACTCATCAATTGTAAAAAGATTCATATAATTATAAGTTATAAATCTATAGAGTATAAAAATCAAACATTTTGCTCCTACAATACCAACCAAATCAATTTTTTTGAGTCCCAATCAAGTTATATATTCATATTTGATATTAGTCGAACCTCTTTATTATTCGTGTTAAAAGTTTAATAAAATATCCATTAAATGAATGTTTTTAGAGTAAAAAATAGATTATTGATGTTAATTACTAACTAATCTTTTTATTATTTGTATTGACGAATTGTATCAAGTTATTATTAGAATTTAATCAGACGTAATCTTGTCGCATGGATGTTGTTTTGACACGTATCATCCCTACACAAGCACATTGGTGGGTCAAGATGCATCCAATGGTGGGTAGGTGGTACATCAACATTTTGAAGAATACACCATCAAATTTTCCTCTCTTGAAAAATGATAGTCTCGGATTTACCAAATCACGTAGATTAAGTCTATAGTCACTGAATTTTAATTTTCAAGTTTTCATCTAGAGGCATTGATTACAAATCAGACCACCGCTACCATGGTGCAAAAAAAATGACAAAAGTCTATTGCGTGTGTCATGCTGTGATCGATAACCTAGTCCGGACCGAGTCTGAAATCTTTGTATGAAAGGAAAACAGACTTTCCGGCGGATCTGATGTCTGAAACACTGTTAGAAACCCATCATTTTGGTGTTGGCTTAGTCGCCGTTGACTTGAAAAAAATCCAAAAGTCTTGATGTTGATTTATTCAATATTCTTAGTTCCAACTTCTATGTTTTCTGGTAAGTTGTTTGTGGTTTCAAATTGTTCAAAGGGGATTCGCCAACTACATTAAATAGTGAAGTTCACTACTAACAACATCATCCTCCTTTTTCTTTGCATTCGTCACATTTATGGTTAATTTACAATTTCCTCCCTCTAACTTTTGGTAATTTTATTATTAACTCTCTCAATTTTATCCATTCTAAAGAAATTATCCCCCTACACTTTGAATATTGTTTCAATTAACTCTTATTAGTAATATCCAACCATCAAAAGTGACATAAAACTAACCACGTGATTTAAAATTCTTTCAAAAATAAACTATGACAAGCGATCGTCAGCTCTTTCAGTTCTGAAATTTAACACTCTTTCCCTTTTCTCCTTTCCTCTCCGACAAAAAGCCCGCTTCTCATTGCACAGAAATTTCACTCTTTTATCCAGGAAAAAAAAATGGCCCTCCTTCTCTCTTTAACATTCCCTGCACCATGACAATACCACTGTAATGGCAACACCACACGCTAACATACCATCATATAAGGCCTTGTGTGTGTAGTGTGTACCCTTTCCATATGAACCCTCCTACCACATTGAAGAATTTTGCATTGAGAGCCAAGGATTGAAGCTATGGTTTCTTAAGGAGCTGTAGTTAGGGCTGATAATCAAGTCGAGTTTTGCAAGTTCGAGTCAAGTTTGTCGAACTTGTTTTTCTAAACAAGGGTAAAAATTATTCAAGTTCGGCTCGTTTAGAAAATAAGTCGAGTCAAAATTGAGCCCAAAACGAGCAGAACCCGAGCCAAACTCATATAGCTCGACTATTTTATATATAAACGAGTCGAGTTTTGCGAGTTCTAGCCGAATTTTTTTGTTCAACATGAACCAAGTTCGAGTCAAATCTTGTATGAGTCAAATTTGAGTCAATCCTCGGTTCGATAATCAACTCTAGCCGTAGTTTTGGTGGCGATGACATTACTATGAGAGAAAATGGAGGATACAATAGTATATATGTATTACAGCTGGATATTGAGAAACAGGAAAAAAAAAATCAACAAATGATCAAGGATACCAAGGTTGTCAGGTCGTGAGAGATTTATCTCTCTTGAATATCTTAGTCCCTATGTTGATGGTCTGTTTTTGACCAAACTGAGAAAGGAAGTGATGTACATAAGTTGGTCAAAACCTCTTAAGGTTGAAAAAAAAAAAAAAAAGAAGGAAGGTTGTTTTTGAAATTTTATGTTCTTTGTCCACTTCATCAATTAGTTTAGCAGGAGGGAAACTTTAAAAAAATAAAAAAGCAATTCGTCGAAATTGGAACATGAGAGAATTAATTGCAAAAGTACCCAACTTTAGAAAGAGTAATACTAATTGGACTTAAAAATTTAACTTAATTTGTTGACATAATGATGTTGTTTCATAAGAATAATTAGATTAACACAAAGTTTCAACGTTTGATAGAGTCTACAGTAAATCTAAAGATCACAATAAATTGTATCAATAAATTAAATCCTGATAACATTGCTCTTTTAAAAATGATAAATTTTTAATTAATGAACTCATAGGCTATGGAGACCCGCTATGGAATTAGAAGGTGGGTCCCATGCCAATTGAGACGAAGCCCCCATCGATCTCAAAGTCAGATTCCAAAAGTCAAATTCCAACTAATTAAATTGATTGATTGATTCATTGATTGGATTTGAGTCGCATTCTAATTCTGGCCGCGTGTCAACTAGGTTACTGAAATAATTATTATTTTTATTGTTTGTTTTGGTTGGAAGACAATAACGACTTATCCAAACCCTTCTCCCTTCTTCATATTCTGCTGCCATTATTCAACTAGTCACAAAGTAAATTTCCTTGCATTTTTTGTGGCACATAACATTCCTTCTTCCACACGTCTACACCACACCAACTTTCTCTCTCCGGCTTACATTTTTTTACACACGACTCTTGCTTAGTGATTCACATCCTTCTCAACTTAAATCATCAACCCACCAACAAAACATCCAAAATTACCAACAATCGTCGCTATTACAATTAAAAATTCGTTAGATTCATAATATCACGTTATCGTCAACATATGAAATCATTGAAAGAGTTAATAAAAGACAGATGGATATTCCAAATATTATTTCATAAATATATATATATATATCTAATTGTGCTCACCTTATACTTTTTGTTCTACACTTTTTGTAGACTTAATATACTTAAATGACTATAAAAATTTTTGATACATTTTTGACACGGTGGAACTATTTGTGAAGATCTCAGGTTGTTCTATAATTTTTAAATAAACATTGTGGGATCATTTTGATATGGGATAAAAATTAAGGTTACTGTGCGATAGCTTGATTTCTGATATATAGAAAGACATTTTTTGGTATTGACAATGAAATTATAATATGATGGTTTCAACGGACAAAAACTTCTAGGGATCAATATTAAATAGTTATTTTTAGACTCATTTTTTGTGAAGGATTACAGTTAGCCTCTTCTCTTTTTTTTTTTTTTTTACACTATGTATTTCTATGCTCGCTTTTAATCCATTATGTTTAATAACTCTTTAAATATTAAAACATGATGTAAGTTAATATAAATAAATAAATACTACATATGTATGTATCAGAAAAACAAATTATGTTTGATTTAGTACATTGCCCCCTCTTCAATTCTTTGAAAATTTGCATAGTGACCTTACTCTATTTTCTTTTTGCTGAAACAAATATTTTATTTTTAGGCTGAGTAATAAACCAAATGTGAAACGCCCTAACTCATATATTGACCGAAAATAATACCTTTGTTATTTAATTATCTTTCCTCTTATTCTTTAAAAACAATTGTATAGTTGTCCATATTATTCTTCTTTTATAAATTATTGGCTCCTAATTAGTTAGTATCACACGAATTAATACAACTAGTAAAATATATTAACCCGAAAGCATGTAAGTCATTCCACAAGATCAATTTCTCAACCATATTAAAAGAGAACTATTGAAAAATTTATGTCATGAAACTGAACAATAATAAACCAATGGATTTTTAGTCTAATGATATTTCTTACCTTACGAAGACTTTGACTTTTTGAGGTCAATGGTTCAAGTCCCCCTCCCCCTTCCCAAAAAAAAAAAAACTGAACAATAATTGACAATTCTTGAGGTTTGATACAATGTTATCGTGTTCTACTTTAATACATTATTATTTTCTTTTTTTTTTTTAACTTGAATTAGAATGTGGTATGAGAAAATCTTGTATAAATATAATACCCTATTTAGTACATATTAATCAATGTTCAATTTCTTTTTTTATCTCAATTGATTAATTTTTCCATTCATATTCTTGTCCCCTCTAAGATAGAGTTTTGTTTCCGTCCCAAGACCACGCTGAAAGTTAAAGAAAAAGTTAGGAAAACTGATTTAATATAATTATAAAAAAATCACATAACAAATACGAATTAATTACGAGGATTTGTGAAACCTTAGAAAAACTATAGAGCTCGCACCGGCCTAGCTAAATCCATGATTGGCTCCCCGGTAGAGACGTTAGTCCAGAGACTAGTGACTAAATTAAAGATAACTTAGTCTTCTACTACGGCTGAGGATTTCCATACTAGGTTTATCCCATAAGCAACTGCCAGGATGGTTCACTTGATTTTTGCTGGGTGATATTTTCCAAGGAGAGAGGCCGCTGTCTCTCATTTTGCCTTCTTATACAAGGTATTTCGAAGTTTCTTCTCAGAACCAGGGGCGGAGCTACACTCTTTCTCTGGTGGGAACAATCTAAAATTTATTTATAATTTAAAATTATAATATTAGCATTACTTCTACAAAAATATTATTCAGGTACAAAATTCAAATGAATTAAAATCATTTTTACCTAAACATCCTTCCTTAATTTATGTAGCCATCATTGACAGTTATTTGAGGAAACAAATATGTGAAGATTACATATTTGTTATCTTTAATTTTTGAATTTTGAATGAGCAGTTTTGTGGGATATATGCAGTAAACGTCTGTGTTCAATTGATCTCTGCAGTAAGAGTCTTCAAACGTCTGTGTTCAACTGATGTTTGCAGTAAAAGTTCTTCAATATTTTGGGGGCCAATAGACTGGGTCACGGGTCAGCCTGTCAGGCCGAGCTGTTGGGCCATTATAATCGATATTTAGAATTACATCTGATGATACCTAAAATAAACCCCCGACATGAGCTCGGGAAGTGAGCTCAACTCGGGAGCTCAGGTAAGATACGCTGAGCTCCTCCAGCCATAGCCTGAGCTCATCCAGCCGGTATTAGAGCTCCTCCAGGTAAGAGAATAGGAGAAAGATGCAAGAAGACAGCGAGATGACAACAGACACCCCTGAAGTAGGGGTCAAGCTGGAATCAAGGCATAAAACCCTCAACCAACCAAGATCCTCTCTAAGTAATTAAGGAGGATCCCCCGGTAAGAGGCAAAGATCTCGGGATATAGACCATGGAAGCCAATCGAATGGAGTTATGGTAATTCCAGGATCGAAGAGGGAAAGATACGGGAAATCCCTTCATTATAGGAAGAAAATTCGGATTAAAGGTAAGCAAGAGGCTATAAGAGGGGGGTGAGGCCTCCGTTGAAGGGGATGGGCATTAGAGCCACAAAAAAAACCCTAATTTCCCCTAGATCACACTGTAATACATTCAACACCATAAGTAAGAAGAAAAGGAGCTAGAGACTCCATTACTGAGTGGACTAGCCGAGCTCAGGCCGGTGAACCACTATAATTCTGTCGTGTTATCATCCCTATCCTCATTCCCCCAAACATCAACCAACATTATTATATATGAGCCATGTAGCTCAGACACCCCACTTAGCCCCAAGAAAATTGTTCATACGAGTTAATCTTGTTCAGTAGCTCATTCGCGTAGATTTACACCATCAGTTTGGCGCTGTCTGTGGGAACGACTGTTCCTATTACAAATAAGCTGATCTCTCAGTGACTGATGGTAACAACTCGAAATATGAGCAGAAGTCAAACAAACCTACCACGAGTGCAAGATCAGCAGGAAGCCACCAACGGCAGACAACCCGAAAACATCCAAGAGACTAATTCCCCCATTAATAACGAGATGGAGGCCCTTCGCCTCGTTAACCAACGCTTGCTAAAGGAAAATGCAAAGCTATCAAAGCTCATACAACGCCCACAGGAGGCACGACCGGCCCAAGAAGGCCAGAATAATCCCCCTCATAGGGAACAACGACACTGGGACCCCCTTAGAGAGGTCAACGAATGAGGAGAAAGCAGCCAGACCAGGGGGCATGTTCCTTACCTACCCCCTAGGAATGGCCACAACGAGGAAGTGCAAAGTCAGAACGATGGGGGTGAGAGAGACGATTTTTTCCCTTACCCGCAAGACAGGAGAGAGCAGCACTGGGAGCAACGCTTCAAAGACATCCAGCAAGAGCTCAGCCACATGAAAGAGGCTGTAAAGAGCAAGGCCCCGGTTACAATGGATGTCCTGGTACAACAAACCGAGTCCCCATTCACCTCTGGAGTGCTACACTTTCCTCTCCCACCAAAGTTCAGAATGCAGCAAATACAGGTCTTTGACGAAATGAAAGATCCAGTAGATCATCTCAACACCTACAAGAACCAGATGGAGCTGCATGGATACCAAGATCCTGTACGTTGCAGAGCTTTTGCCATCACATTGAAAGGCTCCGCCCTAGCCTGGTGTCACAGGCTCCCACCAGCCTCGATCTCATCCTTTAAAGAGCTCTCGATAGCTTTCGTATCTCACTTTATAGGAGCCCGGATATATAGAAAGCCAAGCTACCACCTACTGAATGTGAAACAGGGGCCCCAAGAAAACCTGAGGTCCTATGTCCAAAGGTTCAACTCAGAGACACTAAAAGTAGACGTCCCAGACGAACAATTTTCCATAACTGCCTTTATTGCAGGGTTAGGAGTGAAATCAAAGGATCTAATGTTCTCTATATCGAAGAACCCTCAAGCAAGCATGGCTGAGGTGTTAGCCAAGGCAGAAAAATATATAAATGGTGAAGAGGCACTCCTCTCCAAGGTGGGAGGTACGCCCACACGAAGGGAGAAGGAAAAAGAAGAGAAGAAAAGGGACCAAAGTCCAAGGAAAGAAAAGGGGAGAGAAAGGTCTCCAAGGAGGGATAGAGATCGCTCCCCAAAGAGAAGATGAAATGTCAGAGATCGCCTGGGCCCCATGCAGCCTGAACTACAGCCCAGATACGGACCTCAACGATTCACCCCACTCATTGCCGCTGTGTAGCAAGTTCTGTATGAGGTCCAAAACGAGAAGTTCTTAAGATGGCCACCTCGGATGAAGGCAGATCCGGCCAAGAGAGACCCCACAAAGTATTGCGATTATCACAGAGATCATGGTCATCACACCGATGACTGCATTCAACTAAAAAAGGAAATCGAGTTCCTAATTCAGCGAGGACAGTTACGTAGCTTTGTAGCCCATGACAACCAGAATCGAGCTCTTCCACCCCCGTCACCCCAACAGCAGGCACCTGCGCCGCATCAGCAGCCTCTGGGTGAGATTAGAGTAATATCTGGAGGATTTGCGGGAGGCGGAGAATCCAGCTCAGCCAGGAAAGCACACCTCCGACGAATCAGAGCCGAAGAAGCTCTCGAAGTGCACACTGTATCCAAAGCACCACGCTTAGATACAGCTATCACTTTTTCAGATTCTAATTTAGAGGGATGCCAGTTCCCTCACGACGATCCACTGGTGGTACGAGCTGTGGTGGCTAACAGAACCGTTCATCGCGTTCTGATCGATAATGAGAGCTCGGCAGACATCATTTTTGCACCTGCATTCGACAAAATGGACATAGGACGGGGAAGACTCGAACCTGTAAGTACTCACTTGCTGGGGTTCTCGGGAGAAAGGGTGCTCCCCCTAGGCGCAATCCAACTCGTGCTCACCCTAGGAGACCCACCTTGCCAAGCCACCACAACCGTAAAGTTCCTAGTGGTCGATGCACCTTCTGCATACAACATCTTGCTTGGAAGGCCATCCCTTAATTCTATGAAGGCAATCCCATCTGCTTATCACTTGGTTGTGAAGTTCCCTACAGAGAATGGAATATGAGCGGTCCGAGGAGACCAGCGTGTAGCAAGAGAATGTTACATGGCTTCTGTGAAGATGAAGGAGGTCGAGAACATCCAATTAGATGAACTCGACATGAGAGATGAGATGGAGACAAGGTCAATGCCATCAGAAGAGCTGGAACCGATTCAGCTTGATGGGGAGCTAGAGCACCTCGTTTATATAGGTTCCAGACTGAACGTTGAGCTCAGAGGTCTCCTCATCCAGTTCTTGAAGGAGAATATGGGGGTGTTTGCTTGGAAGCAAGAAGACATGGAGGGTATTGACTCTTCGGTTATTACCCATAAGCTAAGTGTGAACCCAACTTGCAAACCCGTCAAACAGAAAAGAAGGAGTTTTGCTGCAGAAAAACAAAGGGCAATAAATGAGGAGGTCGGCAAACTCCTCCGTGCCAAGGCCATCAGGGAAGTTGACTACCCAACCTGGTTGGCAAATGTGGTTCTTGTCAAAAAGACCAACGGTAAATGGCGATTGTGCATCGACTTTACTGACCTCAACCGAGCATGCCCTAAGGACAGTTTTCCCTTACCTCGGATCGACTTAATAGTGGACGCCACAACCGGGCACGAGCTACTTAGCTTCATGGACGTTTTCTCAGGTTACAACCAGATCAGGATGAATCCCAACGACCAAGAAAAGACCTCATTTGTAACGGAACAAGGACCATACTGTTATCAGGTCATGCCTTTTGGATTGAAAAACGCTGGAGCCACTTACCAGCGGTTGGTGAATAGGATGTTCCAAAAGCAGATAGGTGCATCTATGGAGGTCTACATCGACGATATGTTAGTAAAATCACTGAAGGCAGAGCTCCACATCGAGCACCTAGCTGAATCATTCCAGATTCTAAAGGAATACAAGATGAAGCTCAACCCTGTGAAGTGTGCATTCGGTGTCTCAGCCGGAAAGTTTCTGGGTTTTATAGTTAGCAGCCGAGGAATTGAAGCTAACCCAGAGAAGGTTAGGGTGGTGTTAGATATGCAGTCACCATCTAACACAAGGGAGGTACAACGCTTGACAGGTAGAATAGCCGCCCTGAGCCGTTTTGTGTCCAGGTCAAGCGATAAATGACAGTCATTCTTTCAAATCTTGAAAAAAGCGTTCCAGTGGGATACCAAATGCGAAGAAGCGTTCAAAGCCCTGAAAAATTATATGAGCTCCCCTCCTGTTTTGGTGAGCCCTTTAGAGGGATAAGTCCTTACTCTCTACCTGGCAGTCTCAGATTTTTCAACAAGCGCAGCGCTGGTCAGGGAGCGAGACAGAGCTCAGCAACCAGTCTACTACAGCAGCAGAGCTCTGAGGGGGGCAGAGGAGAGATATCCAAAGATGGAAAAACTCGTCTTGGCTTTGGTCACAACAGCTAGGAGACTTAGACCATATTTTCAGGCTCATACCATCGAAGTCCCAACAGATCAGCCGTTGAAACAAGTGCTACATAAGCCAGAGTCTTCGGGGAGGTTAGTCAAGTGGGCCATAGAGCTCAGTGAGTTTGATATCAGATATAAGCCAAGAACTGCCATCAAAGGACAAATTTTGGCGGATTTCATCGCAGAGTTCACAGCAGCAGCACCTATGGAGACCGCAGATTTAGTACCAGACCTCCCCATGTGGAGGCTTTCGGTGGATGGAGCTGCCAATGCTCAAGGAAGCGGTGCAGGTATGATTTTGACCTCTCCAGAAGGAATAGATGTCGAGTACGCCCTTAGATTTGGGTTTAAAGCTTCAAATAACGAGGCAGAATATGAAGCTGTCATCGCTGGACTCAGTGTTGCTCATTCTATGGAAGCAGAACAGCTAGAGATTTGCAGTGACTCTCAACTAGTGGTAAAACAGATAGAGGAATCCTATGAAGCGAGAGGCGAAAAAATGATCCTCTATCTCAGAAAGGTACGAGAACTAATAAAGAAGTTTGTGCAGGTTAAGGTCAGACACGTGCCCAGAACAGAGAATTCAAGAGCAGATGCGTTAGCAAGGTTAGCAACTGCCTCACAGGAAGACTTGGATAGGCTAATACCGGTGGAGCATCTTCTGGAGCCTTCAATAAGCATTCAAAGGGAGGACATGCTGTCAATCGTAGTTCAGCCAAGCTGGATGGACCCTCTCGTAGAATACCTACAGAAAGGAACCTTGCCAAGCGATGCTAAGGAAGCCTCTAAGCTCAAAACTAGGTCAGCCGGATTCTCGGTGCTGAAAGGAAATCTATACAAACGAGTATTTTCAGCTCCTCTCCTTAAGTGCGTAGGAGATGAGGATGCCAATTATATACTCAGAGAAGTTCATGAGGGAATATGTGGCAATCACATTGGAGCTCGGGCTTTGGCAGGAAAAGCGCTAAGGCAAGGGTATTATTGGTCGACCATGCTCAAAGATGCCACCGAATTGGTCAGAAGATGCAAGATTTGCCAAGAGTATGCCAATATTTCCCATTGTCCACCTGAGCTGCTAACCTCGGTGGTAAGCCCATGGCCCTTCCAGCAGTGGGGTTTGGATATTCTTGGACCCCTTCCCACCGGAGCGGGACAATGCAAGTTTGCTATCATAGGGGTGGATTACTTCACCAAGTGGGCAGAGGTCGAACATTTGGCAACAATCACCGAACAAAAAGTTCAAAACTTCGTTTGGAAGTCGATAGTTTGCAGATTTGGGGTTCCCAGAGCAGTCGTGTCTGACAATGGGAAGCAGTTTGACAACTCGAAATTTAAAAGCTTTTGTGCTGAGCTCGGGATAAAGAACTATTTCTCAGCTCCTGCGCATCCTCAATCCAATGGGCAAGCAGAGGTCACAATCAGAACCATAAAGACAGCTCTGAAGACCAAATTAGAAAACCTAAAAGGCAAGTGGGTGGAGTACATCCCTGAGGTATTGTGGGCCTACAGGACCACCGTCAGATCTGCAACTCAGGAAACCCCCTTCGCTTTGGCCTTTGGAACCGAGGCAGTAGCCCCTGTTGAGGTGGGGCTCCAATCACCAAGGGTGGAATTTGCAGATGCCGAGCTTAATAATGAATCTCTCCTATTGAACCTCGATCTCCTGGATGAAAAAAGAGACAGAGCTCTGCATCGCGTCCAAATTTATCAAAGGAAAACTGCAAGATACTACGATAGGAAGGTAAGGCACCGAAGTTTCAAGGTTGGAGACTTGGTGCTCAGGAGGCTTCTGCTTGCGAAGAAGGACCCTACGCATGGGAAGCTGGGACCCAACTGGGAAGGTCCCTATATCGTGTCAAAGGTAGTCAGACCAGGAAACTACGAGCTCCAAACAGAGGAAGGAAATGTCCTACCTCACTCTTGGAATGCCGAGCACCTTAAGAAGTTCTTTCAGTAAGTTTTCCATGTAACAGAGCTATTTTCAATAAAAATAAACGAGTCTTTTCCTCACATGATGTCCGAAGTAAAAGAACGATAAGCTTCTCAGCTTATAAAACTCAAGATGAGCTCTTCAGCTCATAAACAAACGATAAGCTTCTCAGCTTATAAAACTCAAGATGAGCTCTTCAGCTCATATACAAACGATAAGCTTCTCAGCTTATAAAACTCAAGATGAGCTCTTCAGCTCATAAACAAACCATAAGCTTCTCAACTTATAAAACTCAAGATGAGCTCTTCAGCTCATATACAAACGATAAGTTTCTCAGCTTATAAAACTCAAGATGAGCTCTTTAGCTCATAAACAAACAATAAGCTTCTCAGCTTATAAAACTCAAGATGAGCTCTTCAGCTCATAAACAAACGATAAGCTTCTCAGTTTATAAAACTCAAGATGAGCTCTTCAGCTCATAAACAAACGATAAGCTTCTCAGCTTATAAAACTCAAGATGAGCTCTTCAGCTCATAAACAAACGATAAGCTTCTCAGCTTATAAAACTCAAGATGAGCTCTTCAGCTCATATACAAACGATAAGCTTCTCAGCTTATAAAACTCAAGATGAGCTCTTCAGCTCATATACAAACGATAAGCTTCTAAGCTCATAAAATTCGAGATGAGCTCTTCAGCTCATGTACAAATAATAAAGCTTCTAAAATCCAAGCTAAATCTCTTCTTGGAGACACCAACAGTCTTTCCCCCACGACCAGTGGTCCTCGCATGCTACCGACGCATGTCTAGTGCAATGGAGATCATCTGGGGAACCAGTCAAGGACTGAGGTCAGTACAAACATGATCTTTTGTTTTCCATCCACGTTCATGACCTGAACACGAAGAATGCGCTGAAACAAGCCTACAGAATTTAGAAGGGACTACTTAGCTCAAAAGAGATGAGCCCCTTAGCTCATACGTCAACATGCATATTCAAAAAGAAAGATATGACATTCAAAACATCAAAGAATACAGGCGTTCAAGGAAATGCAAGGAGCAACAAAGTTTGACATTAATTATGAAGAAAATACAAGGGGGTAGAGCTCCTAGTCCTTCTTAAGTTGTGACCTCAGCTCAGCCACTTCCCCCTTCAGGCGAGCATTCTCCTCCTTCAGCTCATCTCTTTCTTGCTCAGCCTTATAAAGTGAATCAAGGAGATTTTGACCTGCTGGGGCAAGGAAAATGGTGGACAGAGATTCAGGAGAGAAAGAGTCATCCCTCTTACGCCTCTTGGAGCTCGCACCAGCGTCACCATCCTCGTCAGAATCCCCATCCTCGTCAGAGTTAGAGAAAGAGGTCCAGGAAGAGTAAGGAACGGAGGAAAATTCAAATTCAGTAGCCTCAGCACCAAGCAAATAAAGATTTGCACTCGTCATTAACTCAGAGTAAGACCTAGGCTCAACAAGCAGCAATTCATCAATGTTTATCATCTCGGGCACATCCAGATCAGGGGGACCTGAACAACAAGGATACAATAAGAATATATCTTCAATGAAAGTATATACTCAAGAGAGCTCAGCTCGGACCTACCAATACGAGAGAAGCTCTTCCAGGATCGTGGGATCCTAGCTTCACGGCAACGATCTTCAGTGGACCGCCAAGACTCCCCAGAAGCAAAAAAGAAACGTTTAGACCATCCTTCAGGATTGGAGGGAATGCCTAGAATCAAAGGGCGTAATTTAAAATTCCTCCAATGGAAGAAGCTGAAGCAGGGGGCATCGTCTTCCTCGATCTCGAAGAAGTACAAAAACTCGGAGACATAGGGGAACCTGCCGATGGCATGTAGGCGGCAGAACAGGAAGAAGCTTACCATAGCGGCCCATCCTCGTGGGGAAAGGCGAGAAGGGCATAGGCCATAATAGGCAAGAACTCGCCCTTCAAAGAAGCAGACTTCCCCTCGAGGAAGGAAGTTGCAGGGCTCGTCAGGGGTAGGGACTCGCAAAGGCAAATCAAGATCAGAAAAAAACCGTTTCTGGATGGCTTTCAAATCAGAGGGCTCTAAGGTTGAAGGAGACAGGTAGCGACAGTGCCACTTCCATTCGATCCCAAAGGAAGTGCGCCCCTCGAACAAAGAAGAAGCAGGGGCAGCCATTAGAGATCACGATGAAAATAGAGGGTAACCACGAATGATCAAGAAAAAGGAACTCAGAAGTATTTTTCGCAAGAAAAAAAGAAACTCGGCAGATGATAGGGGACTTAAAGAAGGTTGTAAGTGTTTAGGAAACCAAGAGCCACGCGAGAAGGGAGTCGGCTATCTTTTTTGGTTTCTTAATTAATACAGGTGGTTACGGTTATGGAAAAAGGTTGGGAAAAAGGCGGGAAAAGCAATCCGCACAAGATTACCCTTCCTACTGCACTCAAAACAACCGAAGAGAGTTCTGACCCCACTCAAGCAGAATATTCCTCATATTTGAGCTCATCTTTGAGACCTGCAGTTCCAAGAACCTTGCCCACACCAGAAAGATAAAGTTCCTAATGGGTTCCTCAGTCATCAAAAGAGCTTGGCAGTTCATGAGTCCATAATCTTGCTTCAAGAAGGACTGAAGCACTTCTCAAAGCAAAGTATAAGAAAACCCAGAAGAAAATTCAGAAAAACAGAACCATGTGAGTTATGTCTCAAAGTCGCAACACATCATCACAATTCAAAACGAAATTTAGAAATTACTTCATGAAGAATTGTATTCCGAAAACGCAAGTTCGAAGTACAAGAATAAAAAAGAAGATAAGATTACATGAATAAACAAAAAGAGCTTTAAGTATCTAAAGAAGGAGTAATTGAAGGATCTCGCAGCTCGGTAGATGAGCCCTCAGCAACAGAAGCAAGGGAAGAGCTTCCAGAAATGTCTGCTACACGGATCTCTGCTCCCGTTGATCCCGGATCTTGAGCAAGGGCCTCGGTCACCAAGTCAGCTGAAAACGGTGTAGTAACAGGAATAGCAGGAGCTGCAGTGGGGAGCTCAGGAATTACGGCAAGAGCTCCAGAAGGACCAGTGGCAGGAACGTCTCGATTCAAGGCTTCAGCTGGTGGGACTAAGGCATCTTCTCCGTTATCAGAGTCTGAGCCCTCCATTTCTTCCTCAGTAGGGATAGAGAAATTGAAGTCGAGGTCAGGAAAGGCTTTAATAGCCTTACGCCTAAAGGCTAGCCACCCAGTAGCCCATAAGGTGGTAGCCTCATCTTTCAGATCAGCCACCTCGCTGTCCCTCTCCTTGACCAGGTTTTTCTGCACCTCGAGCTCCTCGCAAAGCTTGCCATTGGCTTCGCTGAGAGTGAGGTACTCCTGCCTTGCCTGCGTAAGGGAGTTGTTGGCATCAAAAGCTTCTTGACTAGCCTTGGACCACGCTTCAGTCTTGAGCTGCAGATCTTCCTTAACGAGCCTTAGCTCATCCCGAGCTTTCTTTTCTCCTTCCTCAGCTCTGACTTTGACGGTTAATGTGTGCTTGAGGTCGGAGGCTTGCTTCACTGTTTGCTCTCTGAGGCTTTCCACCTGGGCCCTGAGGACCTCATTCTCAAGAGATAATTCAGAAACCTTGACCTTATACGTCTTCAGAACCTTGAAAGAGCTCTCTTGAGACCGAATTCGGTGCATCAGACCTCTCGCATGGAGGGCAGCCTGAGAATACAAAGAACGTTCAGCGAATCGCATGAGACCACGAAACGAAAATAAGTAAAGAGGGAAAAGTGATAGCACTTACAGCAGCTGCTCCCTAAAGAGTTGAAGAGATGGACTCCTCAAGAGGCATAGAAGCGGCCTTCAGGACGTCAGACTCAGAAAAAATAGAAGAAAGAGCTCCCGCAGCAAGATCCATGTTGTCAAAAAAAGAATCCTCATCCTCTTCTTCAGATTTTCTCTCTTTCTCAACCATCTTCCCAGAAGCACTGAATGTGAAATCTCTGGGTTGGAGATCAGGGATCACTCCCAAATCTTTCTCGACCTTAGAGGAGGAAGGGGAAGCCTGACCTCCCGCTTGAGCCTGCTTCACCGCAGGCTGGGATTCTGGAGGGGAAGAGATGCCTGCAGTTTGAAGAGTGTCGGATGAGGGAGGTGGAGCCGAGATAGGAGCCACTGCTTTAGCAGAGGAGGAAGGTGAAGGCATCTCCAATCTCGGGATTTTAGCCCTGGTGATTGGGCCACTCCCAGAGCCGACCTGGGCCTTCCGTTTGCTGGATTTACCACCCTTCATCAGATCTGCAACCTTTGCCTGGAGCTCTTCAGGAGTAGACCTCATTGTGGAAGGACCTGGGAGATTTGAATGGAGTCAGGAGACATAAAAAGGAAACGAAGGAGGAAAAGAAAGAAAGTGACAGTGGTATTACCTTCTTCAGCTCCTACAACGAATATTGGAATAACTAAGGTTGCCGAAGGAGGACTCAGACCTAGCCTCACCAGATTCTGAAAATCAATGAGGTCAGCGTACCTCTCAGGCTTGATTTTCCCCAACTTCACTAGCACTCTCTTATCTTCGGGGCTGAGCTCAGGTCGGCCACCTAAATAAATAAATAAATAAAATAATATATATATAAAATATATATACAAGTAAGAGACATGCAAGAGGCCAATAAATTCCAAATCAGAGCTCAGTCAGCTCGAGTAAAGACTCACGCAAGTTTTCTGGGGTAGTCCAAGCTTTAGGGATACCAAGAGTATCTGTTTTATCTGCAGGATTGTACTCCCAGTTGGTACCCCCAATATAAAAAGAAATGTTTTTTCCACGCTTTGTGAGAAGAGGGGAGGTCGGTAATAATCTTCCTAGCATTAGTTCGCTTGGAGATATATAGAAAACCTTCAGAAGAGGTCACTTTGACGTTGAAAAGCTCCATGAGCAGAGAAATGCTAGGAACCCCGAGGTCATGCTTCTTAAATAAGACTAAGAGGCCTACCATAATGCCAAAGAAGTTGGGAGAAATCTGGGAGGGGCATACATTAAAATGTTGGAGAACGGCCTTGATAAAGGGATGCAGAGGAAAGCGAAGACCGTTCTCGAAGGCGGCAAGGAAGAAGCAAACCCTATTACGCACTTGTTCTACATAGTAGATAGACCTATGAGGACACCAGGGTTCAACCCCAGGAGGAAAACCGTAGCGAGCTTTGTAAGCTATCATTAACCCAGGAACCTCTCTACTATAACCAACAGACTGGGCGTGACTAAAGGCAAGCCCCAAATATGAGACTTTTTCTTCAATCCCAACTCCGCTCACCTTGCCCTTGCCCTTGTCAGGTCTGGGGGGTACGGGAGATGATGTAGAGGGAGGTTCCTCGATGTCAACCTCGGCTTCTACAGCCTCCACACCAGGAAAGTTATCAATTTCATCGCCTACATCCCCTAGATCGGTGTCCTCAGACCGATCACCTAATAGGGAAACAGAAGAGTGGATAGCACCAGAAGAGGCAGACATGATTGGGCAAGAAAAGGGAAGATTAAAGGAAAGGTAAAGAGGGGGAACACTAAACCAACTCTCCCTGATAACCCTGGGGTCAGCACAGTAACTCCCAACAGCGAGAATATGCACAATGGAGCTCCAATCCACAAAATGGGGGAGGGGAGACAAACAACAATCACGGGACCAGAAATAAAAGAACCTATGGGCCCAAAAACGCAACAACCACCTAGAACTTGAAGGGTCCAGAGTTGGAGAAGTCGAAAAGAGGATAGGGAAAACGTACCTAGTGGGGGAAGCACTGCGAGTCCTCGAATCGAACACAGAAAAACCGGTTTTGGGGCAAGAATCAGAAAGCTTCGAGACAGGGGTTCAAGAATTCGTAGAGGCAAGAAGTTTGGAGTAGCAAAGGAGAAGATGAATAGTGGAAAGGGGCGGTTCAGGTAGCCGTTTGAGTATTTAAAGCTTGAAAGACGTGGGCTGAGACATGCGCGGGAATCGAGGAATGTCATGAGTGCTGCAAACCGTCAAAGGGCTTCAAGTCACGTGCGAAGCCCAGAGTAGCCACATGCAAATCTAGCTCGGTTTGGGAAGCAGGTCAGCCCCTGCCTAAGCTAACTTAAGGCAAGGGCTGGGGGGCAACTGATGATACCTAAAATAAACCCCCGACATGAGCTCGGGAAGTGAGCTCAGCTCGGGAGCTCAGGTAAGATACGCTGAGCTCCTCCAGCCATAGCCTGAGCTCATCCAGCCGGTATTAGAGCTCCTCCAGGTAAGAGAATAGGAGAAAGAGGCAAGAAGACAGCGAGATGACAACAGACACCCCTGAAGTAGGGGTCAAGCTGGAATCAAGGCATAAAACCCTCAACCAACCAAGATCCTCTCTAAGTGATTAAGGAGGATCCCCCGGTAAGAGGCAAAGATCTCGGGATATAGACCATGGAAGCCAATCGAATGGAGTTATGGTAATTCCAGGATCGAAGAGGGAAAGATACGGGAAATCCCTTCATTATAGGAAGAAAATTCGGATTAGAGGTAAGCAAGAGGCTATAAGAGGGGGGTGAGGCCTCCGTTGAAGGGGATGGGCATTAGAGCCACAAAAAAACCCTAATTTCCTCCAGATCACACTGTAATACATTCAACACCATAAGTAAGAAGAAAAGGAGCTAGAGACTCCATTACTGAGTGGACTAGCCGAGCTCAGGTCGGTGAACCACTATAATTCTGTCGTGTTATCATCCCTATCCTCATTCCCCCAAACATCAACCAACATTATTATATATGAGTCATGTAGCTCAGACACCCCACTTAGCCCCAAGAAAATTGTTCATACGAGTTAATCTTGTTCAGTAGCTCATTCGCGTAGATTTACACCATCAACATCAATATGGAGAAAACATGTGAGTAAAGGGAGGGCTAGAGAGCATAGAAACCCTATAATCATATTGAATTGAACGTTTATATTACATAAGTGTAGCTATCTATAGTCTTCTCCACCATTATTTTTTGTCCAACTAGTGTGAGATGTCCCCATAACTAAACATCCTTCGATTTTCTGAATGCAAGAAGATCAGCATAGTACTTTATGATCCATCCTTCAATGACCTAGGCTTCTAACCTTCTTTGCATTACTAACCACTCTGGATCACTTTGTTCCAGTTGTTTTATATCCAAGCAATGGGATCCTGTCCCAAAAAAAACAAGAAAAACCGAAAAAAATGGTATTTCGTAGGACTTCTTGACATTTAACATGTAGCTCATGGGAACAAATATCATCACTTCTATAGATTTCTTCTGAAACAGTTGGGCATTGTATATGGATTTTTAAAATTTCATGGTGAGGACAGATAGAAATGAATCGAGCACGTACCATTTACTGTATTAATGGCGATAATAGTGTTTGATATATCCTCTAGCACCCTGTTATCAAACCAATATTGATGATGCCAAGAATAAAACTGACACGTGCTCAGTTAGTGAGCTCAGCTCGGGAGCTTAGGTAAAATAAGCTGAGCTCCCCCCTAGCCATGGGCTGAGCTCGCCCAGCCAGCATTGACACTCCCTGCTAAAGATTCGAGATGAGAGATGCCAAGGGGCCAGCAAGATGACAACGGATACCCTTACAAAGGAAGTAGAACCAATCCAAGGCATGAAACCCGTATTCAACCATGATCCCCTCCTAAAACTAAGAAAAATCCCGTGGAAGAAGGCAAGGATCTCTCCGTTTGAAACCAGCCATAAGGAGTTTGGGTAACTCCGGAATTAGAGATGAAGATAGGGAGCAATCCCTTCAATGTAGGATAATTCCGAATTAGAGGTAAGCATGAGGCTATAATAAGGGAGGGACAACCTCCATTAAGGGGGCCCCCCGAGTATTCTACTGTAACACGTTCAATTCATCAATAAAGAGAAGGGAGCAAGAGCCTCCATTGGAGAGTGGATTAGCCGAGCTCATTAGCCGGTGAACCACTATACTTTTACTGCATTTCACACACTACACATCGATTGATTAGAGCGTTTATCCACCAATTCACTAGCCTTCTAGTTCAGATATCATACCCAGCCCTACGCAGATCGTACATACCACACAATCCAATCTCATAGCTCATACGCACAGTTCACCGCCATCAGTTTGGCGCCGTCTGTGGGAACGACTGTTCCTGTTACAAGTAAACTGATTCCTCAGTGACTGATGGTAACAACTCGAAATATGAGCAGAAGTCAAACAAACCTACCACGAATGCAAGATCAGCAGGAAGCCACCAACGGCAGACAACCAGGGAACATCCAAGAGACGAATTCCCCCATTAATAACGAGTTGGAGGCCCTTCGCCTCGTCAACCAACGATTACTAAAGGAAAATGCAGAGCTATCAAAGCTCGTACAACGCCCACAGGAGGCACGACCGGCCCAAGAAGGCCAGAATAACCCCCCTTACAGGGAACGGCGACACTGGGACCCCCTCAGAGAGGTCGACGAAGGAGGAGAAAGCAGCCAGACCAGGGGGCATGCTCCTTATGTGCCCCCTAGGAATGGTCATAACGACGAGATGCAAAGTCAGAACGACGGGGGCGATAAGGATGATTCTTTCCCTTATCCGCCGGACAGGAAAGAGCAGCGCTGGGAGCAACGCTTCAAAGACATCCAACAAGAGATCAGCCACATGAAGGAGGCTGTAAGGAGTAAAGCTCCGGTTACAATGGATGTCTTGGTTCAGCAAACCGAGTCCCCATTCACCACGGGGGTGCTACACTTCCCTCTCCCACCGAAGTTCAGGATGCCTCAAATAGAGGTCTTTGATGGGTCTAAAGATCCCGTAGATCATCTCAACACTTACAAGAACCAGATGAAACTACATGGATACCAGGATCCCGTACGCTGCAGAGCTTTTGCCATCACATTGAAAGGCTCAGCCTTAGCCTAGTTTCACAGGCTCCCACCAGCCTCGATCTCATCCTTTAAAGAGCTCTCCATTGCTTTCGTATCTCACTTTATAGGAGCCCGGATATACAGAAAACCAAGCTACCATCTGCTGAACGTGAAGCAGGGTCCCCAAGAGAACCTGAGGTCTTATGTCCAAAGGTTTAACTCAGAGACATTGAAGGTAGACGTCCCAGACGAAAAATTCACCATAACTGCTTTCATTGCAGGACTGGGAGTGCAGTCAAAGGACTTGATGTTTTCTATATCAAAGAACCCTCAGGCAAGCATGGCTGAGGTGTTAGCCAAGGCAGAAAAGTATATAAATGGCGAAGAGGCACTCCTTTCTAAAGTAGGAGGAACATCCTCACGAAAGGAGAAGGAAAAAGAAGAGAAGAGAAGAGACAGGAGTCCCAGGAAGGAAAAATGGCGAGAGAGGTCCCCCAGAAAAGATAGGGACCGCTCGCCAAAGAGAAGAGGAAATGTCAGAGACCGCCTGGGCCCCATGCAGCCTGAACTGCAGCCCAGATATGGACCCCAGCGATTCACCCCACTCACCGCCGCTGTGTCGCAAGTTCTGTATGAGGTCCAAAACGAGAAGTTCTTAAGATGGCCACCTCGAATGAAGGCAGATCCAGCCAAAAGAGACCCCACCAAGTACTGCGATTACCATAGAGACCATGGTCACCACACTGATGACTACATTCAACTAAAGAAGGAGATCGAGTTTTTGATCCAACGAGGTCAGTTACGTCGTTTTGTAGCCAATGACAACCAGAACCGAGCTCTTCCCCCTCCACCACCCCGACAGCAGGCACCGGCACCGCACCAGCAGCCTCTAGGGGAGATCAGAGTAATATCAGGAGGGTTCGCAGGAGGCGGAGAATCTAGCTCGGCCAGGAAAGCGCACCTCCGCCGGATCAGAGCCGAAGAAGCTCTCGAAGTGTACGCTGTATCCAAAGCACCACGCATAGATACAACTATCACTTTTTCGGACGCTGATTTGGAGGGATGCCAGTACCCGCATGATGACCCATTGGTGGTGCGAGCAGTGGTGGCTAATAGAACTATTCATCGTGTTCTAATCGATAATGGGAACTCGGCAGATATCATTTTCGCACCTGCGTTTGATAAGATGGATATAGGAAGGGAGAGACTCGAGCCAGTAAGCACTCACTTGTTGGGATTCTCCGGGGAAAGGGTGCTTCCCCTAGGCTCAATCCAGCTCGTGCTCACCCTAGGGGACCCACCTTGCCAAGCCACTACCACCGTAAAGTTCCTAGTGGTCGATGCACCCTCTGCATACAACATCTTGCTTGGGAGGCCATCCCTTAATTCTATGAAGGCAATCCCATCTGCCTACCATTTAGTCGTGAAATTTCCTACGGACAATGGAATCGGAGTAGTCCGAGGAGACCAGCGGGTGGCAAGGGAATGCTACATGGCTTCTGTGAAAAGGAAGGAGGTTGAGAACATCCAACTGGATGAGCTCGACATGAGAGACGAAATGGAGACAAGACCAATGCCATCGGAAGAGCTGGAACCAGTTCAGCTTGATGAGAAGCCAGAGCACCTCGTTTATGTGGGTTCCAGACTAAACGCAGAGCTCAAAGGTCTCCTTATCCAGTTCCTAAAGGAGAATATGGGAGTGTTTGCGTGGAAGCAGGAAGACATGGAGGGAATTGACCCTTCGGTTATCACCCATAAGCTGAGTGTGAATCCAGCTTGCAAACCCGTCAAACAAAAGAGGAGAAGTTTTGCCCCAGAAAGGCAAAAGGCGATTAATGAGGAGGTCAGCAAGCTCCTCCATGCCAAGGCCATCAGGGAAGTTGACTACCCTACTTGGTTGGCGAATGTGGTTCTCGTCAAGAAAACTAATGGCAAATGGCGATTGTGCATTGACTTTACTGATCTCAACCGAGCATGCCCCAAGGATAGCTTTCCTTTACCTCGGATTGACTTAATAGTGGACGCCACAGCCGGGCATGAGCTCCTTAGCTTCATGGATGCCTTCTCAGGATACAACCAGATCAGGATGGATCCAGGCGATCAGGAGAAGACCTCCTTCGTAACAGAACAAGGAACATACTGTTACCAGGTCATGCCCTTCGGGTTGAAGAATGCTGGAGCCACTTACCAACGGCTGGTAAATAGGATGTTCCAAAAACAGATAGGAGCATCCATGGAAGTTTACATAGATGATATGCTAGTAAAGTCACTAAAAGCAGAGCTCCACATCGAGCACTTAGCAGATTCGTTCCGAATCCTAAAGGAGTACATAATGAAGCTCAACCCTACGAAATGCGCGTTTGGGGTCTCGGCAGGAAAATTCCTGGGTTTTATAGTTAGCAGCAGAGGAATTGAAGCTAACCCAGAGAAGGTTAGGGCAATGATGGAGATGCAGTCACCATCCAATACAAGGGAGGTGCAACGCTTAACAGGCAGGATAGCTGCCTTGAGCCGTTTCGTGTCTAGATCAAGTGATAAATGCCAGCCGTTCTTTCAGATATTAAAAAAGACGTTCCAGTGGGATGCCAAGTGTGAAGAAGCATTTAAAGCCCTGAAAGATTATATGAGCTCTCCTCCCGTACTGGTGAGCCCTTTAGAAGGGGAGGTCCTTACTCTATACCTGGCGGTTTCAGAGTTTTCGACAAGCGCAACGCTAGTCAGGGAGCGAGACAGAGCTCAGCAACCAGTCTACTATTGTAGCAGAGCTCTGAGGGGGGCAGATGAGAGATACCCAAAGATGGAGAAGCTCGTCTTAGCGTTGGTGACAACAGCCAGAAGACTCAGGCCCTATTTCCAGGCTCATACTATCGAGGTTCCAACAGACCAGCCAATGAGGCAAGTACTACATAAGCCAGAGTCCTCGGGGAGGTTGGTTAAATGGGCCATAGAGCTCAGTGAGTTTGACATAAGGTACAAACCAAGAACTGCCATCAAAGGGCAAATTTTGGCAGATTTTATTGCAGAGTTCACAGCGGCAGCACCTGTGGAGACCACATATTTAATACCGGACCTCCCCATATGGAGACTCTCAGTGGATGGGGCTGCTAATGCGCAGGGAAGCGGTGCAGGAATGATCCTGACCTCCCCAGAAGGAATAGACGTCGAATACGCCCTCAGATTTGGGTTCAAAGCTTCAAATAATGAGACAGAATATGAAGCCGTCATTGCTGGGCTTAATCTTGCTTATTCTATGGAAGCAGAGCAGCTGGAGATCTGCAGCGATTCTCAACTGGTGGTGAAACAGATAGAAGAGGCCTACGAAGCAAGAGGCGAAAAGATGGTCCTTTACCTCAAAAAGGTACGAGAAATAATAACAAAATTTGTGCAAGTTAAGGTTAGACATGTGCCCAGAGCAGAAAATTCACGAGCAGATGCGTTGGCAAGATTAGCCACTGCCTCGCAAGAAGACTTGGATAGACTAATACCAGTGGAACACCTCCCGGAGCCTTCAGTGAGTGTCGAAGAAGAGGACATGCTATCAGTCGAGGCTCAGCCGAGCTGGATGGACCCCATCATAGGGTACCTGCAGAATGGGGCTTTGCCAAGTGATGCTAAGGAGGCATCCAAGCTGAAGACCAGGTCTGCCAGATTTTCACTGCTACAAGGAAGTCTGTACAAACGTGGATTCTCAACGCCTCTCCTTAAATGCGTAGGAGATGAGGATGCCAACTACATACTCAGAGAGGTACATGAAGGAATATGTGGCAATCACATAGGAGCTCGGGCCTTGGCAGGAAAAGTGCTGAGGCAAGGGTATTATTGGCCCACCATGCTCAAAAATGCCACCGACTTAGTAAGAAAATGCAAGACTTGTCAGGAGCATGCCAATGTGTCCCACTGTCCTCCCGAGCCCCTAAGCTCGGTGGTAAGCCCATGGCCTTTCCAGCAGTGGGGTTTGGACATTCTGGGACCCCTTCCCACCGGTGTGGGGCAGTGCAAGTTTGCCATCATAGGAGTAGACTACTTCACCAAATGGGCAGAGGTCGAACCTTTAGCAACCATCACAGAGCAAAAAGTTCAGAACTTCGTTTGGAAGTCAATAGTTTGCAGGTTTGGAGTTCCCAGAGCGTTCGTATCTGACAACGGAAAGCAGTTTGATAACTCAAAATTTAAAAGCTTTTGTGCAGAGCTCGGGATCAAGAACTACTTCTCAGCTCCTGCTCATCCTCAGTCCAATGGGCAGGCAGAGGTCACAATCAGAACAATAAAGTCAGCTTTGAAGACCAAACTAGAAAACCTAAAGGGCAAGTGGGTGGAATACGTCCCTGAGGTATTGTGGGCCTACAGGACCACCGTCAGATCTGCAACTCAGGAAACCCCCTTTGCTCTGACCTTTGGAACCGAGGCAGTAGCCCCTGTGGAGATAGGGCTCCAATCACCATGGGTGGAATTTGCAGATGCCGAGCACAATGATGAATCCCTTCTGTTAAACCTCGATCTCTTGGATGAAAAAAGGGACAGAGCTCTGCATCGCGTCCGCAT
Source organism: Ilex aquifolium (assembly GCA_951799425.1). NCBI lineage: Eukaryota > Viridiplantae > Streptophyta > Magnoliopsida > Aquifoliales > Aquifoliaceae > Ilex > Ilex aquifolium. The sequence goes on along the minus strand of OX637394.1, from coordinate 12,535,539 downwards.
TTACCAACGGAAAACTGCAAGGTATTACGACAGGAAGGTAAGACACCGAAGCTTCAAGGCTGGAGACTTGGTACTTAGGAGGCTTCTGCTTGCAAGAAAGGATCCCACGCATGGAAAATTGGGGCCCAACTGGGAAGGGCCCTATATCATGTCAAGGGTAATCCGACCCGGGAATTACGAACTGCAGACAGAGGAGGGAAAAGTCCTACCTCACTCGTGGAATGCTGAGCACCTTAAGAAGTTTTTTCAGTAAGTGTTATCTGTAATAGAGCTACTTCTAAATAAGAATGAGCAAGTCTTTTATTCATCCTTCAAAGCTTATGAATGAAAGATGAGCTTTTTAGCTCATAAATACACGATAAGCTTCAAAGCTTATGAATAAAAGATGAGCTCTTTAGCTCATAAATACACGATAAGCTTCAAAGCTTATGAATAAAAGATGAGCTCTTCAGCTCATAAATACACGATAAGCTTCAAAACTTATAAATAAAAGATGAGCTCTTCAGCTCATAAATACACGATAAGCTTCAAAGCTTATGAATGAAAGATGAGCTCTTTAGCTCATAAATACACGATAAGCTTCGAAGCTTATGAATGAAAGATGAGCTCTTTAGCTCATAAATACACGATAAGTTTCAAAGCTTATGAATAAAAGATGAGCTCTTCAGCTCATAAATACACGATAAGTTTCAAAGCTTATGAATGAAAGATGAGCTCTTCAGCTCATAAATACACGATAAGCTTCAAAGCTTATGAATGAAAGATGAGCTCTTCAGCTCATAAATACACGATAAGCTTCAAAGCTTATGAATGAAAGATGAGCTCTTCAGCTCATAAATACATGATAAGCTTCAAAGCTTATAAATAAAGGATGAGTTCTTCAGCTCATACAAGCTTCAAGGCTCATAAAATTCAAAGACTGGTTTCTTCTTGAAGACACCAACAGTCAAATTCAAGGCTGAACTCTTCTTGGAGACACCGACGGTCTTTCCCCCACTACTAGTGATCCTTGTGCACTACCTACACCCTCAAAGACCTCGAGAGGTCCAGAGCAACAGAGAACACCTACGAGGTCAGATGAAAAGTAAGGTCAGTATCAGCATGGTCTTCTGTTTTCCATCAACATTCGTAGTCCGACCTATGGAATCAAACACAAGAGCAAGAATTCGAGACGTACCCCTCAACTCATAAAGAATTGCGTATGTAAAAAAAAAAAAAACGAAAGATCTGATAATCAAGAGTATCCAAAGTACAAATATTCAGAAAAATATGGGGAAAGATTATAGTTTGGCATCATTCAAGAAAAGAAAGAAATATACGAGGAAACAAAAATCTTAGTTCTTCTTAAACAGAGACTTCAGCTCGGCCACTTCCTCCTTCAGGCGAGCATTCTCCTCCTTCAGCTCATCCCTCTCTTGCTTGGCCTTATGGAGTGAGTCAAGAAGCTCTTGACCTACTGGGGTGAGGAAGATAGTGGATAAAGAGTCAGGAGAAAAGGAGCCATCCCTCCTACGCCTCTTTGAGCTAGCTCCAGCATCCCCGTCCTCGTCAGAATTCCCTTCCTCATCAGAATCAGAGAAAGAGGTCCAGGAAGAATAGGGGACGGAAGAAAACTCAAATTCAGTAGCCTCAGCCCCAAGCAGATAGAGGTTTGCGCTCGTCATCAGCTCGGAGTAAGTCTTAGACTCAGCAAGCAGCAGCTCGTTGATATTCACCATCCCTGGCACGTCCAGATTAGGTGGACCTGCGAAACCCAAAACATGGTAAGAGCATACCTTCCAAAGGAAGTGTTCAAAAGAGCTCGGCTTGAGCTTACCAATGCGAGAGAAGCTCTTCCAGGACCGAGGGATCCTAGCTTTACGGCAGCAATCCTCAGGAGACCTCCAGGACTCTCCAGAGGCGAAGAAAAAACGCTTAGACCACCCTTCAGGATTGGAGGGAAGATCTAGAACCAAATGACGTAAACTGAAATTCCTCCAACGGAAGAAACTGAAGCAGGGGGCATCATCTTCTTCAATCTCGAAGAAGTATAGAAACTCAGAGACGAAGGGGAACCTGCCAAGGGCGTGCAGGCGGCAGAACAAGAAAAAGCTTACCATAACAGCCCATCCTCGTGGAGAAAGGCGAGAAGGACACAGGCCATAGTAGGCAAGAACTCGCCCAACGGCCGGATGAATGGGAAGGCGAAGTCCCATGTCCAGAGCACCTTCAAAGATGCAGACTTCCCCTCGAGGGAGGTAGTTGCAGGGCTCGTCAGGGGTAGGGACTCGCAAAGGCAAGTCAAGATCAGGAAAAACCGTTTCTTGATATCCACCAAATCAGTAGATCCAAGTATTGAAGGAGGCAGATAGCGACAGTGCGACTTCCATTCGATTCCAAAGGAGGTGCGTTCCTGGAACAGAGAAGAAGCAGAAACAGCCATCGGAAGTGCTGGTAAGGGAAAGACGCAAGAAATCAAGAAGAAAGGCGAGAATATTTCATACAAGAAAAGGAAAGGGGAATCTAACAGATGGTAAGAAGCTTAGGAAAAGTTGAGAGCTTTTCAGGAAATCAAGAGTCAAGAAAGGGGGAAGCAGTTGCCTGTTTAGTTTCCTAATTAATAAAGGTTGTTGCGGTTATGGAAAGTGGTTGCGGTTATGAAAAACGGTTGGGAGAAAAACGCGGGAAAAGAAATTGGTACAAGATCACTCCCTATTTGCACTCAAAACAACCTACAAGAATTCTGACCCAACCAAGCAACATGTCCTCCATATTTGAGCTCAGCCCAGTTAAAAACAGGAGCACTTGTGTAACAAGTCTCGAGGGCCTGCAATTCTAAGGACCCTACATACGTTGGAGAGGAAGAGTTCCTGCTGGATTCCTCGATACCTCAAAGAAACTTAACAGCGTATAAAAGTTCATAGCCTTGCTTAAAGAAGGCCTAAAGCACTCCTCAAAGCAAGGTGGGGGGAAGAGAAATGTGAAACGTAGGAGAAAATCTCTTATTCTCAGAAATATGGAGCATTGAAATTTATTATCTATTTCAGACAAGGGAGCCATAAAAGAACCTTTAAAGTTCACAAAAAAGAGCCAAAAACCTCAGTCAGATCTTTTAGGCTCAAAAGACGAGCTGAATAGCTCAGCGAGAGCTCGTAGGCTCACAAACTCCAGCTATGTAGCTCAAAAGGAGCACACCAGTTCAGAATACCAAGCTGAGCGGCTCAGAATAAAGAAGAATAGGGACTGGATCCCTAAGAGACAAACTACCGAGCTCAAAAGCTCAGGAGAAGCCGTTGAGCATAGCACCAAGTCTCCTGTACTCTTCAAATCTAGTAATTTTGCTTCAAGAAGTACACAGCACCCCTCAAAGCAAAGGGGGAAGGAGAATATGTGTATAAAGCATAAAATCAAAACAAAGCAAAACAAGTAAGTGTGCGAACGAAAGTCCGAGGTATATATGAATATGGTAAAACGGCAATGGAGCACAAGGTCCTAGCCAAAGTCAAAGTTACATCTCAAAGAATTCCTTACAAAAAATTTTTTTTTTTTAAATTACAAGTAAAAAGAGCTAAGTTTCTAGATGAGGAGTAAATGAAGGATCTCGCAGCTCGGCAGATGAGCCCTCAGCAACAGAAGCAAGGGAAACAGGAACAGCAGGATCTGCAGCTAGGAGCTCAGGAATCACCGTCGGAGGCTCAGAAGGTACGATAAGAGCTCCAGAGGTCCCAGGGCAGGTATGTCTTGACTCAAGGCTACAGCTGAAGGAACCAAGGCACCCTCCTCATTGTCAGAGCTAGACTCTTCCGTTTCTTCTTCGGTGGGAATAGAGAAATTGAAGTCAAGATCTGGAAAAGCTTTGATAGCCTTGCGCCTAAAGGCAAGCCATCCAGTAGCCCACAAGGTGGTGGCCTCATCTCTCAGCTCAGTGACCTCTTTGCACTTCTGTTGAACCAAACCTTTCTGCTCCTCAAGCTCCTCACAGAGTTTGCCGTTAGCTTCACTGAGAGCAAGATAATCTTGATTGGCCTGGATGAGCTCTTTCTTGGCATCAAAGGCCTCCTGGTTAGCCTTGGACCACGCCTCGACCTTAAGCTGCAGGTCTTCCTTAACCAACTTCAGCTCATCTCGAGCTTTCTTCTCCCCCTCCTCAGCTCTGACCTTGACTGTCAGTGTGTGTTTGAGGTCGGAGGCTTGCTTCACCGTCTGCTCATTGAGGGTCTCCATCTGCTCTTTGAGGCTCTCCACCCGAGCTCTGAGATCTTCGTTCTCAAGAGACAATTCAGAAACCTTGGTCTTATACTTCTTCAAGACCTGAAAAGAGCTCTCTTGGGACCGAACCCGATGCAGTAGACCATTCACATGAAGGACAGCCTGAAAAAGTGAAAGAACGCATGAGTCCACAAAACAAAAATAGGTGAAGGAGGAGAAGTGGTAGCGCTTACAGCAGCTGCCCCCTGGAGAGCTGAAGAAATAGACTCCTCAAGAGGCATAGAAGCAGCCTTCAGAACATCAGACTCAGAGAAAATAGAAGAGAGAGCCCCTGCGGCAAGATCCATGTTGTCAAAAAAGGAATCCTCATCTCCTTCAGATTTTTTCTCAGTCTTCCCAGAAGCAGTGTATGAGAACTTTTCGGGTTGGAGGTCAGGGATCACTCCCAAAGCTTCCTTAACCTCAGAGGAGGAAGGGGAAGCCTGATCTCTCTTGTGAGCAGGCCCCGACCCAGGAGGGGCCACTGGAGGAGGAGAGATGACTGCATGTTGAGGGGTGCCGGATGAGGAGGGCGGTGCCTTGGTAGGAACCAATTCTGTAGTAGCAGAGGGGGGAGGAGGCACTTCCAATCTGGGGATTTTAGCTCGAGTGTTTGGACCACTCCCAGAGCCTACCCGAGCCTTGCGCTTACCAGGCCTGCCACCCTCCATCAGCTCTGCAATTTTGGCCTGAAGCTCTTCTGGAGTAGCCTTCATGGTAGAAGGACCTGGGAGATCTGGAAAAAGTAGGGAAATGTAAAAAAAAAAAAAAAAGAGAAGGAAAGATGATGAAGAGAGGAAAGCAAGTGACGATGAAATTACCTTCGTCAGCCCCTAAAACAGATAATGGAATCGCTAAAGTCACCACAGGAAGGCTCAGACCTAGCTGCACCAAATATCTTGACTCAATCAGGTCGGCGTACTTCTCCGGCTTGATCTTCGCCAACTTCGCTAGCACCTTCTTATCTTCAGGGCTGAGCTCAAAACGTTCACCTGAAAAGAAGAAAGTGTGCAAGTAAGAAAAAGACAAGAGGCCTATGAATTCCAGACCAGAGCTCAGTTGACTCAAGAAAAGACTCACGCAAGTTGTCTGGTTCAGCCCAAGCCGTGGGGATACCGAGAGTGTCTGTCTTATCAGCAGGATTATACTCCCAGTTGGTGCCCCCGACGAAAAAGAAATGCTTATTCCAGTGCTTATGAGAGGATGGAATGTTAGAAATAAGCTGCCTAACGTTGGCACGCTTAGAGGCATACAAGAAGCCTTCAGAGGTCGGCTTAACGTTAAAGAACTCTAGAAATAGAGGAACGCTAGGAACCCCAAGTTTATGCTTCCTGAAGATGACTAGAAAACCAACCATGACACCATAGAAGTTGGGGGAAATCTGGGAAGGACACACATGAAAATGTTGCAGAACAGCCTTGATGAAGGGGTGTAAAGGAAAGCGGAGACCGTTATCAAAGGCGGCAAGAAAGAAGCAGACCCTATTGCGTACTTGTTCTACATAGTAGACGGATTTATCTGGGCACCAGGGCTCGACCCCAGGAGGAAAACCATACCGAACCTTATAGATTTTCATTAGCTCAGGGGCTTCTTTACTATAGCCCACAGACTCGGAATGCCTGAAGGCAGACCCCAAGTACGAAACTTTTTCTTCAACCCCGACTCCACTCACCTTAACTTTGCCTTTATCAGGTCTGGGGGGCATAGGAGAAGAGGAGGAGGGGGGTTCCTCGGTGCCGACCTCGGCCTCTCCCACACAGGGAAAGTTGTCAATTTCATCGCCAATATCCCCCAAATCGGTGTCTTCAGATCGACCCCCTAGTAGCGAAACAGAGGAGCGAGTGGCTCCAGAAGAAGCCGACATAGTGGGAAGAGAAAAAGGAAGATTAAAGGAGCGATAAAGAGGGGGAACACTGATCAAACTCTCCCTAATAACCCTTGGGTCAGCACAGTAACTCCCGACGGCAAGAATGTGGACTATAGAGCTCCAATCTACGAAATGAGGAAGTGGGGCTAGGCAATGGTCACGATTCCAAAAATAAAAGAACCGAAAGGCCCAAAAATGTAGCAACCACCTCGAATCCGAGGGATCCAGAGCAGAGGAGGAGGTGAAAGGGGCGAAGAACGTACCTAACTCAGGAACAGCGGCAAGCAGGAACTTGGAGCAAAATCGGGGGAAGGAGACGATGCGAATCTTCGAAACGAGGGCTGGAAATTCGATTTCAAACAAGGGAATAGAAAGTTTTGAGCAAGAAAGTCCGAAATCACAGAGAGAACAGGGACAAAGGGCAGCGAGGAAGATGAACAGTGTGAAGAGACGGTTCAGATAGCCGTTTTGAGTATTTAAAGCTTGAGGGACGTGGGCTGAGACATGCGCGGGAATCGAGGAAAGACATGATTGCTGCAAACCGTCAAAAATCCTCAAGCCACGTGCTAGCCACATGCGGGCCTAACTCAGTCTGTGTAGGTCAGCCCCTGCCTTAGCTAACCTAAGACAAAGGCTAGGGGGCAACTGATGATGCCAAGAATAAAACTGACACGTGCTCAGTTAGTGAGCTCAGCTCGGGAGCTCAGGTAAAATAAGCTGAGCTCCCCCCCTAGCCATGGGCTGAGCTCGCCCAGCCAGCATTGACACTCCCTGCTAAAGATTCGAGATGAGAGATGCCAAGGGGCCAGCAAGATGACAACGGATACCCTTACAAAGGAAGTAGAACCAATCCAAGGCATGAAACCCGTATTCAACCATGATCCCCTCCTAAAACTAAGAAAAATCCCGTGGAAGAAGGCAAGGATCTCTCCGTTTGAAACCAGCCATAAGGAGTTTGGGTAACTCCGGAATTAGAGATGAAGATAGGGAGCAATCCCTTCAATGTAGGATAATTCCGAATTAGAGGTAAGCATGAGGCTATAATAAGGGAGGGACAACCTCCATTAAGGGGGCCCCCCGAGTATTCTACTGTAACACGTTCAATTCATCAATAAAGAGAAGGGAGCAAGAGCCTCCATTGGAGAGTGGATTAGCCGAGCTCATTAGCCGGTGAACCACTATACTTTTACTGCATTTCACACACTACACATCGATTGATTAGAGCGTTTATCCACCAATTCACTAGCCTTGTAGTTCAGATATCATACCCAGCCCTACGCAGATCGTACATACCACACAATCCAATCCCATAGCTCATACGCACAGTTCACCGCCATCAAATATAATAACTTAATGTGTAATTATTTGGAAAATAAAATGTTAAATTCTTGTTTCATTACCCGCCGCTACTGTAAGGATCCCTCAGTCCATTGGAGAAAATGATGTTGCTAGCAAACCTATGGAGGATCAATTTTATGTCCTGCAATGTGGCACAAATAATGCATTATACAGTACAGTACTCAAAAGTTTTATCTGAAGTTCTTGGAAAAACATAAAAACAGTTTATGAAAAATGGCATACATGGCCCCCATAGCAGGATGTGACCCAATGAGGCCGAGGTTGAACGCCATACATTCTCTTGCAGTCTCTGATGAAGCGCTTTAGATTGAAGGGTTCTGGTGGGAACATACTGTCGTTGCCACCACGTCCAATGGGTATTACCATCTCAGTACATGTCTAAGCAGATAAGCCAGTCACTTTCAAATAAGTAAACACCAAAGATTACAATTCTAAGAAGCATTCAGCGTGTGAATTAGAAATTGCATGCAAGGAGGGATGAATGCGCATGCACTAAATTACTTATCATCAGGGATGATGCGAAATAAATGATTTGGGTATGTATTGATAAAATTTTAAGAGGATACATGTTATATGACTTAGAAACACAACATGGTATGACCTATTTACAGCTCTAACATAGAAAAGTAGGTACACACCTGCGATACCCACCCATCAGTCTGGATAGGAGAATCGTATTCAATCATGTCGTAGCAATCCTGTTTGCCTTCAACCGCTACAACCCCAGCAAATATCCGGCTCAGAATATCACTTCCTTCGGATTCTCCATCAATGCCGCCACAGACCACAGTAACTGGATATGTTGGTGGTGCATTGTATTGAGCTGCTTCAGTGTATTTTAAATCCAAGTAGTCCTTGAGCTCATAAGATTTGTTTAAGGGCCTGAGAATAAAAGACAGAACCCCCTATAGGTGAGTGTTTCAATCAAGTTCATTCAACTAGAAAACAGCAAGATTGGCTGTTTACTTGCAAGTTTTGAATTTTTGGCTCAGAATTGAAAGACCATTGGGCTTTGAAGCAACTCTATCGATTTCAGACCACGATCTTCGGATAGTTTGGTAACAACTCTCACTAGCTTCCTGCAACAACGATCCAACATGCCAATCACATTTTTCTTGAAAGTTTTTGAATCAAAATCACAAAACTATCAAAAACAGGATGTCAATTACTCTGAAATCCTTGTTGACAATGGAATAGTATCCATCCGGGGGAGTTATATCATCGAAATAAAGGATAGGAGCCGACGAAGCCAGAGCACCAAGAGCAATGTGTGGATATTTCAGCCGAAACCACGAAGCAAGCACTTAAATTTTTCAAATTTACATTAGGAAACAAATTAATGAAAAACTCATTATGCAAAGAAAGAATTAATTGCATGAGATACTGAATAACGATTTGTATCACTTACTTCCCCCGTATGATGCTCCAATGACAATAATTGGACAATTTTCCACAGATAATTTTTCTTTGAGGTATATCAGCAACTCTGCATAATCAGCAACAGCTTGAGCAGAGTTAAAACAACCTCGAATGCTATCGTTTCTCATGGCTTCTTCCATTGATCCTAGTGGAATTGATTTTCCATAGAATCGATGCTGATCATAGAAACAAGAGTCAACACTTTGATAAATCATTAATTTGTTCAACAAGCAAAGAATCCTCAACATATAAAATTTTTCGGAACTCTTTTGAGAAACCAGATACACTACAAAGTTCAGTGCTCATCTTAAAATCTCAAAATATAGTTACATTCCGATAGAGTTCAGCATTTTACTCAAACCTCTATATAAATCAGGAGAGCTCCAAAATGAGGAGCGCTATCAGTGAGAAATCCAACGCCATCTAAATCATCATCCCACGAAGCTTCTGCACCAAAATAAACAAAGATTGGAGCATTTGCACTTGGGCCACCCCAGTATCTGTAGTTGATGACATATCTTTGTTTGAAAGTGGCATAGCTTTCAGGCCTGTAGTTGAAGTGATCAAGTGTTTGAGTATAGAAAAAGGTATTGAAATCCTTCGAAACAGATTTCGATATGGTTTCCTGCTCATGTAGGACATTTTTTCTGAGTGCACTGAGCCTGTGCAAAATATGTGGGGTTGCACAAACAGAAGAGAAAACTAGAATGAGCAAATGAAACCATTGAAACAGAATGGTAAGAGAGTTCATGGTGCTGAATTCAGAATAAATTTTCCTGAGATTAAAGGGTTGTCCTGAGTACACTTTATATGGATATGGCACTAGGATGTAGTTGCCTAGCTTGGAAATTTTTTTATGATACATAGACTGACCTAATGAGAACCAAAAATAGGGAGAAAAGATTAACTTAATTAATATGCAATATCTCATGGAGGTACAAGCCACAACTTTATAAAGCCACAGTCTAGAATGAACATCAAGTGGCTAAACATAAATGTGAATAAAGGCTCAAAAATGGAACAAACCTCAACAGAAGATTATTCCATATGTTATAAAATGATTAAAACAACTACTCACTGTCTGTCGATGCTCATTACTTCTAAGAGCATAGCAACTTTCCACCATTGTGTGAGATGCAAAATAAAACCGAGGTTAATTAAAGGACTTGGTGAGGATAGTGGACGGAATAAAAAAGAACAGAACAACTGGTTTTTCAAGTATTATTGAACAACTTGATCAAATTATTTCATGAAACGAAGTGTCTGTCAAGTATTATAACATTTTCTTTTGAGGGTCAGGAAGCTCAAAGCGATCCAAGAGCTAATGTGCTAAGTCATATAAATTTCAAATTGTTCTCTCTAACCTTTTCGTGGTAGGGGGTGAGGCGCACAAATCTGTTGTTCGGAAGTTTGTGACAACAGAATTCTTGAGAATCTGGTCTCTCCAATACAGTAGTACCAGTCATAGGATGGTCTGTAATTATATGTTAACTACAACATTACATTCATGGTTAATTTACAGAGCCACACTTGCGAGTAATTTACAGTAAGTTTGTACATGTTAAGCAGGTGAAACGAAATCAACCACAAGAGTTCGCCTTTCATTAGCCATTGTTTTTCGGTACCTCATTTTCTGTCATCCTTTCAGCACATTTGGTTTGAGGTCTCTGCTCCAGATTTCCAGCAACTGAGAGCTGACAATCCTCTTTATCAGCAATTGAGAGTGGCTGATTCAGCTGATATCTCATGATTGATAGCAACAGAATGGACTCTTTTTTTTTCTTATTGCTCTTGGAGATCACAGGTTCAAAATCAGCATCTACATTTCTTTTTTGGGTAAATGTCAGCATCTTGTATCACCGTCTCTTTCATTTTCTGATTCTGAATAGCACAAGTAATTACTGAATCTGAATGCCACGTTCACTTTCTCTTTGAAATTTGGTTGGAGACTATTCTACCAATTAATATTCACTAAAAGTGATTCATTGAGTCACTGTAATTATACCATCTCTGGGACTGGAAAGCTTATTAAAACTACATGAGCATTACATCGAGCATGTGGCATGCATATTGAGAAAGAAGATCATTGTCCTGCTATTAACCCTTTTGAATGGTGGTGTTATTTTGATGTTACCTTGTATCTTCAAACTATTCTGTAAGAGGAATTTCAAATCAATCTCTTTTATTGTACATTTTCATTGTATTCTGAGCTCCATCTGCTCCTTGTCGATTCCTCAAAATGATCAATCATAAAAATTATAATTTTTAAAATAGTTAATAACATTTTTAATTCTTAAAGTAGGTACGTTTTGTTAGTTTGGTACTCAATGTATAAATTTAGTCCTTGAAGTATTCAATTCGTATTTAATGATCTCTACACAAATGGACCGTTAGTTTTGTGACGAAAATTTCTATGTATCATTCTCTCAGACGATATCACGTAATTATTTTTGTCAAAAACTGAACGACTCATCTTTGTAGGGACTAATTAAATCCGAATTAAATAATTTAAGAACTAAATTGATATATTGAGAACCAAAATGATAAAACAACCAAAAATACTAACCCTTTTTAAAAATCTATAATATAAAACAAAGCAGACTTCGGTAAGTCCATCCGACAATTCTCAAATAGACTTATCTAACGGCCACTAACATCCCTCTCAAAATAATTTATATTGCACTGTACTTTCAGGCACGGGTTACCCTTAATTAAGTTATAACTCTTAAAAATAATAAGTTATAAACTTGTAAAGTGATCCACCTCCAAGAATTAAAAGAAAAAAAAACAGTGGCAATTAATTTATCTCTAACAGCCTGCCCATATGAATATTACTATTCTACCGGTAAAGCAATAGAATTTCAAAGGCAGAAAATGTCGTATTCTTGAGCACCTAAAAATGGACCTTTTTGCTGAGAAATGCCCACCACTTATTAATCACTTCCCTTACACATATTTCATCAAGCTATGTGTGTGATGAGTCTGAAATATCACAATCCATTCCTCTATAGCCATGTTTTCATGTGGGATTTGTAGAAACCTGAGTTTGGGTAATATTGTATCTCAGAGGAAGGCTCTCACTACATTAACTACCACCAACTCGTCAATTCGACTTGCACAACGGATGTACAAACTATTTGGACTCAACACCACGAAGTCAATTACTCTGATATAATTTATAACACCTCGAATCAATATTTTATTTGGCCTAGAGCCACAAATGCAACTTTATACAATGATGTCGAAAGTTACCATTTATCAAACACGTCACACGTACAAAATTCAGCAAGTGACATATAAGATTAATTTGGGTGACCATACACTTACAACCCGGTTTCGGGCATGATCTCATGGCACTTACAGTTGTACTAATGATCTCAATGGAAATCCACGATTGAAGAAAATAGAATGTATAAAACGAGGTAGAGGTACTCATAAGATTTCTTGAGGGCAGTGTGTTGTAATTTTTAAGTGATTAAAGAAGACCTCGTTGCCAACCATCCTTCTATAATTTTGACCTCCGCCTCTCTCTGTGAGACCAACCAGTCAGGGTCAGTTTCTGTTGGAGTAGCTAAATCCAAGCAATGTGCCCCTGGTAAATAAAAAAATAACTAACTCACATCAAATACTTTTGTATGAAAAATTACATTTTAGCTACTATACAACTGGTTTGAGTCATTCAACTTCATTCCTTAAAACTTTGAACTAAAGTGCAACATTTAACACGATTAACAGTTTATTAAAAAAAAAAGATAAAATACTCATCATCTTTTTTAAATTCTTTCGTGTTTTTCTGTCTTTTTTTTTTTTTGGAGGGGGGGGGGAGGGGGTTGAGATTGACTGGTTTTAGAGAGGAAAAAATCATGGTTATCAAAATTTTGATTTGGATCTTAAGATCCTATGATCCAAAACAAACAAATTGATCCAGATCTTATTGAACATATTGTATTTTGGCATTTCTTTTTTTTTTTTTTTGTTTTCTCTTTTTGATAATCCAAGAACCCCCACCAACCAAGCTCATTTGGACCCGTGGCCGATAGTCAACCTGAATCCACGTGCAAAACCTCTTTTCGACGGGCAGGGGTTAAATTTAGGATAGGTGGCCCCATGTATCATTTTCACTCTGTGGATTATCGAACCCTTAACCAATGTCAATTTACTTTCAAGGAATTTTTAACGATTTCAGTTTGATTTAAAATCATATAGGGGGTTTGTGTAGGTTTTTGAAGTATATAACGATTAACGATAATGTGTTACGAAGTTGGAATGAAATATTTAATCTTCCCTATAAATAATCTTCAATATAAACGCTACAAAAAAAAAAAAAAGGGACAAAGAACATACCTTCTTCTGTATACACAACTACAACACTGTCTGAAATGTTTTGTAGAACTCTGTAAATGTAGAGACATTAAAAGCTTAGCTTAACTAATTTTAGTAGCTAGGTATCACAAGGCATACAAGAAGGTTTAGAAGTTTCAGTTCATTTACCCTCCTGCACTGTATGGGTCTCGGAGTCCATTAGAGAATATGATGTTGCTTGCAAAATTTCCAAGCACAGATTTAATATCCTGCAGTTTCCATTACAACCCAAAATTGTGAGTACCAATATTTGACGATAATGCTTCGTGTCAATACCCTTTTTTCATTTTCTTTTGTAAATAGCATTTATATATATATCTATACTATTTGCGTTGTTTTGTTCTTGTTTACTCTCGTTTTATTTACAAATATAAGTGTATTATTTATATACCACGAAACATGTAAACTAATTTTAAAAATAGGGATTCTTTGTGATTTTACTTTTTGATGAAATTATTTTTTGGCGTGAATGCAAGTTATGTGAAAAATGCTACTAAACGGTACCTTATATAGGTGTTGTTACATAAGATATCTGCTTATTTTATGAAGTGATAGGAGAGGATATTGAAGCTTACTTGTCCTCCAAACTCTGTTGTGATCCAATGAGGTCTAGGGGTGACACCAAAGACACCTTCACAGTTCCTGGTGAAGTTGTTCAAATCAAATGGCAATGCTTCGAACATTGTATCATTGGCACCATTTCCAATCGGCATCACCATCTCCGTACAAGTCTTTGACAAGAACAAAACACCCAAAAAAACATAAAATGAAATAATGATCACGATATGGCAATAGAGTAAAGCCAGTAAGGAAAATAGATATGGCCATACATGCAAAATAGATGGTTCACTCTCAATTAGTCGGATCCAGATTTCCTCAAATACTCTCCATCTTCCACGTGTTATTTACCCTTAATGATTAAGACACTTAATTATATACAATAAGTTCCACTTGAATTCATAGAAGGTGATCTACTAGGAAAGAAAATCGAGAGAATGCATCGAAGGGAATTTCATTCCCAATTAATCAATGTCATGGAAGAGAAAAATGTGCTAAATGTGAATATAAGAGCAAATTGTCCTTCAAACAGACATGAAAATCTTGAATCAAACACAAAGAGTCACCTTTGATCTCAAAAATGAGAACCCACTTTTGGGGTAATAATAGCACATCACTTGGTGAAGTATGTCTGAAGTGTTTTGTAAATTTTAGTTTTGAACTTTTACCATACAACATGTATGCTAAAGCTATACGGGCTAGCCCAAAATGGGTGGTATTAATATTATACAATGTCGTATGTACACAAATATCACAATTTATATCAGTGTTCATTATTTTTACCGTGTAGAGGCTATTTAATTTGTGTCTCTCTTAGTACACCCAAGTCCGGTGAGTCGGTCAAAAGGATTTATAATTGCAAGTTTAGGACCTTCATTATACAACACATTTTAAAAGCGACGATGCTAGTATAAAAGTGTGGATCATGGAAGTAATACCTGCCAATTCCATCCGCTATTTTTGTGTAATTTGAGATCGAAAACATAATGGCATGGTTCTCCAGCACTGACATTGAGGCCTGCAGCAACTCTGCTAAGAATATCATTAGTCTCGTTCATTGCTCCATCGATGGCACTGCATACCTTTTCTACTGGATTATAAGGAGGGTTGTCGTATTGAGCAGAGACCATATACAACAGCACCAAGTAGTCCTTTAGATCTTCTGATGAGTTCAGAGGCCTTCAAACCCACCCCAATGTCAAAATTGTCAGAAGTTACAAGGATATAACAGTGTTACTCACCAAAAAACAAAACACACATTGTCAATGCCACATAAATGATAAATAAATGAATGGGTGATTGACACTTTGTTCTTAGGAAGATTTCACATTTTTCACCGTGTTTTCTCCAGTTTCAAATTCTCACGGTGAACTATAAATTTTCTTAAAATACAGCAATGTGACCCAGTTAGTCAAACCATTCGTGATTTCTAGTTAGGTGGTGTATCCCATGTGTCATGCGTGTGATTTGGGACATTTAACATAACTACGATGTCAGGGTAGGCTTGATGTAAATGGGGGCCTATACAGAAGCTTTAAATGAGGCATTTTTTAAAATTTATTATATATATGTTATATGATTAATATTTTACTTAAAAATTATTCTCTCGTTTTTTGGGACACAAATTTAGTGATTAAACTTTTACATTTAAGTTTCGCTAATATATCGTTTTCAATGGATAATAAGACTGATTCATTCAATCTTTTTTGTGACATAATTCATCGTAAGTAAAATTTTATAAGTTTTAATTTTGAAAAATTTCTTTAGAGAGATGCATATTGACAATTTTTTAACGGGCAGGAGAGAAAGAGAGAGAGAGAGAGAGAGAGAGAGAGAGAGAGTTACCTAAAAGCTAAAAAAAATAAAATTGCAAAGGCTGACTTTTTGAGTTGACTGTTAAAAGGGTTTCTAAAAGCTAAAATGAGTAAAAAATTGATTAAAAGAAGAAATGGTTGGGTTTTTTTTGTTTTAGTTTGGGCTTTTTTTATGATATATATTTAATTGGACTTATACAGACTAAATTTTTTAGATCATAAATAACATTAATTCTCAAAGATCATAACATTATTTGAAGACCCTCTTTTTTGGGGGTCGAATGCAAACATTTAAGTTGATTGTCTATTGGGCCGGCCGAGGGGTGACTAAGTAATTTTATGATATCTTTACAAACAGAAAACCAAAAAACTTCTCATCTAGTGTTTGGAGAACATTGCTATCTCCTTGAAATGTTGAGGTTCAATGTAAAACTTTCAATCATTAAGGGGGGGAAAGTGAAAATTTTGACATATTTTAAGGATAAAGTGCCATTAGTCCAACATAACTAAATACATGAAAGAAGAAATTAGTGTTTCATTGCTTACTGGCATGTGCTAAATATTCGACTAAGGTTCAAAAGGCCATTTGGCTGAGCAGCAACTTTGTCAATTTCACCCCAAGACTGTCTTATGGTGTTGTAACAACTCTCGCTGGTATCCTGCAGCCAGCCCATGCGTGTTATTCTTGAAAAAGGATAAAATTAGTTTTTTTCTTAAAGAAACGTTACTAAATGATTAACTTTTATTTTCTTACTCTAAAATCCTTGGTCACGATGACAGAGTATCCATCTTGGGGCGTGATGTTGTCAAAATAGAGAATTGGAGCAGATGATGCAAAAGCACCGTAGGCAACATGTGGATACTTCAGACGGAACCAAGACGCAAGCACTGAAATAAAGAAACTCGAAAAAATTCATATCAATAACAAAGATCGCACCAATTGCACAATGCTATCTCGTCTATAATAGATCGTAAGAATAGTAAGTAATAGGCATTGCTACATATAGATCCCATTTTGGAGATACTGATTCCCGGACAAAAAGAAGAATATCAGGACTTGGGAGGAAGAAAAATTGGAATATTTTTTTCACTAGCACCGAGTGTAATAGACAACTTACTTCCACCATATGATCCTCCAACTGCAATGACAGGACAATTTTCTGCTGACAAGTTCCTCTTGAGATCTATGATCACCTGTGCGTAATCTGCCAATGCTTGAGTCGAGCTGAAAAATCCAAGGGTACTAGCATTGCTGAATGCTTCATTTCGACTTCCAAAGGGATTTGATTCTCCATAGTATCGATGCTGTAAATGAGTAAAGTAACCTGATACTTGGTCTCTATAAAACATATCAGAAGATTTTTTTTAGCAGCAACATATCAGAAGATTACAAGGCCCATGTATATCTTTTTTTCCACTTGTAAAAGCATATATAGTAGTAGCAGTAAGTGATAATATACACAAAGTTGACTTTAGAGTTAACAGGGTTGAATGTGGTCTTAGGTGGTTCAGGTGGTGTGGTAGGCTGATGGACTCGCAAAATCCATCAAATAAACGAGCCAACGAAACTGGCTAGATACGGTTATAAACGATATGAACACTACTATAAATGAGTCCAATATGAATTGAATAAATTTTGATTCAAACACGAATTATAGAACAAAGAAACACGACATTCATGACCCATTGACAGCGATGGCAATTTGGGAAACACTCTGATGGTAGCTAGTGACCATTTTTAAACTCATCCATATTGACATATATTTACCTCTATGTACACCAAGAGGCCTTTGAAACGAGAGGCAAGTTCGACAATGGCTCCAGCAAAATCTGCCACAAGAGTAATATCAGCTTCATCACCCGTATAGACGAAGATCGGAGAGCTACTATTTGCCCCACCCCAATACTTGGAATTCACAATATATCTCTGTTGGAAAGTGGCATAACTTTCTGGTTTGTAATTGAAATGATCAAGTGTCTGTGTGTAATTATATGTTACAAACTCTGGAGGGAGCTGTACACCATAGTCATTGGTTGAGAATTTGCTGACTAATCCAAATCTTGGTGTCTTGGGATATATTGCAGTAACACATAATGCTGATAGTAGAAAGAGCAATGGAAGTAGTTGAATTGATAACTTGAGGGCCATTTTTGAGCCAAAATGTCTCTGATAACTCTTTAAGAATGGTGTGTTTTTTGGTTTTATACTTGCTTATGGTTTGAATTTCTTGTTCTTGTTACGTGACTTCCAAAGCTTTAGCAATTGTCTGGAGTCCCAGTGGCGGGTATATGCTTGGACAGGAGCTTCTTGTCTGTCTGTATTGCTATCCAGAGTTTTTTTATTTACATTGTAGGGAAAGGTAGTGATCATTAGAAATATCGAAATAAGATGGTAGTCCTTATGTTGCTCGATTGCAACAATTTTATTTTGTTTTTAATTAGTAATGGGGGATTAGTCCAACC
This sequence comes from Ilex aquifolium, assembly GCA_951799425.1. NCBI lineage: Eukaryota > Viridiplantae > Streptophyta > Magnoliopsida > Aquifoliales > Aquifoliaceae > Ilex > Ilex aquifolium. Next base: position 12,517,470 of record OX637394.1, on the reverse strand, counting down.
ATGGGTATTTTTATTGGGAAAAACACCAATAAGTCCTACTTTCTGTCCCAAAAAACAAGTCAGGCCTATCAAATTTATACTTGAACAATTAAGTCCTACTTTTCCTAATTAGTTCCAAAGAAATTCTAATTTTTACTATATTCCATTTTTATCCTTTTAATATTAATTACAAAATTACCATTATTCTCTTTTAATTGAAAACCCACAAAATAAGACAATCAAGGGTTTTGTTCCAACCCCACCGACGGTTGGGAAGAATATCAAGAAAGCTCTTGCAGCTCTCCAATTCTTGATTTTTTCAAGTAAGTTAATCTAGTCTTTGAAGTTGAGGGATAAATATTGTTTTCGCGACGTCAAAATAACTAAATTTGTGAATCAAATCTATTACTATTATATATATATGTGTGTGTGCAGCGACGGTACTACCTTATGAGCATGGCCCCCATGAGATTCTGAAAACTCTGAATATCTATCTATTGTTGACCAAAGAGTCATGATCTTCTATTAAAATTTTACTTTTGTTTTGTCCTTGTGTGTGATAGTTATCTTTACTTTTAAAAAAAAGGAAGAGCGGTAGTAATCATTATAAGAAAATATCACTCTTTTAGGTCACCACTTATTGATACATGTGGGCTTCTATTCACAAAGGCTCTAGTGTTGTTTTTAATTACTAATATTTTTCTTGTTTTGTTTATTACTAGGTTGGTATTTATAAATGGAGTCTTATTTTGAGAAAAGTTTATTTTGCTATTGTCATATTGGTGGTAAGATTAGAGTTTATGATGATAAATATGTCGAGTATAAAAGGTGGTATGTGGGTTTGATGTAGTTAAGTTAATTGCATAACTAGTATATCCATTTAGGTGATAAAAAATTATGCTAATTTTAAGTGTTTAAGTATTATGTTAATTGGTCATGAGCAAATAATTAGGATGAGAAGAACTCATATTATTTCTGATGTCACGATAAAATACTTACATTTTTCAAGCTCTTGGTGACTCACGAAAAAAATCTTACTCCTTGAATATCTTTATTTCGATTCATACATTTAATTATTTCGATATCACCAAAATAAAATTAACACTAGAAGGATTAATGGCAATTTTGTAATTAATACTAAAGTAACCTACAAAATAACTAAATTCTGCAATTCTATAATCCTGCAATTGGAAAGCCGCCAAAGCATATCAGTGGGGTTGGAACAAAACCACTAATTGCCTTATTTTGTGGGTTTTCAATTAAAAGAGAACAATGTCAATTTTGCAATTAATATTAAAAGGATAAAAATGGAATACAGTGAAAATTAGGACTTTTTTGGAACTAATTAGGAAAAGTAGGACTAGTATAAATTTGATAGAACTGAATTGTTTGTTGTGACAAAAAGTAGCTTTTCCCTTTTTTATATTCTTGATTATCGGATGTATGTAATCACCTGCTAACCACGTGCACCGATCAAATTACCCGAGTTTTATGCTTGCTAGTTTCAAAAGCCCACAAGCTCAGAACGTTATTTACTTCCTCGTATATCTAATCCAATGGAGCGATCATCGAGCAAGCATCGTCAAATTAAAAGGAATCTGAAAGGTAATTTTGGCTGGGAATGGACTACAATACATGAAATGAGTTTACCTAAGCAAAGTGCTGGTGCAGTTTTTCATCATCTTCCAACTTATTCCAAGATAAGCTAGCTATAGAGTCCTGTTAGATGAGCTGGTGCATTCAGAAACTGTAATGGCAATTGTTTGAAAACCTGGTGGCCTTTTTTTTTTTTCAATTGGGTTTGCTGCTTAATGTTGTATCTCCAAGTGCACAAAACAATGAAGCCTATTCACTCACTCATTGAAATTAGCAATGGCCCTCGTGACAGTTCCGCTTAGAATCCTTGGGTTCGGATTTGTGATGCTTACTGGGGAGGATTAGGTGGATGTTGTAAGCATGGCATTAGTCAATACTTATACGAGTTTGCTAAGTTGTATCAGTCGTATCCAACTCGGCATAGAGTTATATCAGTCGTATTTGACTCAGCATTTGTCAAAACGATACCGTTACACGACACGTATAAATCTCGACACTCGCAAGATTCCGCCGAGTCATCCAAATTGTATTCGAGTCAATCTTGAATCACCGAGTTATCGTCACCGAATCGGCTGATACGGTTCCGCGACACCGCAGTATAACCTCGTCATGTACAATATTTTATTTTAAGTCGTATCGCCCAATACCGATACTGCGACCAATGTTTCTCAGAGTTCTCCGAATCGATGGCCGATACCGTGACATTGAACGATGACTAGATCCGACATGTAATTTCTTAACTTGGACTAGAATGAATGTCCATGTATCCACATCACACAAGAAGATGTTTTGGTTTATTGTATCTTATTCTTGAATTGAATTCTTCTCATAGCTAGAAAAATAAGATTGCCCTATTATTAGAAGTCAAGTTGGATGGAGTTCTTCTCTTAAAAATATCATCTGGTTTTCTGAGTTTTGCAACCTATTTCTTTTCTCTTTTCAACTCAAATTATAATGAAATGGTATGATGACAAGATAAAAAATGTAAATGAAAGCCTTTATTATGTGTGAATCAGCTGCTTCTTAAACTATTGCCCTCCTGCAACTTTCCTGCTTCAGTCTCCATGCATCTGTGTATTATGCGTTTGTATTTGCAGTCATGTAATATAGATTTGAGGAAAATTGTGTATCTCTCTCTACTTTGAAGCACTTGGGGACTGTGTGATGCTACCCACCATGTTCAATGCAACACATGGCTGATCAACAGGTACCTGCAAAACGCATCAGAATAAGGGATAGCACTATGGTGTTGGAAAAAAAAAAAATAGTATCGTAAAAGTTACTAACTTTAAGATCCATCATGAATACATTATCATTCTTCGAATCTACATGTATGGTGTTAGTCCCCAAAAGGCCGTGAGATGACAGTCAACATGAAAATGGCCCATCAAACCCAAACCCAAACCAACTACCCCACACCCTAAACATAGGGTAATTTTTTATTAACATGGTAAATGGAAAAAATTCACAAAGGACAAAGGGTAAGATGGTAAAATCAAGAGTGTTGTATGCCACATCACCTATTCAAACAATGATTTGTATACTTTTTAGATCCTAACAATTTCATTTTATTTTCCAACATGGTTACAGCCCATAGAGAAGGACAAGTGGGCGTGATACGTATGTGAATGTCAACCAATTATAAGATGACGAAGACATCTCAACTATACAACGACAATAGAAATAGAAAAGATAATGATATATGAATGATAGTTATGAAATGGTCAACTTTGGAAGCTATTAATTTATAATGATTTTCACTTACAAAGTGACCAGCTCCAAGAATCCAATAGAAATGTAAATTTTTGTACGACTTGGTGAACCCCTTGGTAACACTGTCATCATCCCCACAGTAGACTGGAGTCCTACTCATGCTCAAGAAAGTTTTTAGCCCTTCCCACCTGAAATTCGGATGCAGTAAATGAGTCTCTCATGTGTGTGTGTGTGTGTGTGTGAGAGAGAGAGAGAGAGAGTTGCTTGTGTCTTACTTAAGCTTCTCCACCCACGCTTCTGTCCCTTTGGTAGCACAAATGACATCAAGCTACAAGCACCCAACAACCAAACCATTACATTAACTAGATTTCAATGATATATGCTCAAGGCAACCATAATCTAAATTACAATTAGATGGTACTAATGTACCCAAAATGTGTTTTGAGTGCTACTGGCTGTATTACGTGTTATGTAGTCGACACTAGGGTCAAATGTTAGAATTGCATTATACGATCAGACATATTTTAGAACCAAGTTGTCTCGATAATATATTATGAATTTGTGCCCAAAAATCAGCCTTTTCAATATGAGGATAGAATAGTGTACCACTTTTTTTCTCTCAGATCCCGCTAGAAATCCCGATACAAGCGAAAACTTTGTACATTAAAAAAAACGTATCTATTGCGCTCTAAAGGTGTATTGGTTTCAAAAGTGAGAGCTTTTTGAACAAGACTTGAGAGGAATCTTACTTGTCCATTGTATACAGTCACATTGACTCCTTTTGCCAAGAGTTCATCAACCTGCAAGTATCACAATGAAGATATTAAAAAAATGAAAATGTGACCACATTTGAGTGCCTATTTTCAAAGAATGCAACTTGTTTTTTGAAGAATCTCTAAGCTTCTAGAGGGACAACAATTGATAATGAAAAAGTAGGTTTTGTCAAATTGTTAGGTTTCATATTTTTGTTGCCAAGCAAAAGGCAAAACATAATTGTCGTTTGTAAGATTCTTGAGGAACCATGCGCCTTTGGACTCATGATTGCAATTGCAAATCTCGAATTTCTTTTACATGGAAAATCAAAGGAATATCACAGAGCATACCTTAAAGTACTCATAATAAAGTTAATCAGAGGTTATTCTTGATTATTCTTGGAGCACTTTCCTAAAATATTTCCAGCAATACCAATTTCCAATTTAGACTAAGGTTCCTTTGACTAAAGAAGCCCCTGAATCAAGTTCTTGTTGGCCAAAAATAATCATCCAACCTCTCCAATACTATGCCATACAAATTTTGTTACCTCATTGATCCTTGGTCTCATGAAATCGCCCGCTAGTGATGTGAAAACAAGATCCGACTGCTCTCCCCATCTGTAAACAAGAACTGATAGTGTGGTTACATCGAAAAAATGATTCATGGTATCATATTTAGTTTTTTGTGACCTGGATGATTGACAGAGAGAATTATGAATTTTCTTGTTTTCGTAAACTTAGGCAAATAAAACGAATTTCCTCTTCCCATCTCATCCATTGTATTTATGATTCAATTCTTAGTCAGAAGAGATTGGGACCTACTGCACATTATTTGGGATAATCTTTAGCTTCTTCCTAATGTGACCATTCATCAAGCTATCTAGATCACCATCACCACCAGGAGAGGACCTCAAGGAATCGAGATATCTCGAGTATCGCTTCATTGCAATTCCTTTTGATAGCTCAGAAGCTGTCAAGGACATGGGGTCCATTCCCGAATCCAACAGAAAATTGTAGAAGTCCTGCAAAATGCCCAAAAAAAAATTGAGCATTCTTAAACCATTTGAAGAATTCAAGGGGAGAAAATGAAGATCCTGGGGGCAGAAAAAATATACCACAGAATTACTGCTAGAGCTAATCACATCCTCAAGTTCACTCCATGAATCAGTCGCGTCTTCCAGATGACCATCGTAAATTTGCTTCCTAATTTGCTGAGCCAGACTGTTTTCTGAAATTAGCTTGTTAGACAACAAATTGTATGACATTGTCTACACACAACACACACAGTTCTTGATTGGAGAAAGTGATAAATGTAGACCTGTTTGATTTCACCAGGCCATTTTGGTCCAGCCTTGAAACATCCTTCAGAAGAGGACCCCATGAGAACTGCATTAGCAAGTAGAAATTATCACCTATATATGTTAATTTAGGCGTTCGACATAACAAATGATTGTATAAAAACAACAAATCAGTTAAAGAAACAATTCAACTAAACTGCTTACTACAAAATCTTCTGGTGAGATCCAACTATCTCCTAATGCAACTCCTACATATAGAGAACCAGTTGAAAAATAGAAGAATTATACAACAATTAAAGTCAATAAAAGTTAATTGTCAAAACAAAATCTGTAACAAATTGAAGATCATTCTTTTGTTTTCCCATTAAGCTAGGTTGTTTGAACAAATTACCTCCTAGTTTAAGCTTCAATTTTCCGGCTTCTATAGCCTTGAGAGCTGATAATCCTAGAGTGACAGCATATTTTCCTCCATAAGACTCTGCCACTATATACAGAGGACTCTTTTGGAGGCTCTCATTCCTATTGAAAATCTTCATCAGTAATGTAGTTAAATCAGTTGCAGCCTCCTCATCAGTTTTCACCAACAGCTTTGTATCCTCCACAAAACTGTATCCAGTGCCAACTGGATTATCCTATACCACCCAAGAATTAAAAATTTAATAACAACAAAAACTAATTCCCACAGCATTGACCAATTCCAGATCTTAAATTTGTTGGAAAATTCATTGAGAAATTGTTTTTATTTTACCACAAACAAGAGATCAGCCTTCTGTAACCATGTCGAATTCCTCGGCTTCAGATAAGTGTCCAGTGGCCCAACCTCTTCAAAATTTCCAATCCCAACCCCAGAAGCACCCTACTTGGAATAACAACATACCCAATAAACAGATAATTTATATTTGAAAAGAAAAATAAAACCAAAAGCATTCTTAATTTCATATATAAAGCATGAATGAATAAGTAAAAAATAAAGTTAATTACAAATTAACCAATTTAACTAACAAAATTCACATTTGAGCTCCACATGAAATTTATATTTTTTTTTTTGGCTTTTTGTATTTGTTTAATTGACGTCAGAAACCAATACTTACAGGTCCACCCTGAAGCCAAAGAATTATTGGCCATGGTTTGTTTGAATCTTGAACTCTGTATGGGCTTCTGTAGTACCACCAGAACATGTGAGCTTCTGTATTATATTCAATTCAAAACACAGCAAGCCAAGATCAACAACATTATTCACAAAATTATGAATCAAAACATCAATGATTAATATGATTCACTAAGCTTACTGGGTCTGACTTCAACATATCCCCACTCTTCTGCTCCATCTTGTGTTCCTGAAGCTATGGCTATTCCTCCATGAAAATGTGGGATAAAGAACACAACACAGAGAACAAGAAAGACAATAACATGGGTCTTTTCCATCTCAAAAAGCTAAAAAGTTTCAACACCCACTTCACAGAGTGAAAAGTTATGTGCAGAAATGTGAATTTGAAGTATATAAATACAGAAGGGATTGAATTGATGGGGGCTCCTCTGCAACAGATATTGCAAAAAAGTGGCAACAACCAGAGAAAAAGGAGACTGGAACTTTGACTTTACAGATATTTCATAAATCTGCTAGGTTGTATTACAAATACAGAAGTAGATATAATATGAAGGTAAGACAGCCACCCACAAATCATTAATTTTAAAAATAAAAAAATATTAATAATTTACACATGTCATACTTTGATTGAAAATAAAAAAATAAAAAATACGGTACTGAAAAATTACTTTTCGATAGTATAATTTGACTAATAATAATGTGAATCCAAGGCTTTTTTGTATTAGCACTTTTTGTTTACTTCAAACATGCAAAGAGATGGTCAAAACAAATGGAATATTTAATTACAAATCTTTTTTCTTGTAGACAATTGGTCTCATATTATAGAGAATTGCTATGATTACATTACAATTCTCCAAGATTTCTTGTATAATATCAGTTGTTATTTAACACCCGCATGCACTCCATGTGCACCATTGTCTAGTATAGCTAGAGACGTGTTACAAATTATTATTTTCAATATTTCATTAGCATTATATAAAGAAAGGTTGGCAAACGGTGAAGGCACGGTGGATTTTTATAATTAATCAGTGTAATGTCAAACTACGAAATTTTCAATTCAAACCCATTTTGTATAATTCTAATTGAAAAACTTCAAGGTTATTACGTCGAAGTCCAAAGTTTAATTGTTACAAATCATAATGTAGCCCTGATTATACGGTAAACATGTTTTAAAAAATTGCACGTATCTGAACTTTATATTTTGTTTGTGAACAAAGAATATACATATGTGACTTAGGACGATTCTTCCTCATAAATAAAATTCAAGTCATTATTGTTGGTAGGGGTGTCAACCGTGTCGGGTTAAACAATTCGTGTAAAAATCATTTAACCCGTATACGATTCGTTTAATTAAATGGGTAGAAATCTACAAACCAAACATAATTCATTTATTTTATTAAATAGGTTATCCGATACGATTCGTTTAACCTATTTAATAAAAAAATTAATTATTATAATAAAAATTAATTATTAAATTTTTTTTAACTAATCTAATTATTAAACTGCATATATTATTCTGACTAAAAAAAGTGAATAATTATTAATTTATTATTATATTTATTTTATTTAAACGAGTGATAAACGGATTGATACATCTCATCCGAATACGACTTCGTTTATTAATCGGGTCTAACGGGTCCACCCATTTACCATATGCACCTAAACCAACTTAACTCCATGCCGATTTGTTTTGCTTAATCGTTTCGTGTCGCATTTTAACAAGCTTAATTGTTAGATAGAATTTTTTTTTTTTTTTTTGGCAAATAATGAAATAAAAGTATGGGGTTTGGGGTCCACATTTTGTAGGGTGTGGGACTGTGCAGCATGGTTGGTGGGTTTGGACTTTGGAGCACTTGGGTGACCATAGCTTTAGTTAAATTGCTAAGAAAAAGAATTTCTTCACTGCAAAAAGACAATGGTTTTAAATAAAAGGGGAATAGAAAGATTGCGTGCAAGAATGTGGTTTTGATATACTGTGCAGAAAGGGACGTTTCATAGCTTTTCTTCTTTCTGATAGTTGTACAGGGTAACCGTCTCAGCTAATTAAAATTTAAAAAAAAAACAAAAACAAAAACTAAGGTATCGAATTTGTATAATATTACAAATTTGGGATAAGTTATAATTCAATTAGATTAAATTTAAAACTCAATATGTTTTAAGTATTTACTTCGATCCTAATGAATTGGGTTAGATTTGTTTTTCTTGATCGATCAGGGTGTTCGGATCAATTTACGCACATTTCGACTAATCTCTTCTCCAATCCGATTAATGACATGTCATCCACGCCAGAATTAGGGAATTCATGAAAAATAAATCTCTCAAAAAAATTACCGAATTTAGAATGTCTGAATTTACAACTTATTCCTATTATCAGTTGAGTTGTCGTTGAATTGTCAATCTCAATGAAGATGAGGAAATAAGCGAAGTGATTTTGAGGGTACATGGTCATTGGTGACCCATCCCATGTGAAGTTTATAATTGAGCAACCAATTACAAGTGATTTGATGCTCAAGTGAAAATGAAACATATTGCCATTGGCCCATTGCTACATCTTTTACTTGGAGGTACTATCACAGTTGTGATGGTCCAGAGGTGGAACTGTATAAACAACCAATATTGAGAGTGACACTAGTAACTCTCACAATAGATGGTAGTTGTAGTTCCCAAACAGGTATTCTGACCTCTTACAACATCATATTAATCACTCAGGACACATGAAGTCATACTTTTTTTTTTGGGAACCATACCACTTATCACATTTTGGGTAAAATTTACTAACTTTTAAGGTGTATTCACTTTTTACTTTCACTTATCAATTTTTTTTTTTTTCAACGGTCAGAGATGTTCGAGTCATTTTACGTGCACCTCGATTAATTTCTTCCCTGATCTGGTCAAAAGCAGGCCACCACACCGGAATTAGGGTATTCATGAGGGATAAATCTCTCATGGTCTGATCTCAAGGGATTGTCAAGATTCGAATTCATGACATCTAAATTTACAATTCATCTCTGTTACCGCTTATCATCTTTTGGGTTCACTTACCAGCACAACAACTACACAGAAACCAATATTGTGGGAGAAATATACAGGGAGGTCTTGTAGGACAACCTGGAATGGAGCAATGTACTATGTGGTTTCCCTACTGTTCCTTCTCCATTGGGCTACTCTTATTGTTGATAGTGATTGGTATTAGTGTGACAGCTTCACACAGATACATACACTGCCCCACTGAGAGACACAAACATAAATATTTACAGCCACACACATATATACGAGGAACACTGCATTATCACTTTTTCATTTTTCGGTAAAGATAGTTTCACTTTAAAAAGTGACAAACTATACAAAAACAAAAAAGTTGTGAGTGAATTTAAAACGTGAGGGGACCATAAAAGCTAGTAAGTTCCATCCAAAAGATGATATAAATACCCGAAAAGTGATAAATGACACGGTTATATATATATATATATACACATTTGTGTGTTTGTGTGTATGATTGCTGGTGGGTGAGAAGCTTGTAAAACAAGAAATTATTTTATTAATGTGGGGGTGTGCCAGGCTAATAGTAACTCATGTGGGGGCATGGTCCACATGGAAGGTATAGGATAAAGTCGTCCATAGAAAAGAGGTAAACATAACGAGTAATGTTATTGGGACTTACAAAACTGATTTAATGATGTGATAATGATGAGATTAAATTGGTCGTTTAAATGATATGGCAAATAATGTGGTTGGCTCTTACCCGACAAATAAGGGAGTTCACAAATAAACCTAATAATTATCAATACATTGGTCATTGGTGGGTATTGTTTTACTTAAAAAAATTTTAAGTAAAAACTAATTTTTGGCAAAAGAAAAGTTTGCTTTATTATTTTTGCAGGAATCTGTATGCATCTTCATATATAAAATAGCATATAGAAGCATAATTTTGCCACATTACATTTGATTAGATTTCGAGAGATGAAGTAAACACGAACAAAATAAACAATAATTGAAAAAAAAACATAAAAAAATAAAAATTATTTACAAAGACATTATCCACTAGTACCTTAACTGGATAGAAACCATTTCTACATAATTTTTTGAATCTTGGGAGTAGGTCTGGTAATCCTAGACACGACTCGTGAAACCGATACGAAGCTAACACGGATTTCGGGTTTGGGTGTAGTCTTAACGAATTCGGGTGGTTAACGGATTAATTCGGCAAATCTGTGAAATAAACAAATCGGTTTCGTGTTTAACCCGTAAACTCATTTCAACCCGTTTAACTAGTTAACAGGTGGTACTATAAATTCCAAAAAAATTAAGGCCCCGTTTGGTAACCATGTGTTTCTGTTTTTTTTTGTTTTTTTTTTGATTTTTTGCTAAAAAAAAAAAACAATAACGCGTTTGGATAGTGTTTTTATTTTTTTTTTGGTTGGTTTGTTTTTCAAACAACCCCAAATTTTAAAAACATCAAAAGAGGTGCTTTTAAAAACACGAAAAAATATAAACATGCGCGCCCTTTAAACCATTTAATGAGGTCAGGCCATCGAACTCCGTTAACAGCAAAAAAAGGGGGTTTTTTCATTCCAACTATAAAAGCATTGTTTACCCCTTTTTTCTCACTCTCTCGTTCACTCTCACTCTCTCGTTCATCTCTCTCACGAAGCAGCGACAGAACTACGAAGGAGCAGCCAGCACTCTCTCTCTATCTCTCTCTTTCTCTCGCCCTTGTTTGATGGGTTCTGCTGGGGATTTTCATGGTTTGGTTTTGTGGGTGGTGGTGGGGTTTTGGTGGTGGTGGGGGTGGGGTTTCGGTGGTGGGTTTCCGTGGGTTTTGGGGGGTGAGTTGTGGGTTTCGGTGGTGGTGGGGTTGGATTGGGGGTGGGTTTCCGTTGGTTTCAGTGGTGGTGGTGGGGTTTCGGTGTTGGTGGGGGTGGGGGTGGGGGTGGGGTGGGTTTCGGTTGGTTTCAGCGGTGGGGGTGGGGTTTCGGTGTTGGTGGGAGTGGATTGGGGGTGGGTTTCCGTTGGTCTCAGTGGTGGGGGTGGGTTGGGGGTGGGATTTCGGTGTTGGTGAGGGTGGATTGGGGGTGGGGTTTCGGTTGGTTGCAGTGGTGTGGGTGGGGTTTCGGTGTTGGTGGGGGTGGGTTGGGGGTGGGTTTCCGTTGGTTTGGTTTGGTGGTGATTTTGGCTGGTCAGTGGGGTTGGTTGGTGGGGTTTGAGTGGGAAATTTTTGGTATAATACCAAACATGTTTTTTATTTTTGATTTTATAATTTTTAAAATATAAATAACTACCAAACATGTTTTATATTTTTAATTTTTATCACAAAAAAAACAAAACTTAGTTCTATTTTTTTTATAAAAAAAAACATAAAAACAAAAACGTTACAAAACGCACCCTAAGTCTCTCAGCCTCTGCCTCATCTCACACATCTTATCTCTCAAACTCATTCGAATTTAATAGTAATTCAATATTTTATTTTTTGTCTTTACTTTTTTGTCAAACCATGATTTGTTGTTATAATAAACATGTCAAATGTGTAATGTGTCGAGTTGATGATTTTTCGTATGGACTCGAAATATTTTAATCGATTCTCTTATTTAGCGAGTGACATACGAGTTGTGTCAGATAACCTATCTAATAAATGAGTCGTGCACGGGTGTGATAGTTAGACCCGTTTATATAAACAAATGTGATAAAAATTAAGAGTTTTTTGATACGAACTCATTTCACCCGACACAAAACTATTCCACCCGACACGATTATCAGACCTACTTAGGAGTATGATTCCCGTGCCCATCCCTCTAGACCCATTATTGCTCTCATATTAATTCACTCCTTAGTTATACCCTCAGCATTTGGAAAACCCAATGTTATATTCAATACGTAAGCTTATTCCATGGGTTTCAACATAACATTACCATCTCAGGGATTTGACACAGTGATAAAAAAAAAAAATCACCGTTTTTTTAAGTGTATAGAACATACAGAAACCTCAATCCACAAGAAAAATTAGAGAAACTTTCTGAAAATATATGTTTATTGAATTTGTAGTACATAAGTAATTTATAAACATCCCCAAACTTAAGTTTTACGGACATAAACCTCTTGTCTTAGAAAAATTGACATTATTTGGACAGTGAATCACTCTAGAATATTTCTAGCTAAAATCTCATCCTAACCAAATTATAAAATTAAAAATAAAAAAAATAAGGAAATTAGTAATTCTTGTTCTATGTCAAGTTATCGCTCCCATCTTAGGATAGTGAGTTTGTAGTTTGATAAAAAAAACAAGAAGAATGTTTGAAGATGACTTTTATTTTTTTATTTGGTCAGACACTAAGAAGAAGAAGACAACGAGGTTGGAACTTGCGTTCTTAAAGTTTAACAGTAATTATTAGGCCACCGACTAACTTTAAGATGAATGCAAAAGAATGGTCAAATTAAGCTATGCTTTTTTTATTTTAATTTCTTTAATTTTTTTAGCACATAATTGGGATTTAATGATCAAAAGCAATGATTCCATAATGTGCTGCAATACAAACAGAAATACCAAAGAAGATGATGCTGATTGCCATCATTGCATACTTTTTTTGGCAAAAAGGAAGACCAGCTTGATGGATTGTTCGATGTGGTCTCATCTCATGTGGACCACACAGTGACATTAAGGGGGGACAAATAAACTCGAATTATTTATTCAAGGGTAAATTTTACCCACACTCTTTGGATTTAAGTCATATGTCACTAACATTCCCTCTGATTTTAAAATATCACTGCATATTTCTGTAGTTTATACACACGTTTCATAAATTATTCCTACCATCTAATGTCGTTATTGACAATCAAAAAAAGTGTAATGTGATGGTTTATTCTCTTATGAATTATCAAATTTACCGTTGGTCATATAAAACAAGCTTAAACTAGTAGCAAATATCATTTTAGCATTAATTTAATTAAATTAAATATTAATTGGATTAAATAGAATGTTTCCTATACAAAAATGGATCAAACAAAATATTAATTTGGTGTTAATTTTAAAAAATAATATTAATTTGATAAAACTAAATATTAAATTTAAAAATTTGAATGTTGATTTTATAAAATTGAATGACCATTTAGTATTGATTTGATGAAATTCAATGTTAATTTGAAATTCAATCAAAAAAATTATGTTAGTTTGATAAATTGGATGTTAAATTAATGAAATTAAATGTTAATTTGAGGTTAACTTGATGAAATTGAATATTAACTTGGTGTTAATTTTATAAAATTGAATATCGATACGATGAGATTGAATATTAGTTTGCTGAAATAAAATAATAATTTTATAAAATTTAAGTTCAATTTCACTTTAATTTGGTAAAATCTTGTATTAATTTGATAAAATTTAATGTTAATTTAATAAAATTGATAATTAATTTGGTATTAATTAGATCAAATTGAATATTAATTTGATGAAGTTTAATGTGATTTTGATAAAATTGAATGTTAATTTGGTGTTAATTTTATAAAATTAAATATTAATTTGATACTAGTTTAATAAAATTGAATGTTAATTGGATGAATTGAATCCTAATTTTATGAATGTGAATGTAAATGTAAATTTGGCAAAATTTAATGTTAATTTGATAAAATTTAATATTAATTTGGTGCTAATTTGATGAAATTGAATATTAATTTAGTGTTGTTTTGATAAAATTAAACATTAATTGAATAAAATTAAATATTAATCGAACAAAATTAAAGGTAAATTTAATGTTAATTTGATAAAATTATAGATTAATTTTGTATTAATTTGAGTAAGAATAATTAAGTAAAATGGGAGTTCTAGTAAGGATAATTTAGTAAAATTACGTATTATGTTAGGTCTAGGGGTGTCAAACGTGTCGGGTTAAACGGTTACGTGTCGGGTTAAACGGGTGACGGGTGAAAAATATGTAAACTCGTACCCGACACGTTTAATAAACGTGTGAAAAATCTTAACTCAAACACGACCCGTTTAATAAACGGGTAACACGACACGACTCGTTTAACCCGTTTAATTTTAAAAAAAAATTATATTAACAAAATTTAATACTCCACTTTTTTTTTATTGCCAATTATACTTACCTCAAAAAAGAGGAATTTTAGCCAAATCTCATAAAAATCATACTTGAAGGCTTAAAAAAAAAATGAAAAAGGCAATTGTCTTTTATAGGCAACTCAATCCTCCCCATCTCCCCTCATTTTCCAAATGTGGGACAAAAACAAAAGGCATTAGTTTGCCTTTATCTTTGAAGTGCTCCTCATCTCCCCTCATTTGTCTTTAAACTATTATTTTACTTCTTTTTTTTGTATTAATTTATTTACTTTTTGTTTTCTTGCTAATTTTTTAAAATAATTATTAATTTATTATTATATTAATTTTATTTAAACGGGTAAACGTGTGATAAACGGTTTGACATGTCTCACCCGAACACGACCCGTTTATTAAACGTGTTTGGCGTGTCAACCCGTTAAGATCTCACCCAAACCCGTTTAATTCGTGTCGATTCGTGTCGGTTAATCGTGTCGTGTCAAATTTTGACAGCCCTAGTTAGGTCTGTTAACAGACAAAAACTAACAGGAGTATGCAGTGATATTTCAAAATCCAACGGGGGTGTCAATGAAATATAACTTAAATCTAAGGGATGTCAGTCAAATTTACACTTTATTCAATGATTCCGGGTCATAATAAAAATTCTGAACATACAATGTGCATAATTGCTAAATGAAATTGAACTTAAATTGCACATCCTTTTCAAATTATAGGGTTATAACCTTACAAGAAAACATGAGAAGATTTTCTTAAGTTTTCTAATCTCGAAAGAGGATGAAAGTCATTAACTTGTATTTGACTACTTAATAATGAGATCATTAAAATATGGGGTCAATTATAGTGAAATTTCTTGTGGTTTCTGATAATTTAAAAGTATCTTGTCAAGTTTTTCTATCTTTCCCACGAATCCCAGTGCCTTGAATGAAGAAATTAGAGGGGCTCAAATTGGTCTAAACTACACAAAGTCAATCTATGTCTCTTTCTCTCCTCTCTCCTCTTTCTTTGATTTGGTGAGAGGTGGATTTGTCATGTTCATCGATGGCTTCTGTTTGTAATTTGGTGATGGATGATTTGTGTTGTGGGGTGTGTGGCAGATTGATTGTGTATGTGGTGGTGCAATGGTGAATAGTGGGGAGGTAAACTCTACTTGATCAGAGTTAGTCTTTTAAAATGATATCAGAAAATTTTAGTTAATCAATTACTAACGGAGATATATATGCATGCATATTAAAAGACCAACAGGATCAATAAGGGGATCTCTCGTAATATTAGAAATTAGGGGAGTATCATCTGAAATTGTTTTTTTTTTTTTTTTGGTCGTATCAACTGAAATTGTTCAAAACTATGAGAATTGTCATTATTGTTCTAGAAGTGGCTCTCAAATGCCTTCAATGGGAGCCACTATCATGTTGAAAAAGGTGGCTGCTTACATTTCAATTAGAACCATCTATTTTGGGTAGGATAGAGGCAAGTCAACCATGTGCCTCAATTGATTTTATATAATAAAATATAATATAAAAAATGACTTTTATTTTTTACTGTTAATTTTTTTTTAAATTTTCTTTTAAAGTTAATTCGAAAACTAATATTAACTCCCCAAATTTAATAAGGAAAATAGGTTGCTTAATGATGTGTTTGCAGTGACTTTTCAAAAGTACTTCTAAGACTTATAACTTCTCATAAACATTTAAAAAAAAAAAATAATGTTTCAAACAATTTATTTTAATTACTTTCAAATAAATCAAAAATAGTTGTACTACTTAAATAAGTAAGTAGGGTGTGTTTGTTTATTCAAATTCAGCATTTAAAATGAATGTATTTGACACTTATTAATTAAGCTCGTTTAATAACTAAAATTTAAACTCTCTTAATATGTTAAGTGCTACTTAAAAATAGGTTACAATATTAAGTAAGAGATCTCTTACTTAATTTTGAAAGTTGAATGCGCTCAGCAAAACTATCTTTAATAATATTTATAATATGACAATTATACCCCGAAATATTTTACAATCATATTAAAACTCTAATTAGTCTTCTCTCCAAAACTCCTAACCTATTTATTCTCTTTGTCGATCTCTTCTTCAACAAATAACAAGTAAGTCTTCTTCTTCTTCTTTTTTTTCTTTCCCTTGTCTTTTGCAACAAAAATATACAGACATAATTACACACACACGCATGAACAACACACACACAAACACATGCACTGCGCACACACACACCTTGCACACCCACCTACCCACCCATCCACATGAACTGCACACACACATACACCTTTTTATGACACACACACATATTGTTAATAAAATATAATTTATTGTATTTTTTTAATATTATTTGATTATTTATCAGTTATT
Source organism: Ilex aquifolium (assembly GCA_951799425.1). Classification (NCBI taxonomy): domain Eukaryota; kingdom Viridiplantae; phylum Streptophyta; class Magnoliopsida; order Aquifoliales; family Aquifoliaceae; genus Ilex; species Ilex aquifolium. The sequence continues at coordinate 12,500,608 of OX637394.1, read as the reverse complement.
GTGCTATTTTTTTTTAATCAGATGTTATTGTTCACTTATTATGTTATTCAATTTGTTATTGTTCACTTATTGTGATTGTTCACTTATTGTTATTCGATTATTTATTATTTATTAGTTATTATTTTTTTTTTGATCAAATGTTATTGTTCACTTATTGTGCTATTCAGATGTTATTTACTTATTTTATTTTTTTGATCAAATGTTTGTTAAATACAGACTGCAATATAATAATAGTGATTATGATTTATGTTATGACATATTTTATAAATATTTTCAAATTAAAGAATGAAAGGGTAAAACTAAAAATTAATTTATTTTCAGGCGTCAACTCTGTGTAGTTATCAAACAGTTTAGTTCAATTCAGTAATTAAATTTCAATAGATACCAAACAGTTCACAAATTCAGTATTCAATTTTCAGCTATTAACTTTATCAAATACCACCTGTAAAAGTAAAAAAAAAATAACTTCTACTTTTTTAAAAACACTTTTCTACAAAACATTTCACCACCACTAACACCACCGCCCCACCACCACCCCCACCCCCACCCCCACGCCCACCCCTATCACCATTACCACCACCATCGTTGTCCACCACTACCTACTACCACAAGCCACCACCACCATCGTTACCCACTGTCACCTACCTCCACCACACTTACCACTCGCCATCACCCATCATCGTCGCCACCCACTGTCACCCACTCTCACCACACCTACCACTACCACCGTCGCCCACAAGTACACGTCGTAGCCCCCACCACCACCACTGCCAACCACCATCATCGCTGCCCACCACCACCACTACCACCGTCGTTACCCATGACTACCACTACCACCATCGTTACCCAAAACCCGCCTCCACCATTACCGTTGTCAACCACGACTACCACCACCACCAAGGTTGTCGCCGTCCACTACAACTGTCACTGTCTCCCACCACTACCATTGTAGTCCACCTACACTACTACCGTTCACCCCTACTACAACCGATGCTTAAATTTCTTTCTCTTTTCTCTATGTTTGTGATCTGATTTTGGGTGTGACTACAAATATGTTTATCATTGACAAATTTTTTATTACTTCGTGCCTTTAGGCAAGGGCAATAACTAGTATATAAATAAATAAATAAATATATATATATATATATATATAGAGAGAGAGAGAGAGAGAGAGAGAGAGAATGTGATCAATTATGAATAGAGAGCAACCTAGGTTACAGAAACATGGAGATGAGATCGATGCCTGCAACATAGCTTTTTCATCAGCAAACTCCCCTTCTAAGCCATATATTGATCTCGAGTTTTCCCATGAAGTAGCATTGGCATACTTTCCAATTGGGGGTCTCCATCACGGATTCAGTTTTCATAGATTAATTCAGAAGTTTAAGAAGAGAATGCATTGACTTGAATGTCAATGTACATGATTTGGAAGTGACTATATGCATTCGGGATTTGCATCACACTCATGAGTTTAAAGGAGACATGTTTAAGACAGTTTCTTTTTACAAAAAACGAAAAATCATGAATCCATTCTTTAGCTTGAATGTTGACTCAACAATCGATAAACTCTTAAAAACTCAGGATAATCATTTTTGAGATAAAAAAATTTTGTTATTCTATATAAAACTTTAATAATAAGCTTTTTTGGGCCATGATTTGCATTAAATTATGGGAAAAATAGAAGTCGGTACACAAATATAAACTTATTTAAGTAAAATAATACTAATAAAAACTTATTGGGCATTTTGATAGAAAAAGACTAAAAATTCATTCTGCAAAAGTAACTCTTGTAACAATCGATTTTTGAAAACAATTATATCACAATTCCTCCCTATTTTCTCTCTCTCTCTCTCTCTCTCTCTCTCCCCCTCTCTCCCTTTCTCCGTTACTCTCTCACTCTCTCTCCCCCTTCCATTAATAATTTATTTTCTTTTCAAATATGTAAAAATTTGATTTGATTATTTTATTTGGAATTATAAAATTTTTATTTTTTTGTGATACACTTTATTGGTTTATCTGTTTGATGTATCTCTTTGGTATATTACTTTCTTATATCAATTTTGTGCATAATTCGGGGTATCATTTTAGTATTTCTATTTTGGTGTATCTGTTTGATGTATCTCTTTCGTGTATTACGTTCTTATATCAATTTTGTGCATTAATTAGGTGTATCATTTTAGTGTTTATCTTTGAATTTCACTTGTATCTCTTTGGTGCATCCATTAGGTGTATCTTTTTTGTACGTCTTTTAGGTGTATCTATTTGTTGTATCTCTTTGTAATCATTGGGTGCAATGAATAACCGGTGCAACTTGTTGTATCACTTTGAAAAAAAGCAAAGTTTGGAACTTAATTAGAAAGCCCCGTTTGGAGCAGTATCATAATACGTTCAACTATTACGATCAGAAAGTCCACAACTGGAGAATATAGGAAATAGCAACATTTGAAGGCAATGGTTGAAGAATATACTTTGAATTAATTTAAGAATAAATATTCAAAATTCAAATGAATGAAAAAAATCAAATCAAATCTTTACATATTTGAAAAAAAAAATTATCAAGGGAGGGAGAGAAAAAAAAATAGGGAGAGAGAGAGAGAGAAAATCGGGAAGAGAGAGAATTGGGAGAGAGAGTAACGGTGAGAGAAAATAAAGAGAGGGAGTGAAAGAATAAGAATAAATATTCAAAATTTAAATGAATGATAAAATCAAATCAATTTTTTTACATATTTGAAAAGAAATAAATTGTCAATCAGTTATACATTATTTAAGGAAAGGTAATTAAGTAATACAGAAAAAATGTAAACTAAATTGTGTATAAGTGCACTTAATATACTAAAAATCTTATCAATGAAATTTTTCTCAAATAAGTCATAAAAATATATATTCACACTCAATTTTTCCTTAAATTATTATTACAAAAATAAAATAGGTTAGGATATAATGTTCAATATTTGATGAAACTATGGGTCAGCATCATGAGGCCCGGAACTTGGGTAGTGGCAATAAGCAAGGGCCCATGGCCTGAAATGCATCCATGGTAACAGAAATAATGAAAGAAACATAATTAAGGGCAAAAAAAAACTTCTTAATGGGTTAGTGTTATAATTGGGTTGATTGACCATATCCGTCTAAACGAGTCGATTCGAACCGGTTATCCATAATACAAACCAAACTAAAAACTTTCGTTTGTCGGATATGGATTAAGCACATTCAATCCGGATTCAGGTCCTGCACAAATGTGAGATGGGCTTTGATAAGGCCTATAATTTCAGTCCAGCTTATGGGTGCATTTAGAAACACGACGTTATTGTTTTTTGTACCTTGCTTGCAAACGTTATTAAATGTTTAATATGATGCTATATGCTTTTTTAATACACTAATTGAACATATTTTATATAAAAAGAAGTTTTTGAAAACCTACGAGGACATATTAGAATTCTTGAAAACCTAAAAAGGAAATAAAATAGTTTTGAAAATATGAGGGGAAGCCATGGCCCTCCTTAGTTTCCATGTAGTTTCGTCTCTGACTGTCCGCTAACAAATGAACAAGTGACAAGTGAGCCCCAAAAAATTTAATAATCATTTATCCACGTAATGTATAATCACCTTCATATAAACAAATATGGTTCACTTTATTCATTTTCTAGCTTTCTTATATTGCAACCTACATTAGCTGTGCATATACTTCACCATCACAGCAACAGAACTCTGAAGCAAAGCAGGATCAATCTACAGTAGCTGCATACACCTCATCTCCATAGAAGCAGAGCTATGAATTTAGTTAGTTAGTTAGATTACTGATATATTGATGTGTTGTAAGTGTTGATTAGTTTGTTAGGAAGGTTAGTTAGTTAGGTAGTACTTTCATACAAGTGTATATAAGTACTTTTTTGTTGTAAATGGATTCATTCAATGAAAATAAGAATACACTTTCAAGTTCTAGATACTATGTTCTCTCTCTCGTCTTCTTCTTCATGTTTTAATTCTTTTCTTCTCTAATTCTACACTTTCTTACATGGCATCAGAGCTTTGAAGAAGAAGACTCATGGAAAATCCAGCAGCTAACACAAAAAATTCTTGAACAACAGATGCAGAAAATCTTTCACGATTCTTGAATTTCAATGATCATTCCAATCCTGTTCCAGGGCAATGCATCAAGCACTTATGGCTAAGAACAAGCTTGGTTCCATCAATGGAGTCCTTACGAAACCAGCAAGTTCTAATGATCCATTACTGGAAGCTTGGGAGCGATGCAATGATATGGTAGTTTCATGAATTTAGAATTCGATTAGTAATTCACTAGAGTCAAGTGTAGCAATTGTTGAAATGCTTGCGAAATCTGGAAGGAACTCGAGGACAAATTTTCACAACAGAATGGTCCACGAATTTTTCAATTTAAGAAAGATATGACAAGTCTCTTACAAGAACAAGAATCTGTGAGTACATACTATGGGAAACTCAAAACCGTATGGGATGAACTTTCTGTTTATGATCCTATTCCTAATTGCAATTGTAGTTTGTTGAAAATATTGCTAGATAGATATCAAAAAGATTGTGTTATACAATTTTTCATGGGGTTAAACGATTCATATTCCAATATCAGAGATCAGATAATGCTCTTATATCTTTTACCTCCTACTAATAAAGCTTTTTCATTAGTTCAACATCAAGAAACGCAACACCAAATGGTGATTCATGATTCTTCCCCATCATCTGAGTCTATGGCATTTGCCACAAGGAAGTTTTTTTTACAAATTCTAGGTTTGGAATTAAACTAGAAGCTAATCAGAAAAAAAGAAAGACCTTATTATATTCATTGTCAAGTTCAAGCCATATGTTGGAGAATTGTTTTAAGGCTGGGAATGTAGAGGTTCCTACCTGTACACATTGCAATATGACAGGTCACACAGTAGAAAAATACTATAAACTTCATGGCTATCCACCAGGCCATAAGTTTTTTAACAAGTCAAAGGGTTCTATTGCATCTGCTAATCAGTCTAGCACTTCAATGGTCATTGATCAAGAGGAGGAAATTGATGACAAAGTTGCATTGACTAAGGGTCAATATCAGCAACTTCTGAATTTACTGTAGCACAAGGATTCTTCAACAATCATTTATTCTGCTAATCAGACACAATCCATCTTCAATCCAGTTCCATATGAACCAAAAGGTTCCAAGATGTCTGGTATTTCTTTTTGTCTCTCAACTTATACACATAAATCTTCTGTTTTAGAGGATATTCCTTGGATAATTGATACAGGTGCAACATACCACATGGTTTGTAACCCTTCCTTCTTTACCAATGATTTAGCTGAGGTTTCCTATGTTGTCAAGTTCTAGAAACTCACATAGGCACCGTCAAAATTACTGATACTATATTACTGAAGGAAGTTCTATGTGTTCCTTCCTTCTCCTTCAATTTACTGTCTGCAAAAAGAATGGTACATCACTCACTTGTTGTCTTGTTTTCTTCCAAAACTCTTGTTTTATTCAGAACCTTGTATCTTGGACAACGATTAGGATAGGTGAAGTGAAGAATGGCCTTTATCATCTACTGAAGCTTGCAGTTTCTTCCTTAGCATTGGTTACTGTATTTTCAAAGTTTATGTCTAAAAATGTTTTTGCTTATACTTCTTCAATTAGCAATACTTCTACTTTTATGTCTGACCTTTGGCATTATAGACTTGGTCATATTTCTTTTTCCAGACTAGCATTGATTGATGATTCTTCTTTACAAATAACTGTTTCATCTAGAAATAAACTTCCTTGTTCTATTTGTCTTATAGCTAAACAATATATATTGGCTTTTCCTATTAGTCATCGTAAGTCTTCTATGTTGTTTGAATTGATTCATTGTGATATTTGGGGTCCCTATACAGTCACTGCTCATGATGGATCCAAGTATTTTCTGACTATAGTAGATGATTATTGCAGAAATACTTGGGTGTATCTTCTCAAACAAAAATATGATACTATGTTTTGTTTAAAGTCCTTTTATAACTTGGTTGAAACTCAATTTGGAGTTAAGGTGAAAATTCTGAGGAGTGATAGTGGAACTAAATTCCACATGCGAGATTTTTTTAACAAAAAGGTCATCATTCATCAAAGAAATTGTGTTGAAACTTCTCAACAAAATGGTGTTGTAGAAAGGAAACATCAACATTTGTTAAATGTAGCTCGAGCTTTCAGATTTCAAGCAGGAATTCCCTTGAAATACTGGAATGATTACATCTTAACTGTTGTCTGCCTTATCAATAGAATCCCAACTTCTTTGTTAGATAATAGAACTCCTTATGAACTTCTCTTCAATACTAAACGTACCTATACTCACCTGAGAGTTTTTGGTTGCTTATGTTTTACATCAACTTTGTCTCATGGCAGAAAGAAATTTAATTCTAGAGGTCACAAATGTGTTTTTTGTGGATATCCTTTTGGAGTCAAAGGCTATAAACTAATAGATCTTGATAGTCAAGCTATATTTTTGTCTAGGGATGTTGTTTTTCATGAATCAGTTTTTCCTTTTCATGACAGATCCTCTTCTACCTCAGATTTTGTATATTCTTTTCCTTTGCTAAATAGTAATGTTTTTCCTTATTCTTCTTCCCAGAATCTTTCTGTTCCTAATGATTCTTTTTCTCCTACATTACCTACTTCTATATCTCCTCCTATCTCTATTGATTGTATTCCTAATCCTGTTATTCCTACTGAGCTTTCATCTTCAGAGTCTCTCCAGAGAATTCTTCTCTTGTTCTCTCTCCTCGAAGGTGTACTAGACTTAAGAGGGCACCTCAGTATTTAGAGGATTTTCACTGTCATCAGGCCAACTTTACTTCACCTGCTCCATCCTTGGATAAGATTTCTTCAGGTAAACCATTTCTTTTGTCTGCTTCTGTATCCTATCATAAATTCTCCCCCACTTTTCAGGCTTTTTCATCTTCCATTTCTTCTCACATTGAATCTAGTACCTATTCTCAAGCAGTCAAGGATCGTAACTGGTGCCAAGCCATGTAGGCTGAATTATCAGCTTTGGAACTTAATAATACTTGGGTTGTTACTGATCTGCCTTCTAGGAAGAAGCCTATTGACTGCAAGTATGTTTTCAAAATTAAATACAATTCTGATGGTACAGTGGAGAGGTTCAAAGCCAAACCGGTGACTAAAGGACACAATCAGCAAGAGGGGATTGATTATCATGAAACATTTTTCCTGTTGCTAAAATAGTCACATTCAGATGTCTTTTATCAGTTGCAGTTGTTAAAAGTTGGCATTTACATCAGTTTGATGTGAATAATACTTTTTTACATGGGGAATTACAAGAGGAAATTTATATGCATAAACCTCTTGGGTACACTAAAGGGAAATCACACCAACTATGCAAACTTCTCAAAAGTTTATATGGGCTTAAGTAAGCTTCTAAGAAGTGGTATTCTAAGTTTTCACTTCCTTAATTGCTTATGGTTTTCAACAATCCAAAGCAGATTATAGTATTTTCACCAAGCAAGATGGACCTTCATTACCTTCCGGAAAAAAAAAAAAAAGATGGACCTTCATTTTTAATCTTGTTAGTTTATGTTGATGACATTGTTGTGGCTAGCAATTGTCTAGATTTTATTCATAATTTGATGACTTTTATGAATGATACACTCAAAATTAAAAATCTTAGTCCTTTACGATATTTTCTCGGCATAGAGGTTACAAGGTCTTCTCAAGGTATTCATCTCTGTCAAATGAAGTATGCTTTGGACATCTTAGCTGTTTCAGGCAACCTTGGTTCTAAACCTCTGAAAGTTCCTATGGATCAAAATCTTAAATTCAGCAAAGACAAAGGTCAGCTTCTTCTTGATCCTAGCATCTATCTAAGGCTTATTGCCAGACTATTGTATTTGACAATTACTAGACCTGATATTAGTTACTCAATTCACACATTGAGTCAGTTTATGGAAAAGCCTACTAATGCTCATCTAGCAATAGCTCACAAGATTCTGAAGTATCTTAAAACCGAACCTAGTCAAAGCATTTTGCTTTCTTCCTCTTCTCAATTGCAGCTACAAGCCTATTGTGATTCTGATTGGGCTTCTTGTCCTGATACACAAAGATCTGTGAATGGTTATTTTGTGTTTCTGGGTAGTTCTCTCATTTCCTGGAAATCCAAGAAACAATATGTGGTCTCTAGATCTTCCACTGAGGCAGAGGATAGAGCCATGATTGCTACCTGCTCTGAACTTACTTCGTTGCGTTATATTCTCATTGATTTCCAGGTTCCTCATCCTTAAGTAGTTTCCCTTTTCTGTGACAATCAAGCAGCCTTACATATTAATTGCAGCTAATCTTGTGTTTCATGAACATACTAAACATATAGAGTTGAATTGTCATTTGATTAGGGATAAGATTCAAGAAGGCAGCATTCAAACTGCTCATGTGGCCACTCAATTTCAGTTAGCTGATATTTTTACTAAAGCTCTTCCTTCTTACATTCTTGGTGCTCATTTGTCCAATATGAGAATAGTCAATCTCTATTCTCCATCTTTTTTTTTTGGGTTGGGGGGGGGGGGGGGGGGGGGGGGGGGGGGGGTATTGCAGCCTACAGTAGCTGCATATACTTCACCATCACAATAGCAGAACTTTGAAGCAAAGTTGGATCAGTCCACAGTAGTTGCATACACCTCATCTCCACAGAAGCAGAGCTATGAGGCAGAGCTGGATAGTGTAGATTAGTTTGTTAGGAAAGTTAGTTAGTTAGATTACTATTATATTGTTGTGTTGTAAGTGTTGATTAGTTTGTAAGGCAAGTTAGTTAGTTAGTTAGATTGTTAAAGCTTTCATACGAGTGTATGTAAGTACTTTTTGCTATAAATGGATTCATTCAACGAGAATAAGATTACACTTTCAAGTTCTACATACTTTGTTCTCTCTTTCGTCTTCGTCTTCATGTTCTATTTCTTTTCCTCTCCAATTCTACACTTTCTTACATCTTATTAAATAATTATACCGCATGACATTGTTAACGTTGTGCAACATTTATATTGAATATTTGCTCCATTCCCAGCAAATGCTAATTCAAGGATATTACTATGCAGTCGCATCTAGTTGAACAGAAATTGGGTAGTGTTGTGGAACTTGAGGACCCCATAGTCAAGTTAAGTCATTGCTAAAGTGCTACCAACAAAAAAAAAAAAAAAAAGATATCCTTCTCCAAGAAGAAGTTAAAAGTTTCAACTGGTATTCATATTTTCTGATTATTATTTTTTTCCTTTTTTCAAGAGAGGGTTCAATTTAGAAAAAGAGAACCACATCGAAGGGAGAGACCAATCTTCTTCGGTCGCCTTAGTAGCTCTCCTGAATGTCAATATAGAGTTAACTAAATACTGTCCAATAACTTTGAGGTTTGTATATTTGAACTTGAGGAAGTAATTTCTCCTCACAAATCACAATAACGAGAACGGGTAGTAACTTTGTGCACATAAGTTTGCTCCTCCCAAATCGCAATAACGGGGATGGGTAGTAACTTTACATACATAAGTTTGCGCCTTACTAAAAACGAGTGTCGGTTACAATTTCACCAAACAAACTACTATACCCTAATCCTTCACACGATACAATGCTAAAACCGAACAAAATTGGAAAAAGAAGAACCGGGAGCGCTGAATGTGTTGAACCCAAAGAATTAACTGTTGAATTGTTGAAAGAATGGAATTAGGAGTTTATAGTAGAAAATGACAAGAAAAAGGAAATTGCAAAGGACCCAGTTCCATATGTTCACTTGTTTGATACTTCCTACATTCTTTCTGAATTGTTCAAGGAATCACTCGAATATGACATCGAAGTAAATCCAAAAAAGGAAATCGCGACGGACCCCCAGTTCATGCTGAGTTGCTTGCTTCATACTCTCTACACGTCCACCTGGGGGGACCTCATAGAATGGACTATGTGGTTCAAATTTTCTGTAGATGTGTTTGGTTTAATCTTTCAGCAGCCAATCACAACATTTTATTTTGGACCAAATATCCATACGGAGCTTCATGAGAGCTATGATTTATTGAACTCAGCTCATCGGTGGGAGAAAAAAAAGGGAAAAATTATGGTATAATCTTCTGTACTATATCAAAAATTATAATATTTTAAAGTTAAATTTATAATTGCATAATCGATCTTAAAATATTGTGATCGTTAATAACGTTTAAATGTTAAGTTATAACTTGAGCAATAATTTCTAATATGATATTAAATTTTTTTCACCAGAGAATTTAGCTGATAAAAAATTTAGGTAACATACACAGTATATATGAGTCTTGAAATTCCAATAATTTAAAATGTCTATATCAGGTGTTGAATAATATTCCAAGTGGAAAAGGGTATCCTATGCGGCTTGTATACATACGGACAAGGAAGAGAGGGATATTGACATGACAGGGGAGGAGAGAGACGATAAGGCCACTGTGCCCGTTACATGCGGAGGACGTAAGCCTAACCTAACTCGAAGCTACCTAAACTAAAACCACTGCCTCTGCTATTGTCATATTCAACCATAGCTTGGTTTACCTCAAATCTCTCTCTCTCTCTCTCTCTCTCTCTCTCTCACTCTCGCCAATTTGTTGAGTGTGTGAAAAAATTTAAAAACTTTTATTTTGTACTATCAAATATTAAAACTTTCATATTATACCATTAACCTATTAAAAATGTTATAATGTGACAATTCATTTAGTTTTTGTTGTTCATTACATTAATATCTGAGTGTTTTTTGATAGAATAAATAAAAAGAGTTAACGGAATACTCAGATTTTAATATTTTTAATACATTTAAGGTGCAATGTGAGAAATCGAATCTTTGAAGGTATAAATAAAAATTCTTAAATTTTTTGAGGTGAAAATGTCATTCCTCCAAGAAAAAGAAATGTAAGGTCAAACTTAATAATTTAAGTTTTCTATTGGTTTCATAGGTTTTCACATCCTAATTATTGTTAGTTGAATGGGAGGTTGGATAATTTAAAACAATATATCTCATCGTATACTTGTAAGGTTTGACTAATTTAATCATCATTCACAATGTAATCTGGTTTCAACATATACATATGATCAGAAATATATATATATATATATATATATATATATATATATATATATATATATATATATATATATATATAGTCTGGAATGTAGACAATATTCAATGTTTAGTTATGGTTTTCAATAATTATGTGCAAGGACTGTCAAGCTACCTAAAATATGGAAAATTAGAGAAAAAAAAAACAAAATAGAAATAAAAAAAAAAAACATGGTACGATGGAAAAAGGAATAATACAAGAAAAGAAGGTGTGAACGAGAGAAGATATACATTTCATCAGATAAGAAATAATACAAGACAAAATTCTCTCTCTCTCTCTTGTGCACGTTTTCCATCTCTTTCTCTATATCTCTTGTATCTCAAGAGCCTAGGCTTGTAATTCTTCACCATGCCTAAAGATCAAATATTCAAGCTAAGTTTGCCACAGATTGACAAAGAAGAAGATGGTGATGAGGAGTGTCGAACGCCGACTTCTCAGGCAGCCAAGATTCCGACAAATCAAAGCTGCCCTCCACCACCTCGAAAGCGAAAGCGAAAGCAGGTATTCTTCCAGAAGAGAAAGTTTCCGGAGTTGCAGTTCTTTGAAGTCGAGAGAGGTGAGGAGGTAGAGTTGTTCTTCCAATCATGTTCATCGCTCGAGCTCTCTAGGGTTACACCTTGCTCCCTGAAAAAGAGGCATACGAGTCAATGAAAACTTTCACTGTATCAACGTACATCTGAATGATAAATCATAGATCGAATGGCGAAATAGGAAAATTTGGATGTACAGCCTACAATCCGAATATTACTGTAGAATTGTTTTTACTTTTCTTTATTGTTCTTAAGTTATAGAATTATTTACTTTTTCATATATGAGTTATTGGTAGTGATATACTAAGCACATATTTAATAATATCCCTTGATAATTTCCGAGTTCATAGCAATGTTCATGGTTTGAAGAAAATCTCCTTTGTTATACTTTTTTTTTTTTATTGATTTAAGTATTTATCTGTCTGTTGTTCTAACCATTTTTCCTGCTCCTCAAAAACCCGTAAGTTGATGCTCTCATATCCATAGCATGAGTCGTTAAGCAAGTGAATTATTTAAAATTGAGTTATTTACGATAATCTAGACTGTGAGTTATTTCTCCAATATAAATCTTCTCAATTAGTACTATCATTAATATTTCTGAGCCCTTCTTGAATGTTAAATAGATTTTCTATGGAAAAAATAGAACATTGTGTAGAAATCTTAGGAAACATTTATTGAGAAAAAGTATGAGGAATAACAATTTCATGCATATGTTTTTAAATATATATTGTTTTGATCCCTTTCTGTTAAAGTGATAAGATCCTTTTTTCATGATATTCGTCAAACAAATCAGTCTGCTGAAAACTTTTGTATGAAATTGGGTTTCTAATCTCACTTAGAAACTGTGTGTGTGCTCAATTGAGTTCCAGGATATGGAAAACAATAAAGAGAATTTTTGCAGGGATTTGGTATGTACTTCGACCTGGTTTACTGTCCAAATCGTGTAAATTTCCAAGGTAATTTTGCCATTTAGACATACTAAGCTAGAAGAAATGAAAAAAATAGTGCTCCGACCAAGTACAACGTCAAATAATTTTTACGAATCTATTAATTTAGTCCTTTCATGCTTGTAGATAACAATAATGTTTCTTGTACAAAAATTGTTGATGAACTTCTTGTTACTAAGCAGCTTGTGTACATTCACACACATCATATTCAAATTTCAAATTCCACACATTTAATCGTATTTAGTTTGAATTTGCTATAAAAGTCTCTCCCGCTGTAGACTTGCTTGTAAGAAAGGCAGGATTGGGAATTTCGTTATCAGTTATGTGGCTTACCTTATTATTAACGGGAAAGGAAAGCTGACTTTCTCTTTGTGAATTAGCCTCCAAACAATTCGGACGACATTTCCAAACCCAGCTTTCACAAACTCGATTGTCATAAATGAATGAACACTGGAAACATATAGTTGATGAGCATCACTACGCCGCCCAAGTTTTAATTCAAATCTTATATTTCAAATATATGTGCATCACACATTTAATTTTGTGGGTCCCAAAAAATTAATTTTTTTTCATTCAATGTGTGGTGCACATGCATTTGAGATACAAGATTTGGACTAAAACTTGGGTAGCATAGCATTTTCCATAATTAATTTACACTCAATAAAAAACCAATTAACTAAGAGAAAGGAATATTTATAAGAGATTGACTCGGTACGAGCCAGTGGCGGAATCAGAAAAATATTTTAGAATGGACACTCTATCACATTTTATCTTAATCGATAAAAATAAGATGACACGTTTATACTATTCATTTCATCAATGATTCATAAAAATTTTATGCATATATATGTACAACATAAAAGAGATTAATTAGTCTTTTATTGAAAATGAGGTTAATTGTAGTTAGTTACAATTGACCCAACAAATTTTCATAATTTGATAGTGTTGTGTGATGACTTTATTATTAATGACTAAAAAATTAATATCAAAATCACAGATATGTAGACAAAAATGACATACCATATATTTTTTATTTTAAAATTCTGTGAGGAATATCGCAAATCTATGGTAGGTTTTAAACTCAATACTAAAGTGCACATTAATAATAAATGGTCAAGTTGATCAAAAAAATTTAAATGAACTCAATATGTCCAAATTAATCCGAATATGTCCGAAGTGTATCCACTATTAGTCATTTAGATATGAATATGTGCAAATTGATATGATAAAAAAATATAGTAATGCTATAGAGATCTAATTCAATGTAGCCATTGAATTTGATGATGCACAAAACAGTTTTATGCAAGATCATCAATCAAGTGTGTGATAAAGTATAATTAATGGACAATTAATAGAGCAATCAATGACAATAATGTAAATTTCAGGTCAACACGCAGATATATAGTGGTTCGGTCCGGGTGACCTACTCCATTCCTAGAAACGGCAACAGTGGTCGGGGGACCTTTTATTGATTAAGTAAGGTGAACGAGAGAGAGCGCAATGGTTAGCCCCGGAGGGATACAATAATTAGGAGAGAGAAAAGCTATGTGTGGGGTGTGTAGAAAGATGTCTCTCATGTAGAAAAAGCTTACAATTTATAGGCACAGAACCTTAATTAAGGCGGTGACATGAGGGTAAAGGTACTAGATCTTCGGGGATGATAGCTACAAAAAGTAAGTACAATTAAAAGTTGCTTTGATCTTTGAGAGTGAGTATCCTGATAATTACTTCCCACGTGGTCTAATCCTTCTGGACTCCTTGAACTCTGGACTGGGCCGAATCTATGAATTTGGCTTGACCCGTCTTGTAGTTGATTTGGGCCTACCTCATTAATTGGGTCTGGTCTAGTTAAATTTGGGCTCGTCAGAATTAGTTGTGAGTTTCAAGCTTAGATGAAACTCACTTCTAATTCAATGGTTATATTGGATTAGGTTCTCAAATTAGATTTCAATAATATTTTCTAAAAAAAAATAATAATATGCCATAGTTAGATATACTTAAAAAATATAATATCTAATAATAAGACAAAAATTGAGGGTGAACACATGCCAACCCGGTCCTTGAGTGGCTCCTGGTACGAGCAAGAATAGAAAGATAAATGATTAAACAATTGGTTCAATGAATCACTGTTATTGAATTAATAGTGAACTCTAGGATTACTTGGGATTCAATGTTAAATTAATAATTATTATGTATTACGTCAATAAATAAGATCAATAAATTAAATTTAAATAATATTTTTCATGACGTAATGTGTGTTTATCTCATTGTAAGTCCTTTGTCGCAACATAACAAGCCTAATTCCAAATTAATCACTATTGAAACCCTTCCAATTGTTCCGAATATCGTGGAGGAAGAAATTTCATTTGAAATATTCTCATAATGCTAGACAAACTTAAAACTCATATTATTAGGGCTCAATAAGCTCTCCATATATACTCATATAATTATACTTGACTCAAATTTTAATTTAAGTAAAAACAGGTTAAAAATAAGTTTAGTATTTCACTCCACAACTTAAGGAAAACTGAAGTTTTTAATAGTCAGATTTCATCTTTTTTTTTAAATCTATTTTTTTATTTTTTTTTGGGAAAGTAAAAATATATATATCAATATTTTTTTTTTTTGATCAATATATATCATAACACTGCTGCAAATATACAACCTACAGGGAGACAAAGCCTGCAGAACAACACAAAAACAAGACACAAGTGAGCTGAATTTTGAAGGAAGTGTAGGCCTTGAGCCAGCACTTCCCCAAAAATACAAAACACAAGTGCTAGGAGCAAATGCAATACAACAACAACATCCCAAAAACAGAGAAGCTGGGAGTAACGTTCGCACAAGCTAGAAGTTCCAAGCACACACAGCACGACCCAAGCACACAGGATTACTCAAGGCAAGACATGGGGAGGTTCCAATTTGGCACAAGCTGGATGTTCGTTATAGAGGACTTAAACTTCATTGGAGCAAGCCTATCCCCAGTGGACATCTGAATTCGAGAGAGCAAACTCCAATGGTCAGTAGACTGGTGATTGAAGATACGATTGTTCCTTTCCCTCTATATGTGATAGACAACTGAGGAGAGGCAAAGTTTGAGGAGGATAACTCTCGTGGATTTCCCTGTCTAGTGTTAGCTGGTCCAATGGATGAGATCATTCCAGGTCAACAAAGTGGGTGGTGCACCACGAGCTCAAACTTCCAACTAAATTCCTCACCAAATGACCAAAAAAACAGAGAAAACAGAGGGGACCACAGAGATGCGCAGCAGGAGCACTGCAACAGTGGGAAACAGACACAGCAACACTGCAACAGAGGGTAGCAGGCACAGCAACCTGCGACAGTGGACAGCAGACATAGCAACCTGCATCAGTGGATCACAGCAACTTGCACCAAGGGAAACACCAACAGAATTCCTCACTGTAGGTCCAAGGACAGAGAAAGCATAGGACCACAGAGAAGCGCAGCAGGGACAATGGCCAAGCAGGCATAGGAACTAGGGGTGGCAAATGGGTGGGTTGGGTTGGGTTGGTTATGGGTTGGGTTAAATTGGATTGGGCCAAAATAAATCCAATTCATTATTCACTCACCTAGTAAATGGGTTATAATGGGTTGGGTTTATAACGGGTTGGGTTAAACCGATTAACCCATAAAATAATTAAAATTCTTAATAGACACATTAGTACACCAAAACACAAACACATACACACATTAGTAGTACACCAAAATACAAATATACACACACACTACCAGGTGGTATGTTTAAGCGTACGGTATCACAGATTTTTTTTTTAATTTTTTTTTTAAAAAAAATTTCTTTGTATTATATTTAAGCATACGGTGTTACCGAATTTTTTTTTTTTTTTTTTTTAAAATTATTTTGAATTTTTTCCTTGTATTATGTTTAAACGTACGGTGTCACCGGTTTTTTTTTTTAATTTTTTTAAAAAAAAATTATTTTGGATTTTTTCTTTGTATTATGTTTAAGCGTACAGTGTTACAGATTTTTTTTTTATTTTTTTTTTAAATTTATTTTGAATTTTTTTCTTGTATTATGTTTAAGCGTACGGTGTTACTGGTTTTTTTTTTTAAAATTATTTTGAATTTTTTCTTTATATTATGTTTAAGCGTACGGTGTTACCGATCCGTGGGTCATGGATCAACCCATGGATCGGGGGTTGACCCATGGATTGAGTTAGCTCATGGGACATAGGTCGATCTGTGGGTCATGGGTCGACCCGTGGGTCATGTGTGGTGTATTAGTGCGTGTGTTTTTGGTGTACTAGTGTGTGTATATTTTGGTGTATTAGTGTATATGTGTGTATTTTTTGGTGTAATAGTGTGTGTATTTTTTGGTATATTAGTATATTTATTTAATTTTATTACTTGTGTTATTTAATAAAAAGATAAATATTCAACCCAATGGGTACCCATTTGTAATCCATATTAACCCGCTTAATTAAAATGAATCATATTACCCAACCCATTTATTTATGGACGGGTTGGGCGGATTAATGAGTAATGGGTTAAAATTGTCACCTCTAATAGGAACCATCTCATAAGCAATAGAAACAAGAATAGGGAATGTTCCATAATTGGCCTGTAAGCAGGTTGCTGGTAGAAGTCTTGAATTTCAAGGTAGATATTTTGTTCCTTATAGTCTAACGGATAAGATGGCTTAGTGCATTCGGGTCCCTGTATTGATTTCGAAATTTTCTAGCATTCATTTCCATCCAAATATAGTAGACAGAAGCTGCCAAGCAAATTCTGTGTATCAAATTCTGCATTGATTTCCCCTTCCAATTGATAGCAACCTATTCAATGAGTTCGTTCCATGGCTTAGGTTGCCAGACAAATCCACTAGTGAGCATAATATTGTTCCAAACTCTTGATGAATAAATGCATTCAAAGAACAGGTGGCTATGGATCTCATCTGCAGCTCTACAAAGGATACAGTTAGTGCCCAAGTGAGCTGCATAAGAGTGAATTCTATCAAGGGTACTCAATCTGGCCCTTACAGCTAACCAAAGAATGAAGCTCATTCTAGGGACTGCATTTCCAGACCAGACAAACTTATACCATGGAACTGGGGAACTCCGCTGTCTAATATGCTCCCAAGCTGAGGAAGTGGAGAAATTTGAATTAGAAGAGAGAATCTAGTTTACCTTGTCCTCCATGGAAGGATTGGGGAAGTATGAGGGTATTGTGTTGGTAATAACGTGAGAGGAAGATGAGGTAGGGGAGGTAGAAGGTGGTCATTGCCATTGGCCATTAGCTATGATTCTTTTGATAAGAGACTCTTTTGGCAGTCCCTGTCAAGAAGAAAATCAGCACTGCATACAAACATCAAGGGGCCAAGTGGATGCCAATTATTATACCAAATCATAGTACCTTCACCATTACCAATTTTGTGAACCATTAGTGGCCTAATAGTCCCTCTTAACTTCAACAAATTCAGCCAAATCCAAGAGCAAGACTGAGTGGCCTTAACATCCCAGAAGTTTCTCCTCTTCAGGTGATAAGCATGCACCCATTTCACCCAAAGATTCTATTTGTCTGTAAATAGTTTCTAAATGTACTTCATCATCAAGGCAACATTACACTCTTTGACTCTTTTAATTCACAATCCACCTTCTTTCTTTGGTTTGCAGATATCCTCCCAAGAGACTTTAGCCCCAGAACTACTCAACTCTGTACCTTTCCATAAAAAGTTTCTCATAAGCTACTCCAGTCTTTCAATAACCTGCTGAGGAAGATTAAGATGAGAGGACCAGTAAATTTGAGTACTACATAGAACAGATTTAACAAGGAGAAGCCTCCTAGCATAGGATAGAGATTTATTGGCCCAGGATCTAATTCTCCTCTCAATTCTTACAATGAGTTTATTGCAATGATGGGATCTAAGTCTAGAAGTAATAATAGGTAATCCCAAATACTCCACAGGGAGTTGGCCTTCTGAGAACCCGAAGAGATGGATGATGTGATCCTTTACCTCAGCTTGGACGTCACAAGTGAAGATATTGCTCTTGGCACGGTTTACCTATAGCCCTGAAAGGAGGTGAAAGTCGTCCAGAACTTCCTTAAGGGTCATAGCAGAGGAGTAGTCATCATGGCAGAAAAGTAACAAATCATCAGCGAAAGAAAGATGAGTAAGGTTAATTTTCTTGCATCTCCAGTGGTATTTGAAACCCTTGCTAGAGTTGATTTTGTGGAGGACAAGAAGAGAGAAGATTTCCATGGCAATCACAAATAAATAAGGGGAGATTGGATCCCCTTGTCTTAAACCCCTAGCACTTGGGAAGAAACCAACCAACTCTCCATTCATATTGATAGAGAACTTAGGGGTGGATATGCACTGCCAAATCCACTTCCTAAACTCCAATGGGAACCCGAAGGCTTCAAGAGCATCCATCAGGAAAGACCAGCACACAGAGTCAAAAGCTTTCTTCAAGTCAACTTTAATAGCACATCTAGGGGCACCATTACTTCTATGATAATTCCTCAGTAATTCTTGGGCAATGAGGAAGTTATCACTAATCATCCTTCCAGGGATAAAGGTGGACTGATTTTGGTTGATTAGGTTTGGAAGCACACCTTTGATTCTAGAGGCAATCAACTTTGAGATGGCTTTGTAAATGGTATTACAGCAAGAGATGGGCCTGAAGTCATTCATTGAAGTATGATTAGGCACTTTTGGGACCAGAGCAATGATAGTGGCATTCAACTCTTTCAGAAGCTTGCCATTGGAAAAAAACTCTTTCACAGCTTCAACGACATCAGTCCCTATGATATGCCACACTTTCCTAAAAAAATAAGGGTTATAGCCATCTGGCCCTAGAGGTTTGTGGTCATTCATTGAAAAGAAGGCATTCTTAATCTCATCATTGGTGAAGGGCATGGTCATCTCTGTAGCATGTTCGCTAGAAATCTTCTTTTGAACGACCGAGTTTAAGACGCACATCCTTCCAGTTTCAAGAAACATGGGATTTGGTCCTAGCAGCAGCTTGAAGAAGTTAATGACTTCACGCTGGACTGATTGTTCACCAACAGCCACAGAGTCATTTGATCTTTTGATAGAAACAACCTTTTTTATTTCTTCTACTGGTCATGGTTTTGAAGAAGAAGCTTGTGTTCTGGTCACCTTCCTTAAGCCACAAAACCCTTGACTTCTGTTTGTAAATAGACTCCTCAGCTTTTGCAGCAAACAGAGAGTCAACAAGCAACCTCTTCTCATCTTCCCTCAACAGTATGTTGCTAGGGTTGTTGTCCACGTTCCTTTGGCAGGCTTCAAGAGCAGCTTTAGTGGAGAGAGCTAATTCAGTGGCAGAACCCTTTTCTTTGCATAAGGACTTAAGAGCACCTTTAAAGTTCTTTAGTTTGTGGCAAAGTTTATATTTTACCAGATTTGAGTTTGTCCTTTTTTACATTTGAATTTTCTCATTGGAATGTTTTGTGTCAAACTAAGTTTTTTACTTAAATATTAATTTAAATTTAATTAAAAATTTAAATCAAAATTAAAGATGCTCTAATAAGCAGTTTAGTATGTCCTAATAGTATTTTCTTATAAATTTTTTCGGGTAACTAATTTGGAAAAACTTCTTTGCACATATCTCAAAAGAAAAATTTTATACTTACCAAATTTTTTTATCAAATCTTTCATTCTAAATAATGTGACACAATCTCTGTTATTGAATATTAATGAAATTTATTTATTTGATAGCGAAAAACTATATCACGTCATTTGAAACAAAGATTTGGTAAAAACATTAAAAAAAATTATTTGAGACTTAATAATGTACAACCATTGAATTGGTTGTGAACTTTTTCTAACATTACAACTCATAACTAATTCAATGATTATATTAAAATTACATCATTAAATCTCCAAATAAAGTTCTCAAATAACATCCTCAAAAAAATTTGGGATACATTACCCATCTCAGAATTTTGCCAGATAGTTCTTGCCCTTTCTCAGTAAAATCTTTAATCTGCCCTCCAGAAACCTCTGACCTTTGTCACTTTTAACGCCCGCGTAGCCGTTTCACTTGAAAGTTTCTAGACATCTGTCCTCCACGTGCCAACCTCTAGAACCCTGAACACTGTAATTTATGCAATCCAAACAAGAAATCATCTACTGATTATCAGCCACTAATGCTATTGGGACATAATTGAAGGACATAATTTGGGGACATAATGAGTTGTCACCAATGAAATGATAGTGAAATATATTTAATGATGGGTCCCATTGTAGCATTAAATGAATTCATTATCATTTCATTGGTGACAACTCATTATGTCCCCAAATTATGTCCAATAACATTGCTCGCACACACTTTGAAAACGGTTTCAAAGAGTTAAAAAAACCAGAGCAAACCCTGAGAAAAATGGCTCCAAAGAAGCGTTTAGAGAAGGTGGTGAGCACAGTGGTGAAGAAAACCAAGAAATTTATGGAAGAGACTGTTCAAGTTCTAGTTGAAAACCAGCAAAAACCACTCGAGGGAGACAAAGGTACAGAGCTTGTGAAGACCATTGTTGTTGATGACAAGGAACAAGACCAAAAAGAGAAAGAGCTTGTGGATATCATTTTGGTTGAAGGCGAGGGAAAAGAACAAGAGCAAGACAAAGGAAACAAAGAGAAAGAGCTTGTAAAGACAATTTTTGTGGAAGGCGAGGAACCAGAACAAGAAGGCCAAAGAGACAAAGAAAGAGAGGTTATGAAGACCATTATTGTTGAAGGAGGGGAAGGAGACAAAGAGAAAGAGCATGTGAAGGTCATTTTTGTTGAAGGAGAGGAACAACAAGAACAAGAAGGGCCAGGAGAGAAAGAGAGAGAGCCTGTGAAGACCAATATTGTTGTTGAAGACAAGGCAAAAGAACAGGAAAAACAAACCCAAAAAGAGCAAATCTCTGAGGATATAGAAGCTACTCCTCTTCGAGAAACTCCCCCCAATATTGAATTTGAAGGACCCCCAACCCCTAAGCAAGAAGAACTGAGGAAGGAAAAGAAAACCCAAGAAGTGACGGAAAATGAGGAGAGGAGAACCCAAGAAGGGAAGGAGACAGATAAGAAAAAGTCCCGACGAGGAGGAGGAGAGAGAGGGAAGAGGAAAAGGAAGAGAAGAAGCAGTGACACTGGTGTAGGGTACACTAGGTACGTATACAAGGTAATGAAACAGGTACACCCTGATATGAGTATATCATCGAAGACAATGACTGTACTGAATAACATGATGAATGATATGTTCGAGAGACTCGCCGACGAGGCGTCGAGGCTTCTGAAATACACCGATCGGAGGACGCTGTCGTCGAGGGAGATTCAGGGAGCTGTGAAGCTGGTTTTGCCCCGAGAGCTTGGGAACCATGCCAGTTCTGAGGGTGCCAAGGCTCTTAAATACTATCTGTCTGGGTAGGATTAGTTGGGTTTTGAACTAACTCTTTTTGCTTGCTGCTTTTATAGGATGTGTTTCCCCGAGAGATGGTAGGAGGAAAACTGCACATAGAAACAGAACTAACATGCATATGTTCCTTTTTGATTGTATGATCATTGCATGTTAAGTGGCTGTATGTAATGGACTCGGCTGTTGTTTTTGGTTTGATTTGATGATTATGTAGTGGTGAACTGTTGGTAGGGCTTGCATGTTCGAGATAGTGCTGTTGGATCAAAGAACCCCAAAACTGTTTTTTTTTTATCAACTTTGATTATAAATTAAAGTGAAATTTTAGTAAAATTTTCATTCCACATTCATACAAACCAACCATTCATTTGGCATTCCAAGCCAAACCCAAAGTCTCCGGCATTCATCGAATGCTTCTTTTCCCGAGCTCTTAAAAATAAATGAAGGGACAGGTTAAATTTTGGTCAAATTCAATAAAAGATAAATGAGAGAATAGATTTTAATATAATTTATTTTAAATGTGGAAATAGAAATTGAGATATGGAATTTAACATCAACTTCATATTACTTAATTTTTATTTTTTTTGTGCTATTAAAAAAGGAGTAGGGAAAAGGAAAGCGCCTAAAAACCATCCCGATAAGCTTTCATTTGTGGGATCATGAGGCCTCTAACCGTATATGTTACTCATTTCAGAAACGAATTTAGTTAGACTAGTATAGCGATCAACTACCGAATCCCAATGTAACATTACTTAAATTTTAATTGAACATATATATTTCTAGTTTGTTTTAGGGGTTGGGGTCGGACTTCAAGAAGCACTCTACTTTTGTAGATGGCAGCGTTTGGCTGCCCCCATCGTCGATCGAGTTTTGGTGTGGGTGTGGGTGTGGGTGTGGTCAAATTTTATGTTTTTCTGGATAAATTTTATTTGTTAAATGGGTCTTTAATTTCTTTCACCATTTTAGTTTTGGTTTGCTGGGATTTAAATTTTGCACTTATTAGGATTTGAATTTTTCATTGGTCCGAAATTTGAATTTCTTAATTATTCATGAATGCTAGGTTTATTTTGTATTAATTACTTGAATATTCTGTCATTATAAAGTTATTATATTCATCATTTCGTCACAAAATGTGTTTATATCAGAGAGTATAAAAACACATTTTTTAGCTTGTAGATACACAGATTATAATTATTTTTCTGTGTATGTTCAATCATTATATCTTGAGAGGTACGCACTTAAGTAGATCCATAATCAAGGGTGAAATCTATCTTAAGCACAGTGTCGATCATTAGTCTTGCTCAAATTCAATATCAGTTCCTATTTTGTAATTGGGTCAATTTATATGTTTGTTGATGATGCACAAATTAGTTTTGCACACCACCTATCAAGTGATTAATAATAAATACAGTAATAAAGTGGAAAAATATAATAAGCTAAAGAGATAAGGATTTATAGTGGTTCGGTTAACGTGACCTACGTCCACTTTGAAGGACTAAGGTCGCCTGAGTATTTTATTACTTCGAGGGGTGTAGGGAGAGTAGGGAGATACAAGCTATGAGATAGAGAGTAGAGTGATAACAATGTATGCAATTGAGTGTGAGATGTCTCCCAAGTGTTGACGGGGCTTATAATTTATAGTCATCCTCCTAACAGATTGAGACAACTTATCAGTAGCTAAGTGGCTAATTTGGTGAAGCTTGCGACATCTTCTCAACGGATAGGGCAGTTACGGTGCTGTCCATAAGATTCGGTCAAAAGATGACGTGGTGGTTGACTCTTTCCAAGGCGGCGTGGATGAGGCTCTTGGATGATCTTGTTTACTCCCTTGGTAATCTAGCTCCTCGAACTCTGATGAGCTTGACCGGGCGTGGACTACTTCGGGCTGGCTGGACTTACTGGATCTCTTTAAGTTGGGCTCTTAATTTAAACTGGGCTCACAACGTGGGTTGGGCCCTTAAACTTGACCCATCATTTGTAATTGTTCTATAATGACATGTTTTATATTAAAATAAAATTTTCAATAAGTATTCTACATAAATGATACACTTTCCTATCAAGTGGTGGGTCATGTTTAGTTTTTTTTTTGAACTCGGGTCATGTTTAGTTGTGTTATACTTAAATCGTGTCATTTTAACGTGCAATTCATATTTAATCCATGATGTTGTGTTAGGTTTTATGATATGTATTTTGGATTGGGTTTGGACATGTTCATGTTATTGGTCCACCAGTTTAGGTACTCTTCCTTTGTTTCTGCTGAAAATTCTTTCTTTCTTCACTCTTATTCTCTCATTAATTTTGCTGTACAGGGACTGCTCTCACAATTCTCTGCCTTATCTTCTCTTACTTATCTTCATACAATGATCAAGCCTTACCACCCTATTTATAAACTATTTTGACCGCCATAGGTAGGAAACTTCAATACATCTTCTGCTCTCTTCCAACCAATAGGATTCAAGATCTTCAAGGATCATAAAGCTGGCTCTGATAAATGCTTCCAAGATTGTTGATCACCTGGCTCTAACAGTCCACCCAGAATTAGCAACCACGGCTGTGACACAAAAGATAATATTATCTTATTAAAAAAAAAAAAATTAGTTTGGACCTCTTATCTTAAAAGTGCAGCTGAGTTGGACTTTACACCTTAAAAAGTACAAACTTTGGCTTATTTAAAAATTAAATACCAATTTTATAATTTTCTGTAATTTTCTTTTAAATTTAAACCATTTAATTTGGTGGCAATTTCATGTTTTAAGTTTATAAATCATATCTAGAATTGTTAGGGATAGTTTGATTGGGGTGCATACAATATTGTGTTGGCCCAACCTATGTGATGGTATTCTTATAGGTGTTATTACCATTTTGATAACAAACCTCAATTGTCTCCTCAGCTCTTGTAGGAGAACTTTGATAAATGTTTGAATTTGCAAGTTGAATGCTTATTTGAATCATTAAAAATTTGATTCAAATATGAACCGATACTTTTATGAGGGAAACTCAATCTCTCATATACTAAATTTGATCCAAATATGATTCAACACCTTTATATATGTTGGGGTTGGCGGGGGTGTAGTTGGTTCTGGAGTGGAGGTGCTGACTTGGTGTTAGAGTATTATAATAAAAAAAATTAAAAAAGAGTACTCTGCTTTCTTTATATGAGAAATTCAATTTCACATTGACTAAATTACTAAAAAATCTTGAATTTATATACTATACTAGTGCTACCTAGTCCTTGAGTTGAATGAAACCTTGAGTAGGGGTGAAAAAAGTGGAGGGTCTAACAACTATTTCTCAACAGTTATTTTTTAAAATTTATTTTAGAAATAAATATATTATATCAACAGTCATCTTTTATGGCATATAATCAATTGTTTCAAGCCAAACAGATATACTCTTGTTTTTTTATAATCTTTTCTCACTGCATAATTTCTTTGGAAAAAATAGAATAGTGTTGTATGATATTTTTATAATCTTTTCTCACTGCATAAGTTTTTTGGAAAAAAATAGAATAGTGTTGTATGAAGTTTCTGCTTCATTTAATTATGTAGATCGGAGTGAAGCTATAATTAATTGGGTTGGATAGTTGTATCTTGGGGACAACACATTATTACCTACGGTACTATGCTTTTTTTATAAAAGGATGTGAATTGTTCTAAAAGAGTAAACTAATTTGCACCTCACTCTTTTATTTTCGAATTCATATTTCCATCACTTGGGGCATGTTTGATTTAGGTATTAATGGGGTGGATTGAATTAATTTAATCCGGTAATAATATATTATTAAGTTTTGATGGGTTATAGCGGCCCAATATTATTTTTTAATTTAATATTATACACTACTACCTAATTGAAACATGATTTGATATTATAAGTATAGATTTATGTTTTATACTAATCTTGATCCAAATTTTATATACAAAAAATAGGATAAAATTGTACACTTATGGATACCATTTGCAGGGATTAGATGAGAATCACTTATCTTATCCCATCCTTTATTTATATCCAAACCAAACATGTCCTTGGGCTCATTTGCTTGTCGTATTGTAAAAGAATGAATTGTATTAAGTAGCACAGGCTAATTCTGTATAAACAACTAAAATACAAGATTAAATATGAGATAAAAATATTACGCATCGTAATCCAATACTTGGTATAAAACACTAGAGTAAGAGTGGGATAATAGAACAACAATTACATATGACTAAAAAACAATCAATCTTATCTACTTATTAACGTTGTTGTTTATCTGTTGGTAAAATAATAAATTTATAACTTAATATGCTTGAATTGAATTGTAATACCACCTCCCCATGTAGTATTATAATCAGCTCAATAGTACAAATAGAGTGTATTATTTAGATAAATATTTAAAATAAAACTATATATAATACAGAGTGTTTTTTATAATTAAATGTAGTATAAAATTAGATTAGATAATCTTAATTTATTATAACTCTATAATCCATTCTTTAATACTGTAACTACCAGACCCCTTGGTGTACATGAAGAGGTGTGGTGTTGGATGGTTGGTGGAGATGATTTATTAAGCAAGTGCATGAGAGAGATATCTAAGATTATTTGTCTGTAGGGTGTGTGTGTGTGTGTGTTGTGTTTTGTGGTTTATGTAAACCCACTGGTGATGGTATTACAAGGTTCCAAATTTGCATTATTAGAGTTAGGATCTAAAATTACTATAATGTATTTGCATCAATTAAAACTAAATTCAACGTAGTGTATAAATACATGTTCAAAAAAAAAAACGTAGTGTATAAATGTCAGAAAATAGGTTCACCATTGCAATTCAGGCACCAACAGAGCCAGAAATATGATCTAAGGTAGACACATTTTAATTTTAAAATTTTATTTTGTCTTCTAACAGATACATTATATTTAATATTTAAAGATTCATTAAAAACAAAATAGTCGGTATATATATTCTATGCAAATAAAAAATAATTAAAAGCAATAACCTAACTTAGACATGAATAACATTATAAATCACATTTTACTATACTAACTAAACAGATTTAGAAAAAAAAAAAAAAAAACATTTATTTTCATGAAAGGGTTAGACTTGGGGTCAATTTTCAAAAACAATCAAAAGAGACCAATAAAATTTCAAAAATTTGAAACCTAATTTACAACTTAACAAGTCAAAAAAATAATAATGAACCTAACTTCTTTGACCTAATTTATTTTATTTTATCTAACTCATTATAATGGACCCAATTAAAATTATCTAAAAAATATAAAAAAAAAAATCAGGGTGGTCCAGTCCCCTGGCACTACCTTCCTCCGCCACTGAATACAGGATATTTGATTTGATGTTACATCACATAATATCCACATTTCTTCTATGCCTATTCAATTATTCATAAAAATGCATGGTACAAGTCAAGGATATATATTTCTTGATTATATCTAGGGATGGTAAACGAGTCGAACGAACAAGTTTTGAGTCTGAGTTTGATGAGTTCGTTTTTTAAAATGAGTCTCAAAAAATATTCAAGTTTAACTTGATTTTTTTAAAAAAATGAGCTCGAGTTAAGTCCAAAAACAAGTCGAATCCAAGTAGTTCGATTATTTTTCATATGAACAAGTCAAATTTTACAAACTCAAGCCCAAAACAAGCTAAACAGGCCTAAAAAATTATTCAAACTCAACTTATTTTATAAATAAACGAACTCAAGTGTAACTCAAAACGAGCCGAATTCAAATTGAGCCCGAGTAAGTCTAATCATTTACCACCCTTAATTGGAGTAGGCATATGGACAAATATCTTTAAGCTTACAGGTAAGACATTATTTTTCTTGTGCCATAGGATACTGAATGAGAAGCACGTAAGCTTCGCACATAGGCAAGTTGATTGTGGTCCAGTCACTATAGTTAATGAGACTGCTACGAGGCATGCATGTAAGCAATAACCATGGAAACTTCCATTATTAAAGGCAAAGGCAAACACTTGAACGAACCTCTCATGAGCTTCACCATTTGTATTTGAAAAATATTATTTAAATTTAATTTATTAATTTAATATATTATAGTCATTGAATTGATTGAGAGTCCCAAAATAATATAATCCACTTTCAATATAATGATAAAAAATTATTAAGTTAATAAATAAGGCCAACAATCACATATTTGTGGTATGGTATTTTTTCGCTAATTTTTTGAATGGCGGTTAGTATCGAGGATTACAGTTGTTTAATATTTAAATTTTAAAAATAAAATTGATGAAATTAAAACTTGGGTTTTTCACATTTTGCACTCCGAAAAATATCTCGATTCTCACTTTGCACCCTGAAAGATTATTTTTTCCACATTACACTCTAAATGTGATAAATTAGTTCCAATGTGGCCCTCAGACTAACATCTATTTCAAATTTTGTTAAAATTTGATGCACAAGTCACTCACGTGTGTTGCTCTTGGACAAAAATATAAAGTCACCATTCATATTCTTGTATGACATGTTCATCAATTTTTAACGAAATTTAAAATAAATGTTAATTCGAGGGTCACATTGAAACTAATTTATGATATTAAGGGTGTAAAATGAAAAAAATAATATTTCATAATGGAAAGTAAAAATTGTAACATCTTTTGGAGTGCAAAATGCAAAAATCCCTTAAAACTTTAATCTATATGCTTCAACGGGAGTAGTGTAGTGAGAGTAGAATCCACAGATAAACTTGTGTTAGTAACTCATCTGTCATCTTGTAAAAGGGCAAAACACAGTGGGTAGCTGGTTGTTTTGTCCAAATCACATCGCCATCTACATTCAATACAACATTCACGCAAGATCCCTACATACAAAACCCCAAAACTCACCCCCAAAATTGTAGGCCCCACCCCCACCCCCACCCCCCATCTCTCTTCTACCGCCACCTCCTCCTCATCAATACGCCAAACCCCGCCACATCCACATCCTCCAACCACACCACATTCTCTCTCTCTCTCTCTCTCACTCTCACAACACACACACACACATATCACAAGAAACCTTACATGTAGATGTTTGTGTCAAATTAGGCTCTTCCTTTCCCTCTTCTCTGTCTGTCTCTAGCACCATACTCACATCTCCTCCTCGCATTCTCTTACACTCAAACGAAGCAACAACCATAAACATCTCGGATCTCCCAATGAAGCCAGTGCACATTAGAAAGCTACTACAACTCATCGGAGATGAATCTTCACGAGACAGCACTCTCTCGGTCACCACCACCACAACATACTCACCAGACCAACTTTTACATCCCATCAACGCGTCATCAACCGCTACAAAAAGAAACTTCAAGCCCAACACACCCTTTGATTCATCCATGGCCTTAACCATCCTCGTCCTCCTTACAGCTCTCTTCTTCATGGGCTTCTTCTCCATCTACATCCGCCGCTTCACCGACTACGAAAACGATGGCAGCACCGACTTCCGCCGTCGTAGACAGCCATCGCCACCCTCTTCATCTTCATTAAGGCCCCACCACTACGCCAAAGGCCTCGACCCAGCCACCGTCAAATCTCTGCCTCTTATCCATTACGGTGCGGACGCGAACCACCCGATCGAGGACTGCCTAATTTGCTTGGGGGAATTCGAAGAAAAAGAAATTGTGAAATTAATTCCGTACTGTGGACACTTGTTCCATCCTCGGTGCATTGACACGTGGCTGGGGTCCCACATATCCTGTCCACTCTGCCGGTCGACCAAGATGTTTGTCAAGGATGATGAAGAGAAATGCTTGGGTGTGGTTCAAATCACGGTAGATCATGGTGTGAGTGAATTGAATGAAAGATCAACGGTGGAGGAGGGTGATACGTGGAGAGATGTGGGGCCAGTGGGTGTTAGGAGGACGTGTAGTTGTACTAGCTTGGGAGAGCGTGTGGTGTTGCAGAGGAGTAGGAGTTTTTGATAATGTAGGTGATTTTATGTATGTGTGGGGGAATTACGTGTGTAAATTTTTGTATTATATTATTATTTTTATTTTATTTTTTGGGTCTTTTGGGAAGGTTCAAGATATCTGGCGTGTGGAATTTATTAGGCCGGTGAGGCTAATTCATTAGTTAATAATAGAGGTTTTGGTTTGGTTGTTAGACTTTTTTGCTAATCCTAATCTAGTGGCTTCGCGAAGAATCATCAATTATTGAGTGATTACCTTCAATATAAGTTTTACATATTTATTAAAGTTAATAATATTTTTGGCCCTTAAAATATATTTATTGTATAAATTTGATTTCTAAAATTTTAATTCGTGTTATTCTGGACTTTAATCAAACAATTTATTAAGTATTTTTTACAACAGTGACCACGTATCATTCTTTCAGACGGTATCACATAACAAGTATGTGATAATTTTGTCAAATACTTAATTATTCATTAGTGTAGGAACTAGTTAAACATCAATTGAATATTTTATGATAAAATTGATACTTTAAGGATTAAAAATATTATTAACCCTATTTATTATTAGCAATAACCTAGTGGCTAAAAGCATTTTTTAATACTAAAAATTGAATATTGATTGGGTAATATTTAAATAATATTTTTTGTTATTTAATTAAGTAATTTTAAATTAAAGTAAACAAAAAGAAATTAAGGGAGAGGTAGAAGAGAGATGTATGTATGTGTTGGTTAATAGAGTTATTTGGAATTGAAAAATGTGTTAGTTGAATTGTTTGACATTTGGGATCATGTAACAAAAATGATGTTTTTGAGGGAGAAAAACTTGAGATAAATTTTTTAACATTGGATTAAGTAGGAGATAAACAAAAATTGAATCAATCTTGATCGATGTTTTACTTTTATAAATTGAGAATAATATTAGATAGATTAGAGAGTTTGTGTTGGAGTAGACATTGACTGTTTATGAATAAATAACTAAATGTCTTATATTATTGTCCACGAGTGAGTATTAAATACAACGATGACTAAATAGTCAGTTCAATGGGTAAGAATTCAGGTTTTTTTTTCGTTTAATGCTTGAATTCGAGTCTCTATAGCTATCATAGCTTGGTGCAGTTAAATCTATTCTCGAGTGTCTTGAGCTCATGGTGAAACATTAATTTCAACCCCGACATGAGTGCAGTAGGATCTTCTGCATAGAGTTATGTATTGCTAAGAGACATTGTCTTAGCAGATATATAGAATGATTTATCTACATATTTATTTGGGCAAAAAATAATCTCAACTTACACCCTAAAAAATCACTCAAATCTCAATTTGTACCCTTAAAGTTTAAAAATATCAATTTATACCCTAAAACACATAAATTCATATCAAAGTGCACCTGGGATTAACTCCGTCCATTTTGCCGTTAAAAAAGTTTGGACTAATTATAAATTGTACCCTTTAAAATTTAAATATTTCATATTTATGATCCAAATCTATCTATTAATGTTTATTTCATATTTATGATCCAAATTTATCAATTAATGCTCGTTAAATAACTTTTTTGTCTATAGTTAACACAAATTTTTTATTTGTCCGATCAAATTAAAGTTTGATATGAAATAACACAACTGTAGACAACAAATAATTATTTAATGAGTATTATAGGCAAAAAATAAATATTTTTTAATTTTAAAAAATTATTAAATAGTATTATATGAATTTTCTTAAATACAAAATATATGACACAACGCAATTGACTAGACACGAAAATATTTTTTATTGACTCAAACACGACACAAAAATGTTATGACACGATATAATTGAGAACTATTTAACGAGCATTAATTGATAGAATTCTTTTTGAATCATAAATGTGAAATATTTAAACTTTGAAGGGTGCAATTTATAATTAACTCAAACTTTTTTAATGGTAAAATAGACGACAATTAGTCTCGGTGCACATTGATACGTATTTATATCTTTCAGGGAGTCAATTAATATTTTTAAACTTTGAAGGTGTAAATTGAAATTTAAGAGATCTTTTGGAGTGCAAGGTGAGATTAACCCTACCAATTTTACACACCGAAAAAGAATATATAATAGTGACCAAACGTTATCATCATTATATATTGTTAGTGTTGTAATTACATTTAATTTTATCATCTTTACATGGGTGGCTATTAGCTTATATGAAAGTATAGTTATTGAATTTTATGAAATTTATTTGGTCACCTATTGTTATTTTATTATATAGTGATATCACGTAACAGTAACAATAATGAGTTAGTGTCGTAATTACATTTAATATTTTCTCCTTTTTATGTGTAAACACCACACTAGAACCATAAGTTTTGTAACATTTCTCCCATATAATCAACAATGATGCAAATAACTTAAAAGGGGATCATTCCGTGTGACCAGTTAACAGAAGGACGACTGGGAAAGTTCCGTAGTACAGTACAGGCCGCTCACAGCACCCCCAAATACTCAAAAACCATTTGATATGTGCTGGAGAGTATAGTATATGAATGCCAGAAGGGAGTCTCCACTGTATCTACAATACAAACCTTCCGTATATGACTCCGTCAAAGGTTATTCATAACACAATCCGTAATGTATGATTACTGCAATATCAGTTTTCAAACATAAAATCCGTTTCAGCTACTCGAACTTTATTCCCAAATAAACCATCAGAGAAAGTAACATCTTTCCAATCGGTTTTGTATGAGATTTTCTGCTGGTACCAATGAATATAGCTATCGGTACTTGGGGAGAAACTGGACGAAAAATCCACTCAACAGTCTATTCTGATTTTGAACAATGAATCAATTGCACCATCTGTTATTCCAATTATACAGTGAACACAAAATTGTAGAGATCATTGCAAAATGAATCAACTCGTTCGTATATGGAAAATAATTACCTGAAGGGCCCCTAGGAATTAGACAAGCAGTCTTTTATTCTAGCCTTCGCTTCTGTTTTCTTTCCTATATTTCTTCTTTCTGGTTTTCCTTTTTCCTTTCTTTATTCTCTTTTTCTTTCTGCTACTGTATAGAATAAGCACGGACAGCCTCAACTATCGGTGCCTTACACATTGGACACTTCCCTCTGCCTTGGACCAATTTGTCTGCACATTTTGAGCATGTGCACATGTGCCCACACCTGTATAAACCGAATGCCGATTGTCAACAAAATAGAATGGATCATAATCAGGAGCAAATATAGTGAATCGTTATTTGTACATGCGCATACAGATATATATCATCCAGGTTTGCAAGTTTGCCATAGTTTTTACCTGTAAAGTAAAGAATCTATCTTGCCATCACAACATATACAGCAAATTCCTTTCCTCACGTGATCCCACTTAGATTCATCATTCAGTGAACTGTCCTCAAATGCATCTGCATCAAATAAGTGGCCCAATATGGTCAACTTTTAGATCTGAATGAATCACTTGGCCATTGAATTGATTGCACACATGTTAGCAAATTCATCCAACGAAACAAGATCAGTATATAGACGACACCAAGCAGTTGTGTACACACAAATTTCTTCATAAAAAAAGAAACATGTGAAAAACAGAAGAAAAAACAACTAAAAAAACCGTGAACGGAAAAAATGAACCAACACCCTCGAGCTTGTGGACAAACCTGTCAAGCCAGTGGATCGATTCAGAGCTGCAGAAACTTCTTGACGTACTGAGCGCTGCAACTCAAGCTGCATATCCATGCAGGCCTCCAGAATCCTTTGCATATTATCCATCCTTTGCTGCAGCCTATCAATGTCTATCCTCAAATAGTTTATGATATCCCACTCCTGCCCCAAAATGAGCAACGATATTCGTTTAAACAAAGAATGAAGGATGAGAATTTATGTTCGGATAGGTTCATTAAAGGCTTCATCATTTGAGGCCTAAACCAACTGGAAGTGAAAATGATACTAAATTTTGCCGGTTAAAATTATATCAGATACTAAGCCTCTGGTACTTGTTTATATGTTCACAGTTCACACATTAGAGAATGACTCATAAGATAAAAATATAGAAGATTCAATGCTATGAAGGAAAGAAAAAAAGAGGTGGGAAGACTCGACTGGCAATAATTCATTGATGCAGTTCCAGCTTCAATATTAAAAACAAGTGCTGTTAGCCAGTTGCAAATCTCAATGAGGAAAGATATACGCACAATCCCTGGGCCCTGATTCATGTTGTGGTGTGGCCAAGTAGCATAGTGCCACTCTTGGTCCTGAAGTTGCCGAGAAGGGGTGACTGGTGGCGAAGGGAGAACAACTGGAGTTGTCTCAATAGCATCCGACTGAACTGCATTCTGATCTCCATTATGCTGATCTTGCTCTAACAAGGCATGAGATGGTGATCTGTCCAGCTCCCAGTCAATGGAAGCCTGAGCTTGCCTTTCTACGTAAGATTGTATCAGCTGGTCTAGATTTGCACGGAAACCACTTCGAAGAAGATTAGAAACTCTCCTCCTGTCAAACCCAAAGAAAGAGTTTCAGAAAAGCTCATTAATTTTGTCAATTTGAATCACGAAATGCTTAAGGCCTTTGTAACGAGATCATATACCTTCTTAGAAGTTCTCTAAGTTCTGTATTATTCGTATTATCATCATCAGTGTAATAAAATGCATCAAACCTTCCGACCCGAGTGCCATCCTGACTATTTTCATCCAATGCTTCCTGAGATTCTTGCAAAGCCTCCTCTAGACTATTTTCATGCAATAATTCCTGCGATTCTTGCAATTGACTCTGCTCCCCATCACCATTTCCAGGTGTTTCCTGGTACCACTGATCAGCAGAACTTTGCTGCCAATTTCCATATCTGTGTTCTGCAGTACTGTCTGCCCGCTCATTCAGTTCAACACTGGCTACCTGTTGCCAGTCACTTTCTTCATTTTCTAGTGATGATTCCTGCCACTGTGCTACCTGAGCAAAGGAATCATGCCAATTAAAATCCCCATCAGTATTGCCAAATACCCTATGGACATCACTTTCCTCGCCACCTGGCTCATACCGTTCTTGAAAAGCTTCATGGGCTTCTAGCAGCTGATCTTGTCCATTGCCTTCAACAACCAAAGTTTCTTGTGATGATTCATTAGCAATATTGTCCTGCCAGTTTTCAACAAAATCACTCCCAATAGCTTCTGTCCACCCACCACGCACAACATTGGAAGACCAGTGTTGCTCTGTTACCTCACTTTCCAGAACTTCTTCCCATGTATCTTCTACTCGGACTGTGACAAAATCCAATGACTGTTGTTGATGTCTACCTTCATTTTGCTCTGGTGTTTCTTGCACTTGACTACTGGATTCTTGACGACTTAAATCTCCACACGTGTCACTTATTAACTCATTCACATGAAATCCATTGATCTCGTTTTCATCAGTAGAAGGCACAGATTGATCTACGAGCTGAATATTGTTTGCTTGAGATTGTTCATTTCTGTGATTACCTCTCTCATCATTTGAAGAGGGATCAAACTGGGTACTAGTCTCTGGGCCACGAATAAAATCATCGAATCTGGAGAGAAATCCTTCCCTGTTTCAGGAAATGGTTACGATAATATCACATGAAAAGTTTCCAAAGTAATGAAAAAGTCCAAAAAAAAAAATAGGAAATTAGTTAGGGAGATAGCAAGATTCCTTACTGAGAATCTTGTTAAACCCAAGGCCATCTTTGCCATGTTAATCAAAAGTTCAACCCAATCTAAGGGAAAGTTGTTAGTCATTGAGGCTGTGTAGCTTTGCTTCATGCTTTCACTGGTGGTCTGGTTAATACAATCAGATTGTTTAACATCATAGCTTATGGATGGTTTATATTATATTTGTCCTGTATGCCATCTATGAGTTTCAAAATCTTTTCTGGTAATATGAAATTAGTTTGTTTTCTCTCAATTTTCCCTTTGTCCTCTTCAACTATCCCGCATGCCGAGGACTCACCTTCAGCAGCACTGCCATAACAGTCCCATAACAAGAAGAAATAAGCATCAATGTCATAAGCATCCAGCACAGTAAACAGACAATCTCAATCAAATCCTGGCAAATCTTTGCTGGGCCAATTCAGGTTTTACTTCACACACAAGTTTCTTACACAGTCGATCTTTGTCTATCCTACCTCTCACTTGGCCTCGTCTCAGCAGCCTTATAGAGAAATAGCGTAGAGATAATTATAGGGGCACCAATCAGCTCATTAAATACTTATATGAACATAATACATATAATATGTCCTCGGTAGTGGCAGCAAAAAGTTCTTTTCACAAAGGTAATGTAGCTTGAATATAGAATGAAGTAGCTATCTTTAGAAAAGCAGCTCATTTTATATTCAAATATCTGTAGAGTGTGAAAATAATTTTGTTGAGAAAGCATTGTTTTAAGGCCAACTATAATTGCTCACATAAAACTCCTGGAATTTCTGAAAACAATCCTGATTAGTAAGTGGCCAGCAGAAAATATAATTGATCAGGGAAATAAATACAAATCTACAAGAGAAATGCAGAAGAAGATGGTGGAGAAATGCAACTATGGTCATCTAACAACAACAGGCAACAACCAGATACAGTAAGATCCTCTAAAAAGTTACTGATAGCCCCAACCAGGACACAAAATGTTGCCAATAGTCCTAGTCCTATTGGGAACCTGGGATGCCTGTTCATTTTTTCCTGTCCAGAATGCCAAAATAAAAATTGCTCTGTCCAGTGACAGCATGAACATAAAAAATCTGAACCCCATAGGACTAGCACATTGGCAACATCACCTTCAAGCAGTCTGACTACCCCTTAAATTTCTGTGTAAGTAGTTTTCAAAGCAACTAAGCAAGAGGATCAAAACAAAACAATAACAGGATCGCAAACTACTAAAACCATATCCCCTAACTCCATCCAAACAAACTGTATGTTAGAATAATAAATAAAAAAAAACCAAAGCAAACAGCTCTAAGAGATTGCAAGAGGAGCAATAACATGAATTTTGCTTGTGCCATCTACAACTCACAAATTCCCCGTGTCGTTCCTTCTAAAGCAACAGTGCCTAATAAGCACAAATTAAAAAAGAAAAAAGAAAGAGCATAACCTAATCAATTTCTGTATATAGTGATGCAGAAAAACATAGCCTGAAGAAGGAAAACAAAGAACAAAAAGTATAATGCATGCAAAACCAAATACCTCAAACCAGACACAGTCTGCCTCTCCCTCAGTAAACCCAATTCACTTGCAGCCACTGATTTAGTTTTTTCATCCTGGATCAATCTTCCATTTCGCAAAAACCTACCCTTGAGTAATGACTGCAAGAGAAACATGGTATTAATGGAAGCAAAAACTGATTATTCTTCAGGTGCAGAAATCACAACAGATGAATCGCAAATAGTGTACAATACAACCATCTCTGAACACACAGAATTTTGGGAGAGAAAAAAGAAAACTCAAACCTTTTAGAACTTTCAGAAAAGCACATTTAATTAACTAAAGATCCCAAAGAGGAAACGAAATGATTATAGTGATGCATCCATCCACTAATCTTTCTACATAAGCTGACTTATTTACGATAGTTTATACGGAGTATTATTTGTTTGCTTGCAACTAGTTTTACAGCATGCTAACCTAGAACTCTTATTTAGTCTAGCACGCCTGAGTACTGCTGCCATGTCATAGATTTAAACACAACCTTTTAGGTTGCCCTACTAAAGTGAAACTGAACCAGAGATGTTACTTACTTCAGTTCAACCAACTGGCTTAGCCTTCCATTAGGTTGTGTTGACTGAAGGCTATGTCCATTCAATTTCTTTCTAAGCTAACAATACTAAAGAAACCTACAACAGAATATCTGTGACGAGATGACCTGACCAAACAAACGACCCCTCATTTACAATAAATGACAATGCAGGTCTTCGAACAGCCTAGGTCATCTCGTCACAGCTATATCTAACAATAAATACCACACCACAGCACTTGTATAAAATAAGATCCCCACACAAAGTATTTCGGTCTACTTCAACTACTTAATTGTCAAGTAAAATCATAAAAAAAAACAGCTAAAGGACATACTTCTTAACACATGTCTAAAAACGTTTTCTGTGTTACAGCTACAATAGTCTTTTCTGTAATCCTGGACCAGAGAAGAAACAAGGGTCCTTTTAGGGAGAAAGACAACATGAAACCTGAAATCAAAACATTTAACATGAATCCTAAAGAATACAATCTTTCAGACTATGTAAAGCAAACTGAGAAAAATTAAAGGATTTGCTCAGCTGACCCAAAGGTTGGGTATACAGCTTTTAGGGTTCACTTTGATATTGACAATGCAATGAACCTTGGTGAAAAGTGGACACTGCCTTGTAAACAGCTAAAAATAATGCTTATAATGCAACTATATTGGACTTGCATACAACCAAATTATCCGGAAAAAATGTCATGGTAAACCTCCTACAATTTACATCCGGTATTATCTGCATAGTCACCCAGAACAAGAACAGAAAGATTATGTTATTATGCCAGGGAAACAAACACTGGTTAAACAAATAAAGCTTTGGTAGTGGAGGTTGTGGTGTACGTGGAATGAGACAACACACTATGGTGGAACCAAGGATGAAAGAGCTCACAAAGTCAGAGAATCATACAAATAAAGAAACATCTGAGAAAACTGACCTGAATGCGGTTGCGATGAGCAAAACTTGATACAGGCCGACTCTCTTGTAAACCCTGTAGTTCTCCTTTCCTTTCCCTCTCAGCCCTTACTAACAAATCAAGAAGAGCTTGTCTGCCGTGTAATTTACGGATGGCCCTCCGAGCACCATGTTCAAAATGATTAGCCGATGAGCCATCAGGAATTTGATCAATTTGAACACCAATTTCAGCAGCTTGTTCTCTACAGCCACCACAAACGCCTCTCTGCTGGCTAGTCCTTTCTACCCAATCTCTTACAATTCTAACCCTCGCACATTCATTTTCACCAAGCCACTGTGCCCTTGAACAGTTGTTCAAACGAGAAGCATTCTGCGGATGGCCCCTTATACCACTGTTCCTCCATTCCCGAAAAATTTGCCTCACCCTATCCCTTTCCACTTCACCAAAATCAACAGACTGCTCTGAGGTATAACTGCAATTGTCTTCATTCTCGTTCTGGGATCCCCTTTGCCCTTGCGAACATATTCTGCTCTCATTGTCAACATCATTGGCATCCTCCAAGCCGCCCTCCCCATTGTCACTCTCTTGTCTTTCTGACCAGTCTGTGCTCACAAGATCAACATTCGACCCATCACTCCTTTGAGGCATTGGCCTTTCTCCAAACCTCACATGTGAATGATGCACCACATGCTCACCCTCGAGCTCCCGCCACATCTGCAGGAGAGAGGATGCCTGGGTGGTCGGTCTATCTTGACTACCCCACTGCCTTGATACTGGAGACTGAGGCTCCCTAAGGAAAGAAGAGTCAAGCGCAGACACATTATGTAAGCCAGCAACAGCCATTCCTACCATCAAACTTAACAAGTCTTACTCCTCAACCATTACAATCATCACTTGGATAGAATAAGCATCTAATCTTCTTTAAATGGATTAAAAATAACTACACTTCACTGAAGGACCAAAACTATTACCCTCACAAAAATTGTATATTTCAAAGTCGAATCCCGCAGAAAAAGTATGGTTTTGATCCTTCAATCCCTGCAGAAATCATCAAAGTTATCATTTGGTCCTTGCTTCTGTTGTTGCATCGACAGTTTAGTAAGATCTACTTCTTTTTTTTTTAAAAAAAAGAAGAGCAAAACACTATATTTTAAACTGTTACTATCTGTCTTTCCCCTTCCCCTCTCAAAAACTGGTAATGGCCACGAAAATTAGGAGAAAAAAGCATGAAAAATAAATTTCCACAGATCCTCCTCATATAAAATAAGAAAAAGAAAAGCCAATATTCACAAGTCACAAGCAGTCAGCCATTGAAATTTGGAACATAAAATCAAATCAATATCCATGAAATCACTAAAAACAGAACAAAATAAAAACAAAAAAAGCTAAAATTCCATATTTTCTGATCCAATAGGCAAATAAAACAGTTAAAACATAGATATGCGTATATTGATACCTGTGTAATATAGATATGTAACTCTACATTCACACGCACACATATACGTAACTTTAAGGACAAGCCACATTCAGATCAAACAATTAAACATAACATTCTTCAAATACAAAACCAGTAAAATACAAAAGGAAAAGGCAAAAGAGAATATGAATCGTTCGAATGCAAAACACAGACCTTTTGACGCTATCCGAAGCTCTTTTCGTTCCTCTCAAATCTGAACGCTGTGCAATAAGAGATGAATGTTTTCAGAAAGCTTTCAGAGAGAGAGAAAGAGAGAGAGAGAGAGAGAGAGAGAGAGAGGGGGGGGGAAGGAGTAAGGAGGAGGAGAAGGAGGAGGGAGAAAATTTATGAAAATAATAAATGAAGGCACGTCACCGTTTGAATCAGACCCGACTCTTTTAGTCTTGCCCTAAATTTTTGCCGTAACACTAACGTCTATTTTTTTGGTTTTTCCAATGAGGAGCGTCAAGGGAGTGACGCGTGGCAACTGTCCTTGTCTTTCGTCAAAATTACGAGATTTGCCTCAAGTCTTGAATGCAACGGTAAGTTATGGCGCGGGCCAACAGTGGACTTCACGACGTCGTATTTTGTCATTTTGTTAGATATTTTGCCCCGTTTTACCTTTAGCAACTAAGACAAAAATGATACATGGGATAATGGTACTTTGAATTTTTAATTTACACCCTACAAGAATTTAATTTTCAAATTTTACCCTAAATAAATGTCTTGTAAAAATTATAACACAATGCAAACTTAAACAACCGTTTACTTTCCTATTATAATACGTGGTACAAAAACGAAAATAATCTGCGTTTATTAAAAAATGAACAATGTTCATAGATCTAAACTTTAATGTAATTTTTTTTATACCATTGAGTTTGATATTTGAGAATTACAATTTTTCAATGTGTAAATTGAGAATTCGATAAGAGAGATTAATCAATGAATATTAAAAGTTGTTTTAGTTTGCAATAGAATTTATAACATAGCTCCTAGGTTTTTGTTTCATAGCATTCATTGACAAGGATAGCTTGTTTCGGGAGTCCTACATCCATCATGATGTATCAGTTTCTTCGGTTTGTTCAATAAAATTAACCTTCCAGCCCCCAACCCCCACCCACCCACCCACCCACCCTACCTAAAAATAATAAAAAAAAATAAAAAAAAAACTTCAGTTAAAGGGGGAAAAGAACAGTAGTCCTACGGTGTGGACCACAACTTGTTTGTTTTCCGCGGCGTATCCCTGTTGTGTTAACTTTGTTGATTTATTATTCTGCTGACTAAAATAGTTTGTACATTGTACCGTTAAAAAAATCATTGACCAATGTAAATCTTATAGTAAAAGTACGCGGCTAATAATTATGGTGATGGTTTTCATGTAATACTAGGGGATCTTGCACATGGCTACCTGTAGATAGTTAAAAATGATTTAAAAAAAATTTAAGTAGTTAAATGAAATTAAAGAGAAAATTATAGGTGGTTGTAAGTGCTCATTTAGAAATACTAACAATAATATCATGTCTAAAGACACTCGACAATATTATCAAAAATGAAACATCGATCATATAATATTTATAGTGTAAATAATAATATATTTTTCTCTTTTTTCTTTAATTACAGAATTTAAAATTAAAGTGAACCGAGAAAAAAAAAAAAAAAAGAGTTAGAGATAAATTTTATACTGTTAGATTAAAATATATAAAAATTGGATCAATCTTAATTGTAATATTATAATTCTTCTTTCATTTTATCCACTATAGCAATAATATACCAAAAAAGCAAAAAGTGACTATATATAGGGTGTATGAGTGTTGGCCATTCTTCAGGCATAACGCACAAAGCACTCGACTCCCATGGTTTAGATTTAGAGTGCAACATTCAACATACATCGACTAGACTACTACTATGCTAAAGGGGGCAAGCAAAGCCCTTCTTAGAAAGTTATTTACTATTCACCATCACCCCTAATCAATGATGTAGTGAGTGTAGAATCAACTAGTTCTAAACTTTATCCTTGATAAAAAGAGATTGTGTTTTTATAAGTTGATAATTTAACTTCTTAGCACTAATATTAAATAAATATAAAATATAGTAGTGTCATTTCATGAAAATACAGTTACAATGCAAGAAGACGTAACGGATGATAATTATAGATAATATATGAATATTATAATCATTTTATAGGTAAACATCATAATCCACATCTTTGTTAATTAATAGTGTAGATTCTTGGAGTTAAGCGAAGCCCTTGAGATGTTATTCTAATACTTAAGCAACAACAATGCTACAATACTATTGTTCGGTCATCCTTTATTTCTTGTTCTTAATCGATCCAATGATAAGCCTTTGATAAAATTTTAATATAGAGGCCAGCTACTAACATCTATCCATGTAAAAGCAAAAGTGAACCCACATAATTAGAGCTTTTACATAAAGAAATATGAAGTGTTAGTAGTTTAAGATGTAAAAAAGGTTGTTCACTTGTTGGCTCTTTTGTATCCCATTGAAAATGCTTATTCAAAGTAGATTAAAATGATCAACCACGGCGCGTGTTAGCAAAAGTCACAAACCCCATTATTAACCTTTATTCAAACAACTATTAGAAAGTGAGTATTGCTTTAAAATACAAGCATGTTGTCACTTTCCCTTATCAAATTTTACACTATATATATATATATATATATATATATATATATATACTAGTTATTGTCGGTGTCTAAAGACACAGAGTAATAAAAATAATAATCTATAATAACCATATTTGTATTCACATCTAAAATTCAAATCACAAATATAGAGAAGAGATAAATGAATTTAAGTATCAGTTGTAGTGGGATGAACGATAATAATGGTGGTGGGCGGCAGTGGTGGTGGTGGGAGATGGTGATGGTTATAGTGGGTGGTGATGACCATGATGATGGTGGCAACCGTGGGTGACAACGGTGATGGCGGTGGTGAGTTTTGTGTGACGATGGTGGTAGTGGGTGTGGGTAGTGGTGGGCGACGGTGATGTGGTTGGCAATGGTGGTGGTAGGGCGATGACGGTGGCGGTGGCGGTGTCGATGGTGGGTTGTGGTGGTTGGTGGTAACAATGGTTGTGGTGGGCAACGACGGATACTTTTGGACGACGTTGTAATGGGTGGTGGCGAAAAGCGGTGGTGATGGTGGTGGTAGGTGTGGTGAGGGTGGGTAACATGTGAAATATTTTTAATTCCAAGAAATTATACTAAAAACAATGCCAATGACATGTGAACTATTTTTAAGTTCTAAATTATATTAAAAACAATCATTTGAAGTTGAAATTCATGAAATTATGTTTTTAAGAGATAACAAGCACGTATGATTAGCGTTGTATAACTTGAACGGATTAGATTGATTGAGAAATCAATTGGAGCTTAATCCAAACAATACAATCTTCAATCTGAGTAATACTTTTATAAATATTTTAAACTCGGATTGATTTCATGTTACACAATTCAGATTAAAACTCAGTTTTCCTTTAAATTTAATTCTAGGGTTAAAACTCAGGTTCAATAAAGATTATAAAACTTCAAAGGAAAATTCAAGTGGTACCACAAAAATTGCTTGTAAAGTAGATTCTCCTATTGCCTACTGATAGATTTGATTGTTACAAACAAGAATGAAGAACTTGATTAACACATAAACTCTTTCTTTTAAAGGTGTCCATTCGTTTTCATAAAAATACAAGGTTTCCATTACGTTTTTAAAATATTTTCGAAACATTTCTATTTTTTAACCAATCAAAACATACCTCCGAAACGAAACTTTAAACCATAGTCAAGACACATCAATCTCCGTACTACACTTATTTAAGTCGATTTAGGATTTTCTCTCCAAACTCAACTTAAATACTTGAAAAGTAGTTGAAACTCTTTGACTTGGCACATTACCACATGTTGGCAACTCCCATAATGCAGTCCATATATAAAATTTATTAAATTAGAGGTGTTTTTAAAAAATAGAGTACATGTTTCTTCAACCAGCAACACAGTGCTTATATACCTAACCAAAGACAGAATTTGTGAAGACTGCCTACCAAACTAGTTTGAATCCTCCATTGTGGAGGGTCTCTCGGCTTTTGCCTGTCTTAAGAGAAGCATTGGGTCTGCGGTAATGCGTCCCATGTTAGACCTTTTAATATAGAGTAGTAATATGGATTTTGTATGTAAGTATAGGATTGTATCCACCCAAAGTTACAACAAAGTTCAAGAATTTAAGCATTGTTCGTATGCCGTTGAAAAGGTTCAGATTAAATTTGGCTCGGGTTAAACTCATCCAAGTTGATCTCTTCATGTGTTCAAATGGCACCCATATTGTACCGTCAGTGTGAGTTTTACTAGAATTCATAGTAAATAATTTATTTAGATTAATATTGAGGAAAATTGGAAGAAAACATAGCATAAGGGATGTGGAA
This sequence comes from Ilex aquifolium, assembly GCA_951799425.1. Lineage (NCBI taxonomy): Eukaryota > Viridiplantae > Streptophyta > Magnoliopsida > Aquifoliales > Aquifoliaceae > Ilex > Ilex aquifolium. Next base: position 12,456,226 of record OX637394.1, on the reverse strand, counting down.
CCTTAATTTTAGGGAGAAGATAGCTGCAGTATCGTAGTGAAATTGATCTCCTGATTTTGTTTTAGATGATTTGCAACTGATGGGACACTTTTGAGATCGCTAGGGATCATGACACGTGTCCTCGGGAGAACAATTACCGTTCTCTGCGACGAGGACACATGTTCTCGGTGTCAGCATACTATCGGTCAAAGTTCTGGACGAAAGCTTAGCAGTGGCTCGGCCTCAATAAAGAAGGGTTGTCCAGTTCATTACATACCCTCGGCGCCACGGATAAACTTATGGCATGATTACAATATCCCCTCGGCGTTGAGGGACGCCTGTTACTTGACCCCTACTCAAAGAAAGGTCACTTAACAGGCTGTGCTACTTCGCCTAGACTAGGAATCATGAGGCGCTCTGCACAAGGGAGTCAGGGCGTCAGAGACAGCGGGACGTCTCACCAACAACAGCGGGACACATGGCAGAAGTGACATAATGGGGGGCACGCGGACGAGATTGCCCCTCGCAACAAGCGGCAATTGGAAGGCAGCAATAAATGAATTCACTGTTGACGGGACGTCCGCTTTGACGTAGAAAGCCGGACAAGGGCGAACATTGATTACCCCTGCATCAGAGCACTTATTGACCCCTCCTCGAACGAAGATCATTAAAGGCACGGGGATCCGAGCATTCAATACTCTCAGACGAAGGAAAGAACACTAATTGCTCGGGAATCCGAGCAATCAATACTGGGGCCTTCTCCATACACAGTCAGGGGCACACTGCCCCATCTCTGAGCACTACCTACTCTCTAGGCTGCCACCAATGATGAGGTCCGGGTGGGTATAAATAGCTCCCAAAAATACATTTCAAAGGTACGCGAGAACAACTCAAACGAGCGATACTGTGTTTTCTTCTTCCCCATCGTCAAAGAACTGACTTGATCGTTGGAGGGGATACGCCGGAAAACACTCCGGCGCCCTTTCTGACCCTGTCTTGTGTGTATCAGGAACCCATCCGGGCCCGCCTGAGACGACGACCAGCCGTAACGACAATTCATCACCACTCCTTAGGCCTCCTTTGGCCCTCTCAACCTATTCCTTGCTAAGGAATATACCCGCTCAAGCTGGAAGCCCCGTTGAACCACCTGAAGAAGATCGAGGGACCCTAGAACGGATCGACATTCTTCCGTCAAGCCCTTTCGCCCTCTCAACCCTTGCCCCGTGAGGGGAAAACCGACGTTCGACGCCGGAGCGAGTTCATCAGGGAAGAGGCTACCTTACAACAAACTATTGTGCAAAAAACAGTGCGCACAACTTGGCGCCGACTGTGGGAAACGATTCAAACTTTCTGAAGCGTAGCAACCATGGTGAATACTCGCCAGAAAGGCAAGGGCCACCAGCAGAAGAATGCCGGTTTACCGGCACGAACCACGTCAAGAACTAGAGAGCATGTTGACAGTGTCAACAAGAATCGTTCTATCCGTTCTAAAGGGCATACCGATCCTAGTAGTATGGATATTGGGTCTAGCAAATCCACCCCCTTAGCACGCCAGCTAGCCGAAGTGATCGAGGAGAAGTTCGGAGAGAGATTACGGCAGTTGGAGGAAGACAATGTAAATGTCCTCAACCGCCTTGAGGAATACGCCCCCTCCGGCGGAGGGTCTCGGAATGTGGAGCGGTCTCACGAACCCTCTGTCAGGGAAGTTGCGCCGGAGGACCTGAGAAGCCGCCTGAGCAGTAGGGTGGAGAGTTCCAAGGCCCCACAGCGCCCGAAGGTCCGCTGGGAGGCACATGAGGCCCCAGCCAAAAGACCCAGATCATTGGCTTGGGATGATCTTCGCAGGAGTTTATCTGAGAAGAGAGGCGCAGAGGAGTCCGAGGGGGATTCCACCCTCTCTACCAGACACCCCAGGGGGGTAGGGATGGTGGACCGCTACCGGAAAAGCAAAATGCGGCCCACACAAGACGAAGACCTCAGGGTTCGGTTGCATTCCACGAGGGGAAGAACCAACCGGAGGGAGGATGCGTACGATGAGGATATTCAATCTCCTTTCACGAGGAACATTACAGAGGTGGAGATACCGAAGAATTTCGTGGTGCCAAGGTTCAAAGTCTATGATGGACGCTCTGACCCAGAAGCTCACCTCAGGCAATACAAACAGTTAATGTCTCTCTACCATGCCGATCGTCGACTGCTTTGTCGAGTGTTCTCAATGAGCTTGGGAGACTCTGCCATGAAGTGGTTCGAAACTATTCCCCCTGGCACCATAGGGTCTTGGAAGGAGTTGACTGATCAATTCTCCGCCCGGTTTATCACAGGCAGTAGGCGTCCAAAAGATGTTGGTTCGCTACTAACCTTAAAGCGAAAGGAAGGAGAGACACTTCACCAATACGCAGCCCGGTATTGGGAGGAAGTGAATGAAGTAGAAGGGTGTTCCGAAGTGATGGCAGCAGCCTCCTTCCGGCTGGGCCTGCCACGAGACTCCGACCTCTACAGGTCATTGACCAAGAAGACGCCCAAAGACATGGGAGAACTCATGTCGCGGATAAACAAGTATTCCAGGATAGAAGATGAGACGATGGGGGCCAAGGGGAGGGTTCCCACCCCCAAAAGAAGGGAGAGAGAGAGAGAGGCCACGCCTCCCCAAAGGGGACTTAGGCCCCCGTCTGGGGAGTCCTTCAAAGGAGTGCATACCCTGTTCAAGGAGCCTATCTACAGGCTTCTCCGAAAGATTCAGGGGGAACCTTTCTTCAAGTGGCCTCCCAAGATGCCAGGTGATCCGTCCACGCGGAACCAGGGGGCGAGATGCTCGTATCACCAAGATGTCGGACACCGCACCGAGGATTACCGAGTTTATAAATACTTCTTGGAGAAGCTGGTACAAGACGGACATTTGAAGGAGTACATAGAGGACCCTATTCCTCCGGGGGGGCAAGAGGTGCCTGACCAAGTCGGCGCCCGACGCAACGTGATCGATGTCATTCATGTCTGCCCTCTGGAGCGCCCCACGTCCAGAACCCTCAAATCTGACCTTAGGAGGGTGGCGTTTACCAGAAAGGTAGACGAGACGGACGAGGGCCGACAAGGCAAGAGGCCCCGGATCAGCAAGGGGGAAATCACGTTCTCCAACGCTGACCTGGCCGGCGTGGTCGTTCCCCATGACGATGCTTTGGTACTGACCTTGAAGATTGGCGATTATGACGTTAAGAGGGTGTTGATAGATTCGGGGAGTTCTTCCGAGGTAATGTACCTTGAGGTCCTGAAGCGGATGGGACTCAGCTGCTCGGACCTTGCTAAAGTCAGCACGCCCCTCGTCGGATTTAATGGCTCGTACACTGTGCCCTTGGGGAAGATTACGATTCCAGTCACCGCCGGGCCGGTTACGGTTGACACAGAGTTTGTCGTGATCGACTCTGATTCGCCCTACAACATCATTATGGGACGAGCCTGGTTGCACGCACTAGGGGCGGTGCACTCGACTTATCACCAAAAACTGAAATTCCCCACCCCAGAGGGGGTTGTGGAAATCCGAGGAGACCAGGCATCCGCCAAGAGTTGTTTCTATTCTGCAGTAAGGGCGGGAGTCGCCGGCAAGGAAAAAGAGCGGGACCCCGACGAAGTGTTGAACAAATAGCAATTACAGTCTGGTCGGCTGGGAGTCGACGAACCACGGCTGGGCCCGGCAGATCGCTCGGTGGAGGATCTGCACAAGATATTCCTGGTTGACGGGGATGAAGACAGATACTTTTTAATTGGCTCCTCCCTGACCACGACTGAACAAGGGGCCATGGCGGGGTTCCTAAGGGAGAACGCGGATGTGTTCGCTTGGAAGGCCACTGACATAAAAGGGATAAGTCCTGACATCATGACTCATAGACTTCACGTCGATCCTACACACAAGCCGGTAAAACAAAAACCCCGGCGGGCGGCCCCACATCATGCACAAGCAGTGAACGACGAGGTGGACAAGCTCCTGGAGGCTGACACCATCCGGGAGGTCCAGTTCCCGGAGTGGTTATCCAACACAGTGTGTGCGAAAAAGAAAGAAGGCAAATGGCGCGTTTGCGTGGATTTTACCGATCTAAACAAAGCCTGCCCAAAGGACGACTTCCCTCTTCCAAAAGTAGACCAGTTAGTGGACGCCACGGCGGGACATCAGCGCATGTCTTTCCTCGACGCAAGGGCGGGTTACCACCAGATCCCCCTCCATCCTGAGGACCAGGAGAAGACCACCTTTATCACGCCAAGAGGGGTCTATTGCTACAAGGTCATGCCTTTTGGCCTAAAAAACGCAGGAGCCACTTACCAGAGGCTCATGAACAAAATATTCAAGGAGCAAATCGGGAAAACCATGGAAGTATATATTGACGACATGTTAGTGAAAACCAGGAACGAGAGTGATCATCTCGCAGATCTGGGCACCACTTTCTCTACCCTGCGAACATATGGCCTGAAACTCAACGCATCAAAGTGCGTCTTCGGGGTAGGGTCTGGAAAGTTCCTTGAATACCTCGTCAGCCGACGTGGGGTGGAGGCAAACCCAGAACAGATACAAGCCATCATGAATGTCCGAAGCCCCCAAACGACTCGAGAAGTTCAAAAGCTCACAGGGATGTTGGCGGCACTGAACCGGTTCATTTCCCGCTCCTCGGACAAATGCAGGCCGTTCTTCGAGGCAATCAAAAGATCTGGGAAGGACACATGGGATTCAAGGTGCAAGGATGCGCTGTGCGGAATCAAAGAGTACCTCCGAATCCTCCCAACCTTGTCTGTACCCACGAGGGGGGAAGTGTTTTTCTTGTATTTGGCCGTATCCGAATTTGCGGTGAGTGGGGTGTTGGTCCACGAACATGAACGAGAACAAAAGCCGGTGTACTATGTAAGCAAAGCACTGTTGAGTGCCGAGACCCGGTACCTTCCCCTTGAGAAATTGGCATTGACACTTATTACCGCAGCCAGAAAGCTAAGGCATTACTTTCAAGCACACCCGATCACTGTCCTGACTGACCAACCACTGAAATCGATCTTGAGAAGGGCGGACCTCTCCGGAAGGATAGCCAAGTGGGCGGTGGAGATGGGAGAACACGAAGTACATTTCAAACCTCGTATTGCCATCAAGGGGCAGATACTAGCTGACTTCCTAGCCGAGTTCTCCGGAGAACCCCGCCAGACAGAACATCTTCCTCAAGATCTATCCCCGGCGGATCGTCCGGGCTCGTGGAGTCTCTGTGTGGACGGATCCTCTAACAGCAGGGGCTCCGGAATCGGGGTACTATTGATTTCCCCGGAGGGGAGGGTCACGGAACAAGCGGTACGTCTAGGCTTCAAGGCATCGAACAACGAGGCAGAGTACGAAGCCCTGATCTCAGGACTCAGGCTCGCTGAGGCAGCAGGGGTGGCCGAACTCATTGTGCAGTGCGACTCCATGCTGGTAGTTAACCAGGTCAATGGAGAGTTTGAAGCAAGGGACCCCCGAATGAAAGCTTATCACGATATAGCAGCCGCTCTACTCCAAAAGTTCGAAAAGGTGGAACTTAAGCAGGTCCCCCGAGACAAGAACGCCCATGCCGACGCCTTAGCATGCCTGGCTTCGGCACTTAACTCTGATACCACTCGAAGGATTACTGTGGAATACCTCCCCAACTCGAGTATAGACGGAGCATGTCAGGTGGCCGCCATCCAAGAGGGCGCAGGGTCACCAAGTTGGACGGATCTGCTTATCAAGTTCATCCTCTCTGGGGAGCTCCCTGAATGTCCTAAGGCGGCCCGAGGAATCAGGTTGAGGGCCCCGAGGTTCTGGGTTTCCCCCGATCAGATGCTCTACCGAAAATCGTTCTCTGGACCCTACCTCTTATGTGTTCGTGAGGATAAGATTGAGCCCCTCTTGTTCGAGTTCCATGAGGGTATTTGTGGGGGGCACTCGGGCGGGAGATCCATGGCTCACCGTATCATGTCCCAGGGGTACTGGTGGCCACGAATGCAAAGGGACGCTCAAGCTTATGTTCGGAAGTGCGACCAATGTCAGAGATATGCGCCTATCATCCGACAACCAGCTGGGGACTTGCATCCATTGACTAGTCCTTGGCCATTCGCCCAGTGGGGACTTGATCTAGTCGGGCCACTCCCCGCAGCCCCTGGAAACACGAGGTTCTTGATTGTAGGAACAGACTATTTCACCAAATGGATAGAGGCTGAGCCTCTCGCCCGTATCCGGGACACAGACACCAAAAAGTTCGTATGGAAGAATATAGTCACGAGGTTTGGGATTCCCCGTGCGCTAATCTCGGATAACGGAACCCAATTCAACAGCGGGCCTTTTAAGTCCTTCTGCGAGCAGCTGGGAATCCGAAACTATTACTCCACGCCCTCATATCCACAAGCCAACGGACAAGCGGAGTCTTCAAACAAAACTATTATCAATGGAATCAAGAAGAGATTGGAGAAAGCCAAGGGGAAATGGGTGGAGGAACTTCTGAACGTACTATGGGCTTACCGAACTACCCCGCGAAGGTCAACTGGCGAGACGCCCTACGCTCTAGCTTATGGGGTAGAGGCAGTCATCCCCCTAGAAGTGGGCCTCCCTACTATAAGAACACAGGCCTTTGAAACTGGAGACAACGATCGACAGCTGGGTCTGGACATGGATCTACTAGAAGAAAGAAGAGAAGTGGCCGCATTAAGACTGGCCAAGTACCAGGAAGAAGTTTCCCTACTCTACAACCGAAGGGTCAGATCACGGGAATTCCAGGTCGGCGATCTTGTGCTTAGGAGAGTGGTGGCAAACACCCGAGACCTCTCGGACGGGAAGATGGGACCTAACTGGGAAGGTCCATACAGGGTCACGTCAGTGGGAGGAACCGGGTCATATAAGCTGGAAGACTTAGAAGGCAACACTGTAATTCGCCCCTGGAATGTAATAAATCTGAAAAAATATTATGTTTAAGAACAGGAACTGTTGACCCATGAATGATTACGAACAAGGGCGAGGCCCTGGAAGCAGTCTCTCATGACTTCGGCTTCCGAACGAAAGAGGAGCCAGCCTCCCGAGAAGGGTGAGGCCCTGGAAGCAGTCTCTCACGACTTCGGCTTCCGAACGAAAAAGGAGCCAGCCTCCCGAGAAGGGCGAGGCCCTGGAAGCAGTCTCTAACGACTTCGGCTTCCGAACGAAAGAGGAGCCAGCCTCCCGAGAAGGGCGAGGCCCTGTAAGCAGTCTAACGACTTCGGCTTCCGAACGAAAAGGGGAGCCAGCCTCCCGAACAGAGTGCTTCCTCCCTGAAGACGACACCAGGGGTCAAGAGTCGAAAGCAACAGGGGCAAGCCTCCTGGAGCTAAAGCTCGACGCGGGTCCCTAACCTCACTCCATATGCAGGGGCACTCCCCCTGAATGGAATTTGACCCTTGCAAAGAAGACTCGCACCGACAGTCACTCGGGAGAAACGTTCCCCCGTGCCTCTCTGATCGGCGAAATCCGCTCCTGAGATATGCTTGCACAAGTACGTGGGTGAGGTAAAACAGATGTCCGACGCCAGTGGCTAAGAGCCTTTGACGGGGCGGCAGATGATGAACGGAATCCAGTTATTAGAACGACCCACACAGAGTGATTTCCCCCAAGACGGGCGTTCTCGGCATCACATGGGTTTTCTGTTAGCACATGGTTCCTGAGGTACGACCCTTGAATCGATTCCAGATCAGGAATTACTTGCTCAGAATTAAGAAATTACTCATCTAAGACGCAAGACAGCGAAAAGATATGCGAGCAGAAGACAAGGAGAGTGCATTCGATAGACAATTTGTTTCCATTGCAAAAAGAAGGGGCTTTGCGTCCCCGAGCAGAAAGCAAACCAAAAAAAAAAAGGAGAAGCATAAAAGATTCAATGCCCTGCCGCCCCAGGGGGAGGAGGACTGAAGATCTCCCCTCCGTCAGCCAGGTGTTGCTCGCTGTATAGTTCTTCCACACTAGGAGAGGAGGGAGCATTAGGAGCTTGGACATCATGCTCGGGAAGGGCAGGAACAGGGAGAGCCACCTCGGGAGGAGCAATAGCTGCAGGGGCCAAGGCAGCAGCAGCAGCAGCAGATGGTTCCCCGGCAGCTGGAACTTGGGCGTTGGAGGCCTCTTCGGCAGCCACCTCCTCCATGGCTCGGAGCATCTCCTCTGATGGCACATACTTGTGCATCTGGAACAATGGGGAATCAGAGGGAACACCCGCGGCTTGGAGTGCCTCGTCCCAGCCTTTCTTGAAGAATTCCTTCTTGTTCTCTTCCAAGGCCGGCAGGACGTCGTCGGCAATCTCCTCCTTAAGCTGCTCCACCGTCCTGAAGTTAGCCTCCATCTCCAGACGGACCCTATCCAACTCCTGAGTAAGAGCCGAGCAAGTTTGCTCCGACTCCCCCACCTTGGCCTCTGCTGCAGACATCCGCTGGGTGGCCTCGGTGATCTTCCGATCGGCGTCAGCAAGGGCCGCGCTCAGCTTTTCAACGCTGGCCTTCGCTGCCTCGCCGTCCTTCAGCAGTTGCTGGATCTGGGCCGCTTGGGAAGAAAGCGTCTTATCTCTGGCAGCGACGTCCTCCCTAGCAGCGGCCACCGCAGCCTCAGCATCAGCCTTGAGCCTCTCAGACTCTTGAAGCCTCCGCCTCTGATCGTGGAAACGTTCGGCGATGACCGACACTTGCTGAGAAACCTGCAAGAGAGAAAGGAGTCAGATCACGACCAGAGACGAGGGGATGACGAAAAATGCAGTCTAACTTACCACCAGAGAACTCTGGATGATGGAGCGGAAGTGATGATTCGTGGGGCGGTTGCGGTGATCCTCCATATCCGCCCTGAAGTGGAGAGTCTCGCTGACCGCGTAGGCGACCATTGGAGACTGGATGATGGAGTCATCAACCCTGATTGGCATATCCTCCCTGTCTCTCGCTCGAGGGCGCCACTCCTCGGCAACAGTAGCCGGGACAATGGTTGGAGGAGGATCTTGTTGCGGATAAGGATCGCGAACGCCCTGACCAGTCCCGTCAGGCCGATGCCTGACCCTTCTTCCCTCCTCCTGAGGAGGGTCTCGAACGCGGACTTGGCCACGGCCGGCAGGCCGCGGCGGTATAGGAGGCGTTGGAACAGAAGCAGATGGCGGGATGACGGCAGTAGCGGCCGCAGGGGCAGGAACATTGACCCCAGAAGGGGAAGGTGCTGCTCCAGAGGCCCCCTGGCCCCTCCCGGCCTTGACAACAGACCTCTGATTCAGAAAACGCAGGTCGATATGAGGTCGGCGCGTCATTGCCACTTCAAGCGCTTCTTCGACGTCTAAGTTCCGGAGGATATCGAAGTCTGGCCAAGATAGCCTCCCTGCCGTACTGGCTTCGGCTGGGGCGGAGGAAAGGGGCTCTCGGATTGCAACCTCTTCTTCAACCGGTCCCTCTACCTCAGCCTCAGTGGCCCTGTCAAGATCGTTCTCTAGATTGGGCTCCGGGTCTTGCTCGGCAGCCTCTGTGAAGAAATTGGACCACCTGTTGGGATTGTAAGGCTGGGGAAGTTGAGAGAACTTCTTGTATCCCGGTGTATAGCCCAAGAGGACGTGAGCAGCTCGCCCCCGACCGTCACCAATGTAACCCCAGACGGTTACAAGGTCAGCAAAGTTTACTAAGTGGCGTGCTGGAGGAGCGGCTTCACGAGTAGAGACGTCTGCATAAGAAAAAAAAAAAAACAAGTGTTAAGAGGCGATTCAGTGAGAAATCGAAGACAAAGAAAGCAATGAAGGCTTAGAAGAGAGGAGCCGACGTACTCGTTGTTCGCCACTCCTTGGGGCAAGACAAGCCGTCGTACTCGGGGCCCGCCCCTCTCTCCCAAGCTCCGCCGAAGACCAGCAGATCATCCTTGAAACCCTTATCAGAGTCAGGTAGATGGGTGACAAGGTACATACTAGTGTCTCGGACTTTGAGATAGAAGGATTGTTGGGGCATTACTCTCATGAGAGCATAACAAAAAAGGATATCCTCGAGGCCTAGATTGACCCCGAGGCACCTGTTAAGTTCCAAGACCCCCATGATGATCCTAAAGGTATTTAGGGCACACTGCCCCGGAAAAAGGCGAAACCTAGAAAGGAATTGGAGTAATAATGAAGGAAGGGGGAATCTAATCCCGCCCTCCATGATGGCCTTCGTATAAAAAGGCATGGCATCCTCGGTGCCGACATTACGGTCATGGATTTGCGGGTTAAACTCATCTACTTCGACATTCTGAGGAATATCGTAGTGGGTTCTAAAGTTCTTTATCTGTTGGGCACCCTTGACCTCATACTTCCTCGACTTAGAAGTACCGGCCTCTTGGGCCTCGGGGACGGGTTCCTGTCTCCTCGGCATGATTCGAAGAAAAAAGGGATGGGTCCTGACCAGACTAACAGACTCCAAACGTCGTAAGACTGAGGTCCTATAAATACCCTACTGGGCTGGGGAGTCACAGCAGCAACGACGACGGTCAGGGAAACGACCAGTCACCGGAGAAGATGAAAAGAAGAAGAAAAGGAACAAGACTCACCGGAAAATCAAATGGAGAAAAGGAAAGAAAGCTTGACAGAAACTCTTCTTCTCCAAAAACGCGACTGAAAGCAAGGCTCAGGGACCCTTTGGGAACAGAATGAGGGATTGCAGAATGTAGTACACAATTCCGGTGGCTCTCCGGCGTATGCTCAAGGAAGCTCTGAAGCGAAGTTCTGGGTTGCAAAAGTGACGAAGTGTGGGAGAGGGTCAGTTTATATAGGCCCTCTGGCGCCATCATTAGCGCACGAAGCACAAGGACAGGCGCATTGAATGCGCACGATCTCCAAAAGGCGGAGAAACGGCTGATGCATTGATGCGACAGTCGAAGCGGTTGAGCCCTTTCACCTTCTGACGTCACGACTGCCCCAAGTGAGAAGATCAAAGGGCTGGGGGGCAGTTGATGGGACACTTTTGAGATCGCTAGGGATCATGACACGTGTCCTCGGGAGAACAATTACCGTTCTCTGCGACGAGGACACGTGTTCTCGGTGTCAGCATACTATCAGTCAAAGTTCTGGACGAAAGCTTAGCAGTGGCTCGGCCTCAATAAAGAAGGGTTGTCCAGTTCATTACATACCCTCGGTGCCACGGATAAACTTATGGCATGATTACAATATCCCCTCGGCGTTGAGGGACGCCTGTTACTTGACCCCTACTCAAAGAAAGGTCACTTAACAGGCTGTGCTACTTCGCCTAGACTAGGAATCATGAGGCGCTCTGCACAAGGGAGTCAGGGCGTCAGAGACAGCGGGACGTCTCACCAACAACAGCGGGACACATGGCAGAAGTGACATAATGGGGGGCACGCGGACGAGATTGCCCCTCGCAACAAGCGGCAATTGGAAGGCAGCAATAAATGAATTCACTGTTGACGGGACGTCCGCTTTGACGTAGAAAGCCGGACAAGGGCGAACATTGATTACCCCTGCATCAGAGCACTTATTGACCCCTCCTCGAACGAAGATCATTAAAGGCACGGGGATCCGAGCATTCAATACTCTCAGACGAAGGAAAGAACACTAATTGCTCGGGAATCCGAGCAATCAATACTGGGGCCTTCTCCATACACAGTCAGGGGCACACTGCCCCATCTCTGAGCACTACCTACTCTCTAGGCTGCCACCAATGATGAGGTCCGGGTGGGTATAAATAGCTCCCAAAAATACATTTCAAAGGTACGCGAGAACAACTCAAACGAGCGATACTGTGTTTTCTTCTTCCCCATCGTCAAAGAACTGACTTGATCGTTGGAGGGGATACGCCGGAAAACACTCCGGCGCCCTTTCTGACCCTGTCTTGTGTGTATCAGGAACCCATCCGGGCCCGCCTGAGACGACGACCAGCCGTAACGACAATTCATCACCACTCCTTAGGCCTCCTTTGACCCTCTCAACCTATTCCTTGCTAAGGAATATACCCGCTCAAGCTGGAAGCCCCGTTGAACCACCTGAAGAAGATCGAGGGACCCTAGAACGGATCGACATTCTTCCGTCAAGCCCTTTCGCCCTCTCAACCCTTGCCCCGTGAGGGGAAAACCGACGTTCGACGCCGGAGCGAGTTCATCAGGGAAGAGGCTACCTTACAACAAACTATTGTGCAAAAAACAGTGCGCACAACAACTATTAATTGAAAAAAAAGAGTTAATTGCACTGGAAGTCTCCAAAGTATAGAGTTTATCTCATTTTAATCCCCAATATTTTAATTTCATTATTTTGGTTCCTGAATTATTGAATATGTTTCTATGTGATTCCTCAAACAGACAATATTTAAATTATTAAAGGTTTTTTATCATAAATTTGTCACGTAATACTTAAAATAGACAAAAAATAATTTGGGTAACTCTTAACCAAAATAATTTTTGTGTGTGTGTGTGTGGAGAGAGAGAGAGAGAGAGAGAGAGAGAGAGAGGGGAAAGACAGATGGGATTGGAGATGAATTTTTTTTTTTTTTTTACTGGAGAAGAAAATTGGGGTGGAGGGTTTGTGAATTATTGTCCAAAAAGGTTTTACTATTTTTTGTTCTTTAAAATTATTTTCAAAAACATGCAAACTAAGCAGGTTTTGTAATATTAAAATTTCAAAACACATTTTTTTAAAACTCTTTTCAAAAATAATTTTCGAAAAAACAAAACAGGGCCTGCTTTTCGGTTGGACCCTAATTTTAATCCCATGAACCACATCCAGAGAGACTAGTGCTCTCAGATATGAGTGTCAACAAGAAGACAGTGGCAACAAGATAAAAAGAAAGAGACTATAGGTGTTAGGTCATCTGTCTTTCAGGACCTTTATGTTCATGTCTCCTCACATTGGTCTCAAGTTTCATGTTTGCCCCCCTTCAGCAAAACTCCAGCACCTACAAGGCAAGGTGGTTGTATGAGGAGGAGTGACTTTAAGGCTCCAATTTTAATTTACACCCACTTATTTTTTGCTTTTAATGCTAGCTAGGGCCCCCCCCAAAACCAACAGATTTTCAATGTAGGCAGTCATAAAAAGGGGGGTAAGTGAAATATCTTGCCTATTTTTATGAAACAGATCACATGAATTGGGCAGATTAAAGCCTGACCGCTGCATTTGGAAATGGCTCTTTTCTCAGACCAGATTTTTTTTTTTTGGCAACAAGATATTAGTCTTATAGCTACTCAATCCATCTCAGGATTCGAGTCATGAAGATAATCAATCGCTTATAATGCAGGATGAAATTGGGCACACTATACCCGGCCTGCCATAGACTTTATAGTGACAAAAATCTCGTGTATTGGACTATATTTTTTTAAGTTTGAAAAACGAAAGAAAACTTTCATCTCTAAATTTCACTTAGACATAGCTCCCTTCTTTAATTGGATCATTTCTTTGTGGATTCCTATACAAAGTTCTTGTAGATGGGTCTATGGTATTCCTTGATCATTTCGTCCAATAGGAGAAGAGGGTTCTAAGAGTAAATTAGAATTGAAGACAGAAAGAATCTACTAATTAATCTGGTTTATGTCTTTGATAGTGGCCTCTTCTTTTGGCAAAGTGTAGTTGTAGCCTGTAAATAATTGAAACAGTTCTACAATCCTATAGTGCTCTGCAAAAGATAAAAGAATAAAATCATAGCCTTTTAGCTGACACAATTGTTCATGTTCAGTAAACGAGGCTCTTACTAGTATCGGGGTGTACGAAAGGTAAATATTATGCAACCTACTACTAATTTCAAAAATTATATGCATGACCCTTTCATTGTGTTATTTTTTATTTTATCAAAAATGAAACCCTACAATGCAAAAGATTTAGATCCTACCCCATCCTAGTATCTCTACATGCTCCATCTACTGTCCAATTTATTAAAGTGTTAGAGAAAGAAGACGAGAGGAATGTTAGAAATCAAAAAAGAAAAGGGTGTGAGAATTTGAAGAATGGGTGAGAGGAAAGACTTGTTGAATCATCTTCCCTAAAATTTGATACTTTTAAAGGGAAAGGCTAAGTTATCGCCGGTGATATCGTACTAAAAATTATAATTTTTTAACGTTAAGTTATAACTTTTTTGAGGTGTACAACTTTAAATGATTTGATCGATCATAGAAAGTTGTGATCAATACCAAGAGTTCATGATCAATCATAAGTGTCTGTGATCAATCATACCCTTCCATTGAGTAGTTATAATTTCTCCTTTCAAAGTTATAACTTTACCATAAAAAATAATAACGGATAATATTAGTACCAAATTTTTTTCTCCGGTAGAGTTTCCCTCTTTTAAATATCAGTAAGTATAGCTATTGAGGTAGGGTCAAGTCCACTCGAAAGCAGACTAACCAGCTACTAACTTTTAGTATACATTATGACAGCATGCTCAATTTCTAAGTGAAGTGGACACTCTCTCACAACCTACTTTTAAAAAAAACAATCCCTCCCACCCACACACACACCCGCCAACCAAATTTTCAGTTAAGACAGCTTAATTGAACTATTATACGTGTATAAGTTCAAAAAAAAAAACTATTGTACGTGTGCATGGTTCTCAACCAGCCAAAAGACTGAAATTTCTTTTCGGACATGTTTGTGATGCAAAATGACCAATATACATGCATCACTGTGTTACTGGATCAACTTTTAAGAAGAATGAGTTCTCTCTGAATTTCATAAAATGCTGCAGTGATTATTAGAAGAAAGAAAATCATGTATTTGTATGGATATACTAAGCATTTGTTTCCCTAGATGTGTAAAAAGGGTAGAGGAAGAGTGATCAGATGTGAAATTTTTTGCTAATACGTGACCATAGCAACGCAACTACCCTTGTAGAGGAAGCCCTTTGGAGAACTGTTGGAGCTCTTTAAGGACGACCAAAGTCAAATCTAAATCCCAATCTTAATAAAGCGCAAGAAACAAATCCGCAATCTACTCCTTATGTATCGAACCTAGAACATAACATTTGCAGATCTCAAGCAAGACCATTTACAAGGTGCTAAACCTAACTATTTTGTTGCAAATTCTTGTATACTTGAATATTTTAGGCTTGATAAACTATAGGTGCCTGACATCAATCACTATGTATTTTTTTTTTTTGACAATAAACACACAACACACAAAGGACCACTACTACACCGCCACTTAAAAGTGATAGTGGAGTAGGGCTTTATACACACACAAACTCATCCCAAGGCTATAGATGTGGGATAGCCTCAGTCCCAACATCGTCGTCACAGACCAAGCCCACACAGACAGCGTGGGACAGACACGCGAGCATAGTTCTCACATGCGGAAAAATGATTTTTTTGACAATAAACACACAACACACACAGGACCACATCAATCACTATGTATTGTCACTATTAAAGGTCATTTTCCCTTGCAATGGCTACCAAATACAACTGACATACTTGGGGAAAAATTAATGAATGGAAGAGTATTTTAAGACATTTTCTTGACTTGTGCAACATTTTTTCTCTCACCTATCACTTGATGCCTGACACCTTAAGGCAGAAGAGAGAAAAAGACATGGAGAAAATAATGGGCCAAATGATGTGGGGGCAATCACATTTCTTAATTGTTTTTTTTCTTTTTCTTTTTTTTTTTAATTTCATGCAATCATATTACTGCCGTTGTGCCATTTGGTGCATTGTAGTTGTTTTATTTTCACTTGAATGGATTGAGCTTAAGTAAATAAAATAATTATCTGTATCTAAACAAACTTACGTATATATAATACTCCTCACTCCTTAAACTCTGTAATAAAAATAACCTCGTACACAGAGTGTCTTTTATTATGTTGTTATTGCATGCCCAAACTATTCGTGATATACAATCCATGTTGCAGTTGGGTGTCAAAAGTCAAGTGGAAAATAAGAATTTGGTAAATTAGATATGATTCGATTGAGTAGTCAATGCCATATTAATCACCATTTCAACGTTTCTAGCGGGGATGGCGCTTTCAATCCGGTTTTCAAGGCGCAGTTAGATGGGTAATCCATTAACGGGTCATTAGGATTGACCCAATAAACAAATTATGGACCCCTCTTTATATGGGCAGTTGGTCCAGCCCGCTTGTGAGCCCAAATGGCCCAACTGATACGAACTCCTAGACTTGGCCATTTTTGGCAGGAACCTTTTGTGGACTTAGCTATATAAAGAATTAATCACTAAAATACAGCAATTTTTAAACAAAATTACTAAAATCCGGCACATTTAAACTTATTTACCAAACTACAGTACTTTTTGAAAGCGGATTCAATAACTCCGCTTTTGACCCCCCTTTTTTTTTAAAAATATTTGGGCACTGATAAAAGCGTATTAAAATTTCAAATTTGAAATTGTGACTTTATAAGAAATATTCCTACTAAAGTCTATATTTTTTATTTTGTGAAAACCTAATCCTAATAGAAAACTAGAGTTCTTGGGTGGTAATTATTTTTCCAGTTATAAATTCATGGCAAAGCGAAGAATTCATTTTCTAATTTTGATCACGTAGATAATTATGTGATCTATATTATTTGTAGTGAACTCTACTTGTTGTGCTTTATCGATACAGAAACTATCGAGTTGAACCACATAATTTTGTGTTATATATTTCCTTTTTTTTATCATTTTGCTGGTTGTTATCTTATGCTTGACAAAACTCAATTCAATGCAATAACACAAAAGAAACACCAATAAAGTGCTCTTGAAACATTCAGCTACAGTAATCAGTATGTCACTGTCCTGCATGCCAATACCACATAGTTTATTCAAATCGGTGATCTCCACTCTCTCAAAGCGGAGTTAACCATCTCGGATACACCTGTAAGTCTACCACATAGCCTTACCAGCATTGAATACACACCAACAAACTAAACTATCATATTACATATATAGTAGATAACAGCAAACAATCCTCTGATTGTTTCTTGCTTTTGAAGGAAACAAATTCATGAAACATCTGTAATAGAGGCCTTGAAGCTAAGAATCACACAAATGCAGAAAAAGACTCCAATTTAAAGAGAAAAAATGCCAAAGGATTGAGGTTGCCCTGTGGGAGAAACCGAATGCTTTTCAACCAACTCCATTCCTTACTGTTTCAACAGATTAAAGCCTTATCCGCCACCTCCCACCACCCCCATTGAGCCACCCTGACTGGCAGGGTGGGCAGTGGTGGTGGTGGTGAGGGAGAGAGAGAGATGAGAAAACCTTGGTGCAGTAGTAGATATAAGGTTGGTTAGTGTGTGATGCTAGGTAGCTCATGTGAGTGCAATATATATGAAGAGAAAGTGTAGTGTTGATTCCTTTGGGCATGGGTTTGCAAGGATAGCATCTTCCAAGGGATATGCCTCGACCACCTCCACTGCTCCACATTTGATTCCTTCTTTTCATTTTCTTTTGCCTCCCTCTAGTATTATAATCCATATGGTACCTAATTCGCTGCCGGGACCCAAATTATATTCGGGTTTACTGTCAATTCAATTAGGTCTAGCATTACTACTATAGTACCCATTTGGTAATTCTACCCACCAAGTGTTCGACCCCAATCTTCCTCCGAATGTATGTATTTTTTTCTTAAGGGTGGTAATACGCTTAAAAAACTCAAATAATAAATAAGTTGGATATAAGTGAAAAATACGATTGATTCAATTTTGAACCAACAAACCATTTAACTTGGAATTATAAAAAGTAAATATATGTTTGTTTTTCATTTTCTAATCTGTTATTACAAGATTCTTATAGAATTAAATGTTTTTGATTTTGTTATGCTAGAAGCTAGATCAAATAGATTTTAATGTGTGTAAATGTATATGTGTTGGATTTGATAAACATAAAGACGGGTCATTCGTATGATTTTAGTTCAAAATAAACGCACAAAAAATAACATGAACATATTACAAATTAAAAAATGACCGACACGATTCGATTGATACCAATATTCTTTTCTTTTATGTCTACCTTAACTTTTGTTAAGCTATGGTGGAAGTTTCATTCCACTTTGATAGCGTAAGGCATTGGAAAGCAGATTCGGATTTTGACGTGTCATGTGAAAAAATTCCCATTCATGTTGTCATCTGGAGAATATTCCTAATTCTGGTGACTATAAAGAATCGATCCAGTGACGGTAACAAAATATAATTTTTAATAAAAAAATTTTAATCACATCCTTTCTAATTTATCATATCTTCAAAGATATCTCTTCTATTTTTTAAATCTTCAATGACACCTTTGGCCTTAACTACAATATAATTTTACTAAATTGCTCATGATATATTTTAAGAAAAATTTCATACACACCTCTTCTAAATAGGCATATCTTCAATGAGACCCTCTCTATTTTATAATTGTTTTACATATTAAAATTCAGGCCAATTAAAATTTAATTCGAGCCAATTAAAAATTATTTTTAATCATTTTTAAAAATTATATTTAATCAGCTCGAATTAAATTTTAATCAACTCACATTGAATTTCAATCGACCAGAATTTTGATACGTAAAAAAATATAAATTTTAATCGACTCAAATTTTAATACGTAAAAAATAAATTTTAATCAACTCGAATCGAATTTTAATTGACACGAATTTTAATAAATAAAAAATATAAATTTTAATCAACTTAAATTGAATTTTAATCAGCGCTAACAGTTTAGTTTGAGCTCAAATCTGCTCGAATTTTAATAGGTTTGAATTTTAATATATAAAAAATATTAATCAGCTCGAATCAAATTATAATCAGCACAAATTTTAATATATAAAAAAATAAATTTTAATCAGCTCGAATTTTAATATGCAAAAAAATTAAATTTTAATCGACTCAAATTTTAATTGAATTTTATGTAAAAATATTATTTGAGGTTTATGTAGGGGTAATTTTGATAATTTAGACGATTTTTTTTTGTTAGAAATAGTGGTTTGACTGCAAAGGGGTGTCAGTGACGTTTAAATATAAACTAGAAGAGATGTCGGTGATGTTTCGGATAATAGAAGGGTGTCCTTGAAGATATGGTAAACTAGAAATGGTGTGTCTGATATTTTCCCTTTTTAGTGTCATATTTTTATTTTTTATCCAATAAGATTTTGACATGGGTAAAGTTTTTGAATTTTAGGAATCAATCGCCTATTGCACCTTAAAATATTTTAGTATTTTTAATTTGAACCCTCAAAGATTAATTTTTTTACGTTGCATACTAACTTGCATTACTGATTTCGTTAAATATACGTGTGTTGCATGCAACAAGATTCTATATCGAAATTGAATAAAAATTGTAGATCTTGGTTAGATGCATATGTAGTCGTTGATTATAAAAATAATAGTGCAAAACAAAATAATAATAAATTTACACGTCATATTTTAATTGGATAAAAAATCAAAGTATAATAACAAAAAATTATTTTTTAATATTATATTGAGTAGTGCTATACTGACCAAAAAATAAGACTAAATGATATGACGTTACCATAATGAGACTAATTTGAATTTTAAATGCATAAAAGTGTGACTAACAACACCATTATAGTAATACAATATCATTTGGTCTTTTTTTTTGGCCTTTTTTTTTTTTTTTGGTCAGTTTAGCATTACTCTATTATAATTGGACCCCAAAGAGACATGATGCATTGGTTCAAGCCATTTTAACCACATTTGTAAGAGGGCTCATCAGCTTAGGTTATGGGCAAGTGCCCATCTCTTCAATTTATTTAGGGGCTCAAATTCCTCTTAATTAACCAAAAAAAAAAAAAAGGGATGCAAAGAAAGAGCAATTGAGAGGAGGAAATAACATTAGATAATGTTATTTCCAGGATGATATTGGTCGAAAATGATTAAACTTTTACATAAAGTGATATTGCTCGAAATCGATTCGACCGAACTACAAAACTACCTAGGATGTGGCCTAGAGAGTGTGTGTACTTGTGTATATGAGAGAGTATATGCTATGGACTTGTTTGCTAGATGTATTATGAAGAAATTAAATATTAGATTGTACTATTTTTTATTTAATCGGGCATAATACTTTGTTTGGTAAACAAATGTGATATCACATTAATTTTAAAAACGTAAACTAATCGTATATTTATCATATATTTTTTATATGATAGACCTGTATTATAGATGTATTTTAATACCACCAAGAGAGGTGATATTATAATCCATCTTAAACGTATTATTCTACACATTTACTATTATAACCCCCGAACTGATAAAATCAAGTTGTCATCAATGTAACAAACACTAATTAAGGGTATTTTTATTAATTCAACATTAATATTATGAAATAATTCTCTAACCAAACAACCTATTAGATTAAATAATTATTATCCAACATTTATGTTGTGTATTGTCAAACACTAGATAAAAATACGTATTATTCTAATACACTATTTAATTTTGTCTTTTGTCCTTCTGTATTGTATTGTATTAGATTATATTATTTTATCTAATCCATCTATTTCTAATATAACAACCAAACAAGCCATATGTGTAAGATGTAAGACGAATACAATAGTGTGAGTGGTTCACCCTAGCTAAAGAACTAAGGTTACGTTTACTGTAAAGGAGGCTCTTGCTTTTAGAGAATTGTTTTACTTGGGGAAGAATATTGTTTCTACAAAATATTTGGCTTGAAGCCTTTTTTACAGGATATTGCGTAGGTTACTATTGGGTAGTTTTTCTGAATTTGTATCTTTCCCTATAACATCGTTAACTATTTAAACATCTGGCCATTAGGGTTTTGTATTGATTTTGTGGTCCCTTTGTGATTGTCTTATTCTTGGAGCTGGGTCTTTGACGCCTTTCCGCACCCACTTACTCGTCGGTTGTAGTACATGATTCATCTCCACTACCAGTGAGTTTTTGTTCATCAGAGTTGTCAGGTAATATCCTCTTGTCCCCTGTCACGTGTCATGTTGCAGTTTTTGTAGACTGGTCTGGTGCCGTGCTCCCATTTTTCGAGCTGACATTTGTACAAAGCTCGTTAACATGGAGCTGGTTCCTTATATCAAGCTCGTTAGTGTCAAGTCTCTCTGAAACTGGACCACGGTCCAGTTCGAGCCCAATGCATGCTGTCTTGATGAGAAGCTTGTGTCTCTTTATGTGAGCCCAAAGAGTTTTAGGCTCTAGAAAGGACCTAAACTTAAATCCATCACTATCATAAAGTATCCATGCCATTTGTGTGGGGTTAGACTCTTCTCCAATTTTAAAATAATTGAAGGATCCTTGAATTTTTTTTTTTTTTAATGACAAAGATCTGATTATGTCAACAATTCAAAATATTTTGAAGTCTTAAAATAAAAATATTTTTTGAGTAAAATAAGATTTACTGAAAAGTAAAAAAACTAATAAACGGAGGTAAGCGTGAAGTGAAAATAAATTGAAATTTTATGGATAAAACTATAATTAATCCTTAAATATTTATTAGGTGGCAGTGTGGCACGAGCAGTTTTGTTTCCCGCCATGCCCTTTAATTTCAAAACTAAACCGACCCACGTCCATTCATTTCACCTAGCAATCTCGCTATCTCCATCACACGTCACGCACAAAAATTCAACACATTCTCCACCACATCTTACTATAAATTTTCTCCCATCTCAATCCGACTTTTGTTGTCTCATTTCAAAGTTTGAATGAATAAGGACGAGCAGTTAATTTCAGATCTTTTGAATTTGAATTTTGATAATTTATTATGATCAAATTATGATAATTTATTTTTAATGAATACCTTAGTTCTAGCGCGGATGACATATCTTTGACTGGACCGAGAAAATAATTAGTTGAGATACGAATAAACTGACCCGAACACCCCTGACTGCTGAACCAAAAAAAAAGAAGGGATATGAATTATAAATAATGCAATTCGATAATATGAATAATTAATATATTTAATTACTATCACACAAAAGAGTTTTATTTTGATACGATAACTTTGTTTAACTGATGTTAAAAAGTATATGTTATCTCAAGGAATTTTTTATAGAGTTAGATAATTTTTGCTTAGTTTTACTGATATTTGGATTCATTGGATTATTCTTAATTTTTAAAAAATATTATCAATGGCAGTTTAATTGAGAACGTAAGGGATTTCAATTTTTATTTTTTATTCACGAATTATGTGTGTTGATCTGAATATATTAATGGGTTATAATTCACTAATTTTATTTGATGAAAAACTGTAATTTTTGAATATCGGATCTGTAACAAATGAGAAAGTCCCCATTATAGTGAAAAGAAGCCTGAAAAAAAAAACCCCAAAAAGATCAACTTTAAAAATTAAATTGTTTAACTTATCAATTAAAAAAATTAAGGGCGAACAACTCGATTAACCCAAGTTGATTGATACGGCACAATTCAATCAGTACATATATTATTGTTAGTAGTTGGCGTAATGATCACCGCCTCCACTGTTGAACCTTAAAATCACGAGTTCGACTCTTGTGATCTCCTTGACCAAAAAAAAAAAACAGTAAATATACTAGTTCCAAAACTTTTCATCAAATTTCTTTCACCAACTAATGTGGCGCACTTATGTCCATTAAGAATTTTTTTTATTTTTATTTTATGGTAGTAGATGATGTGAGCCATTTGATAATAAAAAGTTAGTGGAAAAAATTGGTTAGAGTAGCAAAAGAGTCCAATTCAATTAACAAAAAGAAATATATTACTTGTATCTAATTTGAGAATTTAATCTAAAAATTTAATTAATTATAATTATTGAATTAAAAATAAAATTAGAACAAATAACTAATCCAACAATTCTAGTGAACAAATTTATACTACATACTAAAATAATTAATTTAGGAGAAAGAATGTTCCGGAAAATTTTCCTCTCTAAATCATTTTTCTTTTAATTTTAAATTATTTAATTGGTCTGTTCCAATTAAATTCCAACATGTGCTATGTAATCACTTACAACTTTTTGATAATTACTTCATATTTATTAACTATTTTATCTGTAAATTTTTATAAAATACTAATTCAACACATTAATAATAAACTTTCTAATAATAATAGAATGGATTAGGGGTATGCGTCACGGTATGGGTAAAAATAGGGGTGACGGTAATGATAATAAGATATTATAAATTTTAACTTTTAGAGGTGATTTATTGGTTATGGTCTGTCTTTAAATAACTCAGATGTCTCAAGTTTAATTCCTTCTCACATTTTTTAAGAGTTAGTCACTTTTGTTCTTTTAGGGACATGTTCTATACCATTACCAACTCAAGTCAAGGTAATCATTCATTGAAATTGAGAAAATAATCGGTATAAGTTTAAACACCTCATACAAAAAAATATTATAAATTTCATATTTCGCATCATGCAACTACTAATATCTTCTAATTACGTATAGCATTGTTAACACAAATTCAATGCATTGTTTTGGTCGGCTCGGGAAGCTTCAAGCATGTAACTAACCTTTCTTAGTCCCCAAACGACATTTACATACGTGGCAACTGATAATTGGCAATAGCTAATCTTGGGGAATACTTTGAGTTTGATCTTTGTTGCGCTCCATTGATTTTTTTTCGCGCGCCCCGAAAATGTTTCGAGAAACTCTTACTTTGTACCCTAAAAAATTTAAATTTTTTATTTTATACCCTTAAAAATATTTTTTTTTTACATTGTATCTTCAATATATTAAAAATGTTATAATGTGGTCATTACGTTACTTATTCCATCAAAATCCACCCTACTAAAATTGATAGAATAAGTAACAAAAATTAATTTTACAACGCTTTTAATATGTTGAGGGTATAATATAAAAAATATTAACTTTGAGGGTATAAAGTGTCTTAAATCTTTCAGTGTGAAAAGTATAATTTGCCCAAAAAGGAAAGAAAATTGGAGAGGAGAAGTAACGATTGGGTTCCCCGATAAATATCTCACATGGACGAAACTACCCATTCAAGGATTTTTTGGCTTTTTTATTTTCATGCCCAGAAACTATTATATATTATTTTAGAGGTTGGCAACCCTCAAAGTTTTATATTTCCAGTAGAACCCAAAATGTTCAGTTATTAACAGCTTTTGGACATAAATTTTTTCTCCACCATTGCTTTCGTCATTCATTCTTAAACCATCTTTTTCTTTTTCTTCCTTTCTTTTTTTGTCGTGTTTAAGTTTTTTTATGGGATTCAAGACAACCATGTGATGCTACCACAAAACTACCTCACAAATTGTGAACTATGTGTAAAATTTTAGAATATGAGTGAGATTGAAGATAAAAGAATGATATAAAAATAAGACACAAAGAATAACGTGGTTTAGTAAATTATCTACATCTATGGACCTAACCCGTTATAGACTACAATTGATGTATAATAGAAGGTAATTAATTATATAGGGCTCAACCCTATTTATACACGAGATAAATCATACATGTCTTCATCAGATGCATGAGTGTTCTAAGGTGGTGGCTAGTATAAATAATATTGATTTATTATAAAAAAAATAGTTGTGTGTTAATTAGTTCTCGATGAGGTCACTTTGATTCAAATGAAAAAAGTGATGCATACAAACTATTAATTGACCTCAAATCAGTTGTTGAAATCGAAAAAAAAATAAAAAATTGAGATGCGACCATGAAAAGTGACATTGAATTTGATTTCATAGGAGAAAGAGCGAGCACATGATCTCAATGGTTTAAGAGCCCACACCAAAAAGTTATATCGTGAATCTTTTTATTTATGGTAAATGCACTTCGTCATTTACATATGACATCCGCGCACGTAGAGTGCACGTACAAAGCACGTGGCCATGAATATTTATGGTTTATCACATTTTGTTTTGAATTCAATTTATTTTTTGGAATTACTACATCAGTCCAATGCATAAATTTTTTAGACTATTTCATAAAATTAAAGCCATGCATCAAATAAATCTTTTATATGAAACTAAAAAATCAGAATTTTATTTGATTTTGAAATGCATTGCAGTGTATGTAAAGAACAACTGATTATAAGTTCAATGAATTTGGACAGAATCAAGAATACACTAAACCCATAGTGCCCCACCAATGGATCAAATGTCAAAAGACATGGTAAGAGGATTTGATTTAATGGTCCAAAGAGGATCCACATCTACTTATGCCTTAAATTAATAGATCACATTGATTAATGTCAATTCGATATGTTAAATTTTTTTACTGTACTTCATATATATAACTAAATCTAATTCTATATTTAGGCGATCTGATGATGGTTGTTACAATTATGTAAATCGATTATCTCATATTTTTTGCATTGCTTAGATACTTTCTCTCAAGCCCTAGATATTTCTAGTGATTGCTAACGACAATGACTTTTGATTGATCGTCAAGGTTGTCTTTGTTACGATCTTACATGAATAGAGAATGGTTGTAGTGTTTTGAATAGTTTGAAGCTTAAACCGATTCACGATATGAGTTTAATGTTTAACCATATTTTCTTTCTAGAGATTTATGTATACTAATTTTCTCTGCATAAATGGTTTGGATAGTCCCTCTATATTTTACATACATGTATTGGGTTTCTTACATTTTTTTGAAGATTATTCTCTTTATGCCATTGATTTTATTTATCAACTCAAATTCAGAATGCACAAATCTTGAAAAATTGTGGGTTGTTTATGTAATGTCCTTTCTTTGAAATTGTAGTGAATTTTCAAATCAAAGATCAATTCATAGAAACTTTAGATTGAGATTGGAGTAGATGTGATTTGTTGGATTATAAGCTCTATTTGATTTGATATTTTTATGAACCAATTAAAGCATAATTAATTTATCCACCTGGAATCCAATCTCTTCCAAGCCTAGCTTAGCAAAGAACTTGTGCTCTTAAATATATGTTGGTGGGATGGACTAGGGTTAGAGCATGAGAGCGAAGGTTTAATTTGGTCAGGGCATAAGGTAACCTCTAATCCAAGGCGACACAAGGTTAAGGTGAAACACCATCAAGCAAGGCAAGGGAGGGAAATACCCTAGCCTAGACCTATCTATTGCCATTTTTTCTATGCTTTCAGTAGTCTTATTATTTGCCTTTTTACCATCTAAGTTTTTCATTTGATTAGTCTTATTTTCTAGCGATGTAGGGAATATATACCTTACCTGAACATGTCTTGTTGTCATCGTTACTTTATATTCGATAATCCTAATCCTATTGTCATTCAATCTAAATTGTATTATTGTCATATAAACAATCACATTATGCCATCCTAATAGGAGCAGTTCTAAAGACCTTAAATCATAGGGGCTTTATAGCAAATGCCATAATTTGAAACATCACATTGATTTCTCAAGGGTAGTTTTGACATACTAAAATTTAAAGTTGTCTTCGTCTCTCCCCCAGTTGTACAAGCACATCTTCCACTCTTATATCTAATCAGAAACCTATTTTTCTTGTCTCTCTGAATGTGTTTTTTGTCTGGGTTCCCTATTTTTCAGAAACCTTATATATCATCATTTGTTACGGTTGTTTTGATTTGAATTTCAATGTAGAGACCCTAGGCTTTTGTCCGGGGTTATAGAGTTTTTTTTTTTTTTTTTTGTAATCATAAAATGTTCAAGTTTGATCTTATATGATTGTGTGGTTGTAAATTTGTTGCTTGATTTTTAATTTCAATGGAATACGGTACGGTATCAGAAAAGACTTTAGTTTCTTCGATACATAAGGGAAATAAGCATGAATTTGCCTTTGTGATGAAACAACAATTGGAATATACGCCGGAGGGGTGTTGGGTCGAAAATGAGTCACAAGGTCTCAGATTGAGGTATTCAGTAATGGAGTTTCTAAATTCCAGTCTTAAGAGGGTTAAGAGTTGTAGGGGCAATAAGGTGAGTTAGAAAGATTTGGAAATACCCTTTGAGAAAGATGAATTAATAGTTGATGTAGAGAATATGGTGAATAATGACGCAATGATGAAAGATAAAGGTGATGTCCTAAGAAAAAAGATGAAAGATAAGGGCAATAAGATGAATCATTTGATGGGAGATAATAGAGAGAAAGTAGATTCGGTGAGTGATGAGGAAAAAATTAGTTGTTGACATGGAAAAAATAATTGAGATGCAACATTAAAAAGTAACATAGTATTTGATTTTATGGGAGATAATAGGAAGCACATGGTTTTAGTGTTTTATGAGTATGAATGAAAATGTTGTATAGCCATTCTTATTAGTGATGCACTTTGTTCGTTTAGATATGAAATCTATGCACGCAGAGTGCACGTAAAATGCCTGTGACCACAAATTCTTGTAATTTATCAAAATTTAGTTTAAATTCTATTTACATTTTAATTTACTGCATTAGTCCAAAGCTTATTCAATGCTTACAAATCACCAAATATAAGTTGTTGATGCTATTTTATAAAATGACAGATATGCATTAAGTAAATCTTGTATTAAATTATACCAAATTAGAATTCTTAAAACTAATTTGATTTTGAAATAGATTGATATGTGTGTAAAGAAATTTATCATAATATCTCCATTTGCAAAATTTATATCGGCTTAAATAATGAGTTTCTAAAGAATAACTGATTGCAAGTTTACTAAATTTAAACATAACTGAAAACATACTAAATCGATATTGTAAAAGACATGGTACGGGCATTTTATTTGATGATCCAAAGAGGATCCATATCTAAACATGCGATAAATTAATATAAAAAGAATTACACTCAAACTCTCTGAGTTTTGTCACTTAATCACTTAGACCCATGAAATTTAAAATATTACATACAGACCCCTGAGGTTTATAGGCGCGTAACACTTAAACCCCCGCCGTCAATATTTGTTAGAAAATCCGTTAGCAAATTACACCCAAACCCCCTTGAAATTTGTATGGGTGTAATATTTAGACCCCTTAAATTTAAAATGTTATACTTAGATAAAAAATATTCTAATCAAAGATATAATATTAAATACTTTAAATTTCATAACTAAAATTCAAGTTCTATTATGTCATTTATTGATATAAAGTCAAAAATGAAAATCTAATTTTTAAAAAAAAATCATAATTAGTATACAATTATACTATCTATTGGAATAAAACTAAAAAAATAAACAAGGGGCCAAACTGTAATAAACACAATATCTTCTATCTTTAATTGAGATATTTTGTTCGTTTAATAGATATATTTAGACCTTTCAAATTTAAAATGTTATACTTAGAAAAAAATATTTCAATCAAAGATAGAATATCAAATATTTTAAATTAATTTTACAACCAAAATTCATGTTATATTATGTCATTTATTGATATAAAATCAAAATCAAAATTCAATTTTTCTTAAAAAAATTATAATTAATAAACAATTATACTATATATTGGAATAAAAATAAAAAAATAAACAAGGGGTAAAACTATACCGGACACAATATCTTCTATTTTTAATTGGGGTAGTTTGGACGTTTAATAGATAGTATAATTGTATACTAATTATGATTTTTTAAAGAAAAAAATAGATTTTTATTTTGAATTTTATTTCAATAAATGACATAATATAACATAAATTTTGGTTGTAAAATTTAAAATATTTTATATTTTATATTTGATTGTATTATTTTTTGTCTAAGTATAATATTTTGAACTTGAGGGGTCTAAGTATTACACGCTTATAAATTTCAGGGGGTCTGAGTATAATTTACTAACGGATATTCTAATGGACATTGACGGTGTGAGTTTAAGTGTTACGGGCGTACAAACCTCAAGGAATCTGTATGTAATATTTCAAATATCAAGAGGTCTAAGTAATTAAGTAACAAACTTAGGGGGTTTGGATATAATTCTCCCATTAATATGTCATAGCGCTTTGATGCCAACCCGATGTTAAAATTTTGATTGTACTTCATATATAAAACTAAATCAAGTTCTATATTTAGTCAATCTTATGGTGTTTATTACAAGTATGTAAATAATTAATTGATGTTTTTTATGCATTTCTTAGCCCCTTTCTCTAAAGGTCTAGAATTGCAATTGATTGATACCAACAACTACTTCTACTTGGCTATTAAGGTTCTCTCTATTATGATATTAAGTTAATAAACAATAGTTTGCAGTCTTTCTCATGTTTTGAAGCTTAACCCATTCACCTATCAGTTCAAGATTTAACATCTTTTGTCTCTATATATTTATGTATATTGATTTTCTATTTGTAAATGGTTTGGATAGTCTCTTTCTATTTCACATATTTAAGACTTCTTACCTTTTTTTGCGGATCATTTTCTTTCTACAATTGATCTTATTTATTAACTAAAATTCAGAATATTCAAATATTAGAATTGAAACACCATAAAGCAAGGTAAAGGAAGGAAGTACCCTAGCCTAGATTTGTCTATTACCATTTTTTTTTTTTTGCTTTCAATAGTCTTATTATTTGCCTCATTTCCATATAAGTTTTTCATTTGGTTAGTCTTATTTTCTAGCGAGTGTGGGGAATATAGACTCTACCTAAACCTGCCTTGTTGTCTTCTCTACTTTATATTTGATTGTTCTATTGTCATTGAATCTAGATTTTATTATTGACATATAAGAACTGTCATTATGACATCTTAATGGAAGCAATTCCATAGACCTTAAATTATAGGGGCTTCATAACAAATACCATAATTTGAAACATCACATTGATTTGTAAAGGGTAGTTTTGACATATTAGAATTTAAGGTCGTCTTTGTCTCTCCCCCAATTGTACAAGAACATTGTCCACACTTATCTCTCATCAGAAACCTATTTTTCTTGTCTCTCTGAATGTGTTTTTCGACTGGATTCTCTAGAAATCAACACTTGATATGCAATTAAATAAATATCTATATATCATCCTTTGTCGAGGTTGTGTTGATCTAAATTTCAATCTACAGACCCTAGGCTTTTGCCTGGGTTCTAGTTTTATTTCTAATTATAAAAGATTCAAGTTTGATCTCTTATGATTATGTGGTTGTAGATTTGTTGCTTGATTTGTGTTTTCAATGGAAGACGATATGGTATCAGATGAGACTTTAGTTTCTTTCGATATATAGGAAAAATAAGCGTGAATTTGCCTTTGAGACGAAGCAACAATTGGAATATGTTGGGAATGCTAGGTCAAAAATGAGCCACAAAGTCTCAAAATAAGGTATTCAGTAATGAAGTTTTTAAGAATTTTAGTAATAAGAGGATAAAGAGATGTAGGGGACAATAAGGTGAATAAAAAGGATGTGAAAATACCCTCGATGAAAGATGAATATATGGTTGATGTGGAAATCTGGTGAATAATGAGGCGGTGATGAGAGATACGGATGATGTCCTAAGAAAAAAGATAAGAGACCAGGGTGATGTCCTAAGAAAAAAAATGAGATAAGGACAGTAAGATGGATCATTTGATGGGTGACGATAGGGAGAAAGTGGATTCGGTGAGTGATGAAGAGGAAAAAATTAGTTGTTGACATGAAAAAAATTAATTGTAATGCGACATTCAAAAGTGACATAGTATTTGATTTTATGGAAGATAATAGGGAGCACATGATTTTAGTGATTTATGAGCTTAAATGAAAATGTTGCACAAGGAATCTTATTAATGGTCCACTTTGTTCGTTTAGATATGAAATCTATGTACGTAGAGTGCACGTACAATGCTTGTGACCACGAATACTTGTAACCTCGAAGACTTGTGATCTCGAATACTTGTGATTTAACAAACTTTAGTTTAAATTTTATTTATATTTTAATTTATTACATTATTCCAAAGCTGATTCTATACTTACAAATTACCAATATATAGATTATGCCTGAACCTTCCTTGTTGCCTTCTCTAATTTATATTTGATAATTCTATTGTCATTCAATCTAGATTTTATTATTGACATATAAGCACTGTCATTATGGCATCCTAATGGGAGTAGTTCCAAAGACCTTAAATTATGGGGGCTTCATAACAAATACCATAATTTGAAACATCACATTAATTTCTAAAGGTAGTTTTGGCATACTAGAATTTAAGGTTGTCTTTGTCTCTTCCCCAATTGTACAAGAACATCGTCCACTCTTATATCTCATCAGAAACCTATTTTTCTTGTCTCTCTGAATGTGTTTTTCGATTGGATTCTCTAGAAATCAACACTTGATATATGATTAAATATATATCTATATATTATCATTTGTTGAGGTTTTTTTGATTTGAATTTCAATCTGGAGACCCTAGGCTTTTGTCTGGGTTCTAGATTTTTTTTTGTAATCATAAAAGGTTCAAGTTTGATATTTTATGATTATGTGGTTTTAAATTTGTTGCTTGATTTGTGTTTTCAATGGAAGATGGTACGGTATCAGATGAGACTTTAGTTTCTTCGATACATAGGGAAAATAAGCGTGAATTTGCCTTTGTGATGAAGCAACAATTGGAATATGTGGGGCTATTAGGTCAAAAACGAGTCACAAGGTCTTAGAATGAGGTATTCAATAATGAAGTTTTTATGAATTTCAATCTTAAGAGGGTTAAGAGTTGTAGGGGACAATAAGGTGAGTTAGAAGGATGTGAAAAATACCCTAGGTGGAAGATGATTAATGGTTGATGTGGAAATCTGGTGAATAATGAGGCGGTGATGAGAGATAAGGATGAGGTCCTAAGAAAAAAGATGAGATAAGGACAATAAGATGGATCATTTGACGGGTGACGATAGAGAGAAAGTGAATTCGGTGAGTGATGAGGAGGAAAAAATTAGTTGTTGACATAAAAAATCAATTGCGATGCGACATTCTAAAATGACATAGTATTTGATTTTATGGAAGATAATAGAGAGCACATGATTTTAGTGATTTACGAGGTTGAACGAAAATGTTGCAAAGTGCATCTTATTAGTGATGCACTTTGTTTGTTTAGATATGAAATCTATGCACGCAGAGTGCACGTACAATGCTCGTGACCACAAATACTTTTGATTTACCAAACTTTAGTTTAAAATTTATTTATATTTTAATTTATTACATTATTCCAAAGCTAATCCAATGCTTATAAATTACCAAATATAAGTTGTTGAAGCTATTTCATAAAATGACAGCTGTGCATTGTGTAAATCTGGTATTAAATTTTATTAAATTAGAATTTTTAAAACTAATTTGATTTTGAAATGGATTGCTATGTGTGTAAAGAAATTTAACATAATCTCTCCGTTTGCAGAATTCATATCGTTTTAAAGAGTGAGTTTGTGAAGAATAATTGATTGCAAGTTCACTAAATTTAAACATAATTGAAAATATACTAAATCGATATGTTGAAGACATGGTAAGGGCGATTTATTTGATGATCCAAAGAGAATCCATATCTAAACATGCGATAAATTAATATATCATAGCG
Organism: Ilex aquifolium; assembly: GCA_951799425.1. Taxonomy (NCBI): domain Eukaryota; kingdom Viridiplantae; phylum Streptophyta; class Magnoliopsida; order Aquifoliales; family Aquifoliaceae; genus Ilex; species Ilex aquifolium. The sequence continues at coordinate 12,423,993 of OX637394.1, read as the reverse complement.
CATTGATGCCAATCCGAACTGTTGAAATTTTGATAGTACTTCATATATAAAACTAAATTAAATTATATATTTAGGCAATCTTATGGTTGTTATTATATGTATGTAAATTAAGTAATTGATATTGTTTTTCATTTCTTAGCCCCTTTCTCTCAAGGATACCGGCAACTACTTCTAGTTGGCCATTGAGGTTCTCTCTATTATGATCTTAAGTAAATAGACAATAGCTTGTGGCGTTTCGCATGTTTTGAAGCTTAACACATTTATCATATGAGTTTAAGGTTTAACATCCTTTCTCTCTATGGATTCATGTATGTCAATTTTCTATGCGTAAATGGTTTAGGTAGTCTTTTTATATTTTACATCCATATACAAGACTTCTTACCTTTTTTTTTTTGCAGATAATTTTCTTTCTACAATTGATCTTATTCATCAACTCAAATTCGGGATATTCAAATATTAGAATATTGAAATACCATCAAGCAAGGTAAGGGAAGGAAGTACCTTAGCCTATACATGCCTATTGCCATTTTTTTTTCTTTACTTTCAGTAGCCTTATTATTTGCCTTATTGCCATCTAAGTTTTTCATTTGGTTAGTCTTATTTTCTAGCGAGAATGGAGAATATAGACTTTGCCTGAACTTGCCTTGTTGTCATTTCTATTTTATATTCGATAGGTCACTTATCATTCAATCTAAATTTTATTATCGACATATAAAAAATGTCATTATGCCATCCTAATGGGAGTAGTTCCAAAGACCTTAAATCATAAGGGCTTCATAACAAATACCATTATTTGAAACATCACAATGATTTCTCAAGGGTGGTTTTGGTATACTAGAATTTAAGGTCATCTTTGTCTCTCCCCCAATTGTACAAGAGCATCGTCCACTCTTATATCTCATCAGAAATCAATGTTTTTTGTCTCTCTGAATGTGTTTTTCAACTAGATTCACTCGAAATCAACACTTGATATGCAATCAAATATATACCTATATATCATCCTTTTTACGGTTGTTTTGATTTGAATTTAAATCTGGAGAACCTAGGCTTTTGTATGGTTGTTCTAGGTTTTTTTGTAATCATAAAGGGTTCAAGTTTCATCTTCTATGATTGTGTGGTTGTAGATTTGTTGCTTGATTTTTATTTTCAATGGAAGACTGTATGATATCAAATGAGACTTTAGGTTCTTCGATACATAGGGGAAATAAGCATGAATTTTCCTTTGTGATGAAGCAACAATTAGAATATGCTGGGGTGCTAGGTCGAAAACGAGTCACGAGGTCTCAGAATGTATATTCAATAATGAAGTTTCTAAGAATTTCAGCTTTAAGAGGGTTAAGAGTTATAGGGGCAATAAGTGAGTTAGAATGAGGTGGAAACACTCTCGGTGGAAAGATGAATTAATTGTTGATGTGGAAATCTGGTGAATAATGAGGCGGTGATGAGAGCTAAAGGTGATGTCCTAAGAAAAAAGATAAGAGATAAGGGCAATAAGATGAATCATTTGATGGGTGATGATAGGGAGAAAGTGGATTCAGTGAGTGATGAAGAGAAAAAAATTAGTTGTTGACGTGGAAAAAATCAATTGAGATGCGCCATTGAAAAGTGACATAGTATTTGATTTTATGGAAATGGTGATTTACAAGCATGAATGAAAAATGGTGTACTGTGAATGTTATTAGTGATGCACTTTCGTTTAGATATGAAATTTATGCACGTAGAGTGCACGCACAATACTCGTGACCACAAATACTTATGATTTGATACCAAAATTAAGTTTAAATTCTATTTACATTTTAATTTACTACATTAACCCAAAGCTTATTCAATGCTTACAAATCACCAAATATAAGTTGTTGAGGCTATTTCATAAAAGGACAACTATGCATTAAGTAAATCTTGTATTAAATTATACCAAATTAGAATTCTTAAAGCTAGTGTGTAAAGAAATTTAACATAACCTCTCCATTCACAGAATTCATATCGGTTTAAATAATGAGTTTGTGAAGAATAACTGATAGCAAGTTCACTAAATTTAAACATAACTAGTAACATACTAAAGTGATACTGTTGAAGGCATGGTAAGTGCATTTTATGTGATGATTTGAAGAAGATTCATATCTAATTGAGAAAAATTAATATATCATAACATATTGATGCCAATTGTGGGGTTTTCGTGCAACAACCATTCTGGGTTTTTTCGTGCAACAACAAAAAGCATGGTTACTAATTACGCTTTGTAACAAATAATTTTTTCGACAAATTTTTTGTTTAAAAGCGGGATTGTTGACTCCGTTTTTTTAACAAAAGCGGGGTTTTTTGACCCTATTTTTATAAAGTGCTGTAATTTGGTAAATATGTTTAAAAGTACCGTATTTCGGTAAATATAATACCACAGTGCATGTGGTATAATAATCTCACCAACAGTATAAGCCAAGACAAAGAACAAACTGCCCTTCTCACATGCACCAGCTCAAACTTGATGAAAGTGTTGTACTTTCTCCAACCAGCCACTCTCGTTCAATCTCTTCGACAGTGCAAAAGACAAAGAATGAACGTCCAAAACCGAAAGTTGTTCGAGTTCAACAAATTGAACATCCATTTTAAGAAGATCATCAGGCATTATCGGATATATTGTTAATGCTTTGTTTGATTTTTTTTTGGAACATATTTTAAGAAATTTTATTTGCTTTTTTGGACAAATTTGTTTCCAAACTCGAAAAATAAGTGGATAATTTTTTATCATTAGGTCTTCTCCTCATAATAAAATCAGATTTTTTTAGCTTCACAACAATGGTTATTGGTTGGTTTGTTTGCTTCCTTTTTTTTTTTTTTTTAATATATTCGGAAAAATCAGTCACTTTTTTGGTGAAATTTGTTTCCAAACTCGGAAAATCAGTGGATGATTTTTGATCATCAAGTCTTCTCCTCATAACAAAATCAGATTATTTATGATAGGAATGAGCATCAACAAAGGCATCCTTGTAAATTAACAAATACTCTTATTTTTTATGGGTCCCACAAACCTACAAACCGATCCAAACAAACAAAGTGAAGGATTGGAAATGAAGATGCTCTATGCCTTTCTAACCCATGGGGATGGAATGGGTTGGAAATGATACTCCAATCTAATGTTTTAAAACTCGGTCCGACCCGGCGGGTTGACTCGGTAAACCGGAGCTTAAACCAGGTCGATTTAGTTATTGAATCGTTCAAGCAAAGGAATCGAACAAAATCCGTTGAACTGACCGATTTTGTAACAAAATCTCTGAACCGGATGGTTTAGAACAAATCGGACGAGTTGATTCGAATGCTATAAAAGGAGGTTCTCGGCATTTTTGCCCAAATTCATTCATCTTTGCCTCTATTTCTCCTCGTCTTCAACGAGGCGACTGGTCACCCCACCCTCACCCCTCTCTCTCTCTCTCTCACACACACACACATAACACATCACTCAATCGAAGACTCGAATTGCCCAGATTCTTCAATTCAACTCTTCGATTCAGGTTATTTGACTCAACTCTTCGACTCCGCTTTTTGACTCACAGGCTCACAAAACTACAATAGATATTCGGTTCTTCAGGTATTACGTTTCTCTCTCTCTCTCTCTCTCTTCACATACATTCACTTTCTTCTTCAAGAATTAGGGTTTTACTTTCTACTTTGATATGATCAATGATCTCTGAGACCTCTTCAATTTTTCAATTGAAATTTGTGTATCGCTTCTTCTTTGCAGTTATGGCTTCATGTTTGGCTGAGAATCTGCTCGAAAACCCTCTCCTCCTCATTCTTAAATTGGTAACTTCCTTGCTTCTCTCTACTTGCGCATTAAGCATTCTATTTTGGCCTATTACGTTTCCCTTGTATTATATTGTAGAATTAATTAATTTCTATTTGTATAAATTTTGGCCTATTTCAATTAATTATGGGCTTTAATTAATTGTGGTTGTTGGTATTGGATACATATTTGATGATTTTAGGGGTTTTTATTTGATCTAATATACATTAATTTTCATAATTATTGTGATTTTTAGCTTACTAGTAATGCACGATGTGCGCACAAAAATAAATTTAGATAATATTATTTTTATAAAAAAATTAAATTATATGTGTAATTAAATTAAATAATAAATTAGCTTCCGAATAATTAATCTGTATTTTACTTATTATTACATTTAATTATTAATTTATTCCATAAGTTTTTGAGTAACTAATATGTTATTTATTTAGGTATCTCTTCGATCCCTTTAAATATTTACACATCTAATTATATTATAGAATAATTAATTTTTATTTTGTTACATAGATTGATTAGATCGCTTATAATATTATTATATTATTGTATACTGAAAAATAAAATATGACATATATTTGACTGTGGAATTCAACTTAATAACTACGTATGTATAATAATTAACATATATATGACTTTACTTCTTCATATTGATATATGTAATTTTATGTAACTGTACTATTAATAAATGAGTTCAAAAGAATTTAAAAGTCCTTATAAAAAAAGTTCAAAACAAATTACAAAACAAATAGGTGTAAAAAAAATTAGAAAAGTATATAGGTGAGTATAATTGACTTTATCATAATACTTATGATAACATGTGTATAATAATTTAACATATATAAGATAAGACTACACTTTTTCATATAAAATAATTGCACTACTAATAAATAAATTCAAAAGAATTTATAAGCCTTTATAAAAGAGTTCAAAATAAATTGAAAGTCAAATAGGTGAAAAAAATAAAAATTAGATAAAAGTATATAAGTGTGTATAATTGATTTTATCATAATAATTAGGGATAAAATAAGAAATCAAAAGTTTTTCATATATGCTGACATTTATAAGTAGTATATAGAATAGATATAGATTTATAATTATTTTTATTTTTTTATTATATGACATGTTCGACCAGTGACCCAACAGTTGAACTAATGACTCATTGACCCGATTTCTTTTCCAGGTTAATATGCAAACCGGATTTTAAAACTATGCTCTAATCCCATGCGACACATTCCTCGAAGCAAACATGGCCGTTGTTATTGTTTGGCTAATGTCATTATTTTCCATTAGGGCTTCTAACATTGTTACAGGCAAGGGGTCTGGATGAAACACGTTACAAATGTTAAGGGGTGACTGTGCTATTTTTATAATATTAGGGAGACTCTAGGGGTGTAGATAAAATTTACCACAATTTTTATTATCTCCTTATGAACATTGTAATTATGCCATTCTAAAGGGAATACTTACAAATACCTTAAATCGTAGGGGCTTCACAACAAACATTGGAATTTAAAACATCACATTGATTTGTTAGGGTAGTTTTGGCATAGTGAAATTAGATCGTCTCTGTCTCTCCCTCTCCTCAATTGTGCAAGTTCATCGTCTCCTCCTATATCTCATCAGAAAACCTATTTTTCTTCTCTGTCCGATTCTGTTTTTCGATTGGATTAAATAGAAATCACTATTTGATATTGCAACAAATATATAAGTGTATCGCAATCCTTTTTTGCGGTTTTATTGATCTGATTTCAATCTGGAGACCCTAGGCTTTCCTCTGGGTTTCTAGGGTTTTTTTGTACGCGGAGAGGCTTGAAGTTAGATCTCAGATGCTTGTGTGGTTGTAGATTTCTTGTCTGGTCTGTGTTTTCGATGGAAAATGGTACGGAATCAGATGAGCTTTTGGTTTCTTCTATTCGCAGGGGACATAAACGGGAATTTGCCTTTGTGATGAAGCAACAAATGGAATATGCCGGGCTATTGGGTCGGAAACGAGTCACGAGGTCTCAGAATGGGGTACTCAGCAATGGAGTTTCGAAGAATTCGAGTCCTAAGAGGGTTAAGAGTTGTAAGGGGAATAAGGTGAGTAAGATGGAAGCCGAAATACCCTCGGTGGAAAATGAGCAAATGGTTGATGTGGAAAATTTCGTGAATGATGAGGCGGCGATGAGAGAGAAGGGCGATAAGGTGGACCTTGTGACTGGAGAGGATAGGGAGAAGGTGGATTTGGCGAGTGAAGAGGAGGAGCCCCAGAGCGATGTGGTGGATCTTAATAGTGATGATGAGAGGAAGTGTACTTTGGTGGAATCAGCAATCAGAGAGGGAGAACCTATCGATGTGGTGGAGAAACCGGTGTGCGAAGAAGAAACCAAGAGCAACAAGGGTTTGAAAAATGAGAATGGGGAGACACAGATTAATCTTGGTGAATCGCTGAGCGATGAGGATGAACTGAAGGATGCTGTGGTGGAACCCATGAGTGAAAACTTGCAATTGACAGAGGATCAAGTTAAACAGAGCAATGCAGAGGAAGTTCCAATCTGTGAGAATTTTGAAATCGTTCAAGTTGATACACCTTCCAAAGAATTTGGAATTCTTGGTGGTCAAGGAATTGAAGAGAGTGCTTTGGTTGAGAAACACATGAGGCGGATTACTCGTTCAGCTTTGAAATCGAAGGGAGAGGTTTCTGAGGCATTGGGGTCAAATGAGGTGAAGACTGAGGAAGTGGCAGAGAGTGATGTGACGAGCTCAGTGGTTAATCCAGCAAAGAAGTTGGAAATGAAGATGTCAAAGAAGGTTGAGTTGAAAAGGGTTCCAACAAAGTTAAAGGAGCTGCTTGAAACTGGTTTTCTCGAGGGTTTAGCTGTGCGGTACATTCGTGGCTCGAAGGTAAATTTAAATTCCTTTTTTGTGCATTATGCTGTGCATGAATTGCCATCTGGATCTGATGTGTGTTTGTTTTCACTCTCTTTACTCTATTACAACATTTTAGGTGAGAGGGCCTTCGGACATTGGACTTCAAGGAATCATCAAAGGCTCTGGGATACTATGCTTTTGTGATACGTGCAATGGAACTGAAGTAAGTTTCATATATTCATTTCATTCAGGATAGCCGTGCACCAACTGGTTCTTATATTCTATTGTTCCATAGATGATTCAACTCAAGGACTATAGATAAAAGGAAGACTTATTGTCGTAACAATCTTATTATTGTAGATCTTTGTTTTGGTCAATGTAGGTGGTGACCCCGAATCTATTTGAGTTGCATGCGGGTAGTGGAAATAAACGTCCACCTGAGTATATCTATTTGGAGAATGGGAACACCCTTCGAGATGTGTTAAACACGTGCAAAAATGCTAGCCCAGATGCTCTGGGAGTAGCTATCCAAATGGCAATTGGTTGTTTATCTGGAGAAACCCCTACTTTTTGTCTGAATTGCAAAGGTTGTTTGTACTACTCGGTTTTGATAGGTGATATTTTGCATGAGCTACCTTTTCTGCACAGAGAATTTGACCTTTTGTCTTTGATGCTTTGTAGGGTCTATACCTGAAGCTGGTGTTGGTAAAACAACGTTACTATGTGACTCATGTCTTGTCCTAAAAGAGTCTCGACCTTTCTCTACTCAAATGTGTGATGACAGTGATAGGTAGTTATCATCAGTTAAACTTTCACAAAAGTTGTTATTTGTGTATCTTTTCTTTGATTCTGGGATTTTCTCTTTTCTGGGAGTCACCTTGGCTGATACAATTTTTTAGCGTCTGATATGGATGCATTATTCATATGTCAATGGGACTACTAACTGGATCTTATCGAAAAAAATGGGACTACTAAATGGAAAATCCAATTGACAGACAGTAGAAGTCAAAAAATACAGGTTACATTAGGAGCCTCATTTACAGGGTTTTACCTTTCTTTTATTATCTTTTGAAAATATATACAGCAATGTCCATATGAAGAAAATGATCAAATGAAAATTATATTGGGTGGGTCCATGAAGGATGTAGTTTATACTATAAAGAGGGGCCCGTTATTCAGTTGAGAACATAGGATGAATTGAACTGTTTTGTGGCCCTTTAAAGGATATTATACTTCAGAGGTTTTGTTTCAGAAAAAATAGGTTTTCGATATTTTGCAGTTGATTTATGATTTCTTTTTTGGGTTCGCTCTAGAAGCTCAACCCATCTGTTCATAATGTGTTCTCTGTGCTAGTTGGCAGTTTGTTCAAAACCTTTGTCCTGTTGTTAATAGCAGTCATCTTGAAAACTAGGTGCATTTCAAGCTAGACTAAGGGTTGGTCTAATAAGGCTTTAAGGTCTCAGATAAGGTGGATAGCAAGTTAGCAATCAGTACCAAACTACAGCATCTCTAAGGCTGGTGTTTAATTCAATCCATGAAAACCTAGGAAGCACGGACACTTCATTTTGGGCAGAGTGTCGGTGTCGGACACGTCTGGGACACGGACACGTTAAAATGAGTCTCCGATTTTTTTATTGTTAAATTTTTTTTAGGACACGTTTTGGACACGTTGGGGACACGCGGCCGACACGTTCAGGACACTTTGGGACATGCTGGGGACACGTTTTGAGATTTATTTTCAATTTTTTGAGAATTTTTTAGATAATTTTATAATTAAGAGTTATTTATATAATTTTAAAGGGATATGAGTCACAATCATAATATAAAACAAGTTATAATCACTACATTGAACATAGGACATTAATTTAACATAATTTTGGATATGAATATGAACTTATATACAAATGAAATAGTCTTTTAATATGAAAGTAATGTGAAAAAAAATGGGATTACAAAATTGGAGCTTTTGAAATTTGATGAAAATTAGTATTACGAAATGAAATATTTTTTAAAGTAAAAGTTGTAGAAGTCATTGATTATTGAATCATGAATGTTAATGTTGATTGTTGAATGTGTATCAGTATATTTTATATTGTACTTTTTATGCAGTGACATCATGATGTGAAGTTTTAGAATTAAGGAAATGATGAATTAAAAGATTATTATGATAATATTTTTATTTTATCACATGATTTTATATAAATATATATGTATATATATATAAAATACATATTATTTAACGTATCGCTAACGTGTCCGTGTCCTACTTTTTTGAAAAATTTCGTGTCGGCGTATCCGTGTCGTGTCGTATCCGTGTCCCGTATCCGTGTCCGTGTTTCTTAGATGAAAACATTAGTTGGTAATCTTTTTTTCTGAACAAGCTACATGGCCTTGTCCTTGAAGATTTCATTTTCGCTGCTGATGCGTCAATCTGTATGATATTAACTTGGTTATGAGTATGTTATCTGATCAAAGATTTACATAATCGACTAATGGAAAGTTTGAAGAGCTTTTCTGGTTACATATGAAATGAATGACGAGTGTTATCCACCATGTTATTGTGATTGAATAAAATGTTTCAAGCATATTTTGCCTTTAGTGGATATGTCTCGATTCTAAATTTAGTTTTCATATTCAATCATGTGTACAGACTGCTTCAGGATCAAAGTGGTGAAAAACTTGAAATATGGACTTAGCTGGACTCTCTTGACTTAACATGAAGTTTTTTGGATTTGAATAGAAAGATGACGATCTTTTCCCCTATTGTATTATCACTAACAAAGAAATCAGCACTAGACCCCTATTTTTAATTCGATATTGAATCGGGAATGAAACTTGCATAAGTTCTTGGGTTGGCCACCAGTAGTGGTCATTGCTTTTATGAAAGCGGAGCAGGGCTAATTGTTCGTACTTGCTCACTTGGTGGATTGATTAACTAGGTTAATTTTTCGTAATTTGTCTCTGAATGCCCCGCCCTCACCACTAGGTTGTTGGTCTACTAAGTAGGAAACACGAATACTTCCACAGGGGTGTCGTGGCAGTGTCGAACACCTGTTCGACACGGCTAGAAGTGTCCTGAGTAGTGAACTCATTCGAACAAGGTTAGGATACGTCTAGGACACGGTCAGGACACGGCCAAGATACGTTTAGGACATGGTTAGGACACGGCTATAAATTTTTTTATTAAAAAAATAACTTTTAACTATTAAAAGGGGAGTGCTTTTTACTTTTTTTAATATATTTTTTGTTATGTAACTTATATACTATGAATGTTAATAGATATCATGATGTTCGATGAAAATAGTAGATATTTAATTTGATCTATTTCAATTTTAATAAAAAAATAATATTTGCTAGGTCTTATTATTAATACTGTTATAATATATACTTTATTTTTAATATATTACAACTCTATTATTATTTTAAAAATATATTATATTATTTTAATAGTCGTATCCTTGCCGTATCTGTGTCCTATATTTTTGAATTGTCATATTTCCGTGTCTGTATCGTATCAGATACGACACCTGTGTCCGTATCCATGTTTCCTAGGCTACTAAGCACTTGCTCGCAATCCGTGGGGTGTGCTATGTGTGGCCAGAGTGGGCTCAATTGTTAGCCTTCATTTGAATCATATGAGGAGTTTTTTTTGCCTTTGTGGTGTCATTCTCATACTTACATTCTTGTTATTGATGATTTTATTTTCTCGGACCACAAAGACCTTAGTCATGTTTTTGGTTTCATTCCCATCAATAATAAATACCAAACTAGATGCTTTGGTAATTATAATATTCACTTCCTTAGTGAGATGTATGTGTATGTGTATGTGATTACAACATTTAGTATGAAAATAAGAACAAAGGCTTATTTGTAGTTTTAGATTTTGGTAATAAGAATAATAATGCGTATGTGCAGTTGCAAAAGCGATGAATAACAGGCATAGTGATGTCCTTGCATTTTCTGGCACTTCATCTAGTTTATGTCTATTTCATCTACACCATTGTCGTGAGTAGCTAACTAAATCAAGTATTATGTCCTAATCATTTGGGTTAAGCTATAAGCAGGGGCGGAGCCAGAATTTTGCCTCAGTGGGGGCAACCTAAATTTTTAAATTTCAAACTATAATTGTAACATTGTTTTCATCAAAATATGTATTCTTGATAAACTATTTATAAGCATAGTTACATAAAAAAAAATGTCATTTAGAGGCGTAACTTATGTATATACTTTGGTCCCAAAATACCCTATACTTTAAGAAAATTTCAAAATATTTAGGTCTGGACGAAGAATACGAAGGAAAAAAAAAAAAAGGCGTGGAAAAGAGCTACCAAAAGTTAGTTTTTAAGGGTTGAAAATTATATTAATATACTCCATACATTAAGAAAATTTTAGTGGGGCAAGTTTAAAAAATTCTTGAAATTTTTAAAATTACACCTAAGTCTCAAATTTTTTTAAAATTTCAGTGGGGGCAACTGCTAAGCGTGAAAAATGAGGAGGAGCTGCCAAAAGTTAACTTTTAAAGGTTAAAAATTATATTAATATACCCTATACTATAAGAAAATTTCAGTGGGGGCAAATTTAAGAAATTTTTGAAATTTTTAAAATTACACTTAGGTCCCAAAAATTTTTAAAATTTCAGTGGGGGCAGCTGCCCCCACTGCCCCCATACTAAATCCGCCACTGGCTATAAGAGCCCATCTTCACTATTCATTTCGGTCATGCACTATACGCTCATTTAAGTTAAGTATTTTTATATCTTTTCTTATTTTCAATGTTAATTTAATGTCTATCACTTTTTCTAATCGATGTCTCTATTAGCCTCCGTTGAACATGACTAAATCATCTTTAATCTAATCTCTCTCAACTTGTCCTTAATTGGAGCTACTCCTACCATTTCTCTAATACGGTTATTTCGTATCCAATCATTTCTAGTTTTTTTACACATCTACCTTAACATTCTCATTTTCGCTACACTCATTTTGTCACTATGTTGTTTCCTAGTTGTCCAACATTTCGTCCCATACAACATTATTGTCCAGTTCGGTAAAACTTGTCTTTTAATTTTATTGGTATTCTTCTATCACATAATATGCCATAGACTTTCCTCTACTTAAGCCAACCAACATTGATTTTATGAGTTACATTGTCTCCAATCTCTCCATCATTTTTAATGATCGATCCTAGATATCTAAATCCTTTACTCATTTGTATTTCTTGATTTTCAATCTTAACTTTTTCACTATGTCTATTTTTTCTATTATTAAAATTGTATTACATGTAGTCAGTCTTACTCCTACTTATTTTAAACCCTTTTGACTCTAGTGTCTCTTCAAATTTTTAGCTTATTGCTAATCCCCCTTCGAGTTTCATTTACTAAGACAATATCTTCCACAAATAGCATAAACAGTAGGACATCATCTTGAATGTGTCTAGTGAGTTCATTCATAATTAGAGCGAATAAGTATAGGATTAGGGTTGGTCCTTGGTTTAATCCAATCGTGATTGAAAATTCTTTACTTTCTCCCACGAAAGACCTAATTATAGTCATAGCCCCTTCATACATGTCATTTATCACCTCAATATACGTATTCGTCACTTTTTTTCTCTCAAGCACTCTACATATTATATTTCTAGGCAGTTTATTATATGCCTTTTCAAGATCTATAAACACTTTTTCTTCTCCATAGTTGATCTATTATGCATAAACCCAAACTGATTTTCCAAAAGTATAGTCTCAACTCTTAGGTGACGTTCCATGACCCTGTCTCATAGTTTCATTGTATGCTCATCAATTTTATCTCTCTATAATTATTACAATTTTGAATATCTCCTTTAATTTTTATAGATAGGTACTAAAATACTCTTTCTCCATTCATCGGGCATTTTCCTAGTAGCAATAATTCTAATGAATAATTTCGTTAGCCACGATACCCCATCATTCCCTAAGCACTTTCAAACTTCAATTGGAATCTTATTCGGTCCTAAAGCCTTGTCTAATTTTGTTTTCTTCAATGCAATTTCTACCTCCGAATTCTTTATTCTACGAAAGAATTTGTGTGCTTTAGTTTCATGAATCATACCATTTTTTATTTCTTCCAAGTTTCCTAAGTGATTTTCATTTAATAGTTTCTTAAAATAGTCCTTCTATCGATCATTTATTTCCTCGTCCTTAACTAAAACCTTTGAATCCTCGCCTTGCACTCAACTTGGTTAAAGTCTCTTATTTTTGTTTCTCTAATTTTAGCTAGTTTGTAGATATCTTTTTCTCCCTCTTTACTATCTCGTTTTTTGTACAACTCAACTTAGCATCTCTAATTATCTTTTTAATCTCTTTGTTAGCTAATTTATATCTTTGGAAGTTCTTGTTATTTCTATCATTTTGCCATCTCTTAAAGAATTCTTTCTTTACTTTAACTATATTTTGTATGTTATCATTTCACCTTCAAGTTTCTTTTCCCACCTCCAAGTTTCTTTTCCCACAAGTCCTCTATCTTTTAGATTCCATATGGCCTCCTTAAGCATTCTATTCCTAAATAGTATTAGTTTCTCATCTTTTAGATTCCACCATCTTATTCTTGTTTTTCTAATGTTTCTCCTTACTCAAAGTTGCCATTTAATATGTAAATCTAGGATTGTTAGCTTATGTTGAGATGTTAAGCTCTCCCTTGGAATAACCTCACAATCTTTATATGTCAAGCGGTCAGTTCTTCTACTTAAGAAATAGTCTATTGGACTTTTATTTGGTTCGTTTTTAAAGGTTGTTAGATTTTCTTCTCGTTTTCTAAATAAATTGTTTGTCACTATAAGGTCATATGCCATTGAAAACTCTAAGATACTCTCCCCAGCTTCATTTCAATCACCATATCTATAGCCCCCTCTCATACTGTGTCCTATCTTTTTCTACATGTCCATTGAAATCTTCACCTATAATTATCTTCTCTCCTATAAGTATATGTTGAACTAATTCGACAATGTTGTACTCAATGATGCCTGTCCCAAGTCAGGATAAAGGATGATGGTTGCATTATGTAGTCGACAGTCAGGGTAAATTTTTTTCGGATTTCCACTATGATGAGTCCTTGCCGTGAGTAGTTGTTTCCCCGAAAAACATCAATTTTACCGTTCTTCTTCGACATGCAATCCCCACCCTATTGCCCACTTGCAACCTTCTCCATCCCTGGGTGGCCCTCTCTTAACGACGGATCATCACGTCAATCCTCCCTCCCTCCTTTTCAGTTGTACCCATCATTATAAACATTTGTTGCAATCTTGCATTAGATTTTCCAATAAGCTGTTGCAATTATTATTGCTTTGACATTCTTTTCCACCCAAATACTTGTGTCGGTTGCTTGTCTTTATTAATATGCAAGTGATGTGAATAGTAGTTTGTATACATGAAAGTTCCTCATGATTGAATTTATTAAGTTGGTTTTGAAACCTGCTCATGCTGATTATGCCTGGTGATGAAACTTAAGCAAAATTGTTGGCAATGAATTACTATTTCAGGGATGCATTTTTGTGTCTGCCTGTCTATTTACACGACTGAAACAGCAGAGTCTGTTCCTGATGAGTAGTTATGAAACAAGATGTTGATATATATTATTTGGTAATTACAGGTCTCCAATATCTGGTTCCATTACAAAGTCATCTGACCAAGTGTCCCAGTCTGGGTCATCCCGAAGTAAGGGTAAGGGAAGGTTAACTCGAAAGTAAGTTTTTTCGTCTTACATATGAATTATTATTTTCCCATCTGGAGTATGTTTTGTCATTTGCATTTGTATCATGTTCTCAATGCTTTTTCACTCAGTGCACTAAAACTTATTGGGTTTTGTCTCTTTGTCTAGAGATCTGCGAATGCATAAGTTGGTGTTTGAGGAAAGGGGGCTGCCTGAGGGAACTGCAGTAGCTTATTATGCGCGTGGACAGGTTATTGTTATTTCAGATCAGCAGTTCTCTTCATTTTTTCAGTTGGGTAGGGGTGGGGGTTTTGGGGAGCAACATATTGTAAGCAAAAGTTTCTACTTTCACATTATTTAGATGCCCTGACTATCAGGTGTTTCTTTTTGTTCTGGAAGCAGCCAAATAAGCTTTGGGAATAATTTCACATTATTTAAACAATCTTCTTTCTGATTGGTTACTTCTTTTTGGGCAGAAATTACTTGAGGGCTATAAGAAAGGTTTTGGAATCTTCTGCTTTTGCTGCAACAGTGAGGTATTTTTGTTCATGCCTAATTTAGCAATCTATAAATATTCTGTGAAAATGTTGATCCTCATTACCCTTATGAACAGGTCAGCCCCTCGCAATTTGAAGCTCATGCTGGTTGGGCTTCGCGGCGCAAACCGTGAGTGTTATTTTGAAAATTTTGGAAGTTTTTTGTAAAATGGTCACTTTGGTCATGCCATTTATAGCCTGTCGTGAGGTAGAGTTGGGGAAGGTGTATATTTTCTGCCACATAGCATGATATAAGTGGCAAGAAACAGCAGGCCAACATCTAGGACCACATGGTTTTTAGTTCAGAGGTTACAGAAAACAACTTACAATAGTCTACATTTGTTGTTATTAGCTTTTCTTGTTCGTTTCTCATTCCTGGATTCGTCTTGTTTTGGCAGTTTTCACAACATATACACATCCAATGGGGTGTCTCTCCATGAGTATTCAGTCAGTCTTTCAAAAGAACGGAAGTTTTCTGCAGATGAAAATGATGATCTCTGCTCCATATGCGCAGATGGAGGGGACCTTCTGTGTTGCGATACTTGCCCAAGAGCTTTTCATGCAGGTGAACATCCTGACTTTATTATTTTATGTTATTGTTGTCCCCTTTTCTCGAGTTACCCGTGTTACCTGCTCTCTGTCTCTCTCTCAGTTCATTTGGAATTTTTTCTTTGTTGTCAATTTATGTTCCTGATGATTCTGCCATGGATTGAGGAGAATTTATTTAAGTTGTTTAACTATGGAAATATAATTGAATATGCGGAAAATCATATTGATGGCGCTTTGTACATGCCTCCTTATGCATTATTTTGCCTTTTCTTGCACTTTCTTTTTTCTTATTTATTTTTGGTTTTGCTGTAATAATATATTTTTTTTCATTGTCCAAGTCATAGTAAATTCTAGCACAATGCTTTGATAAATCTCTTTTATTGTCACATTTATGTTTTTCATGTAATCATTGCATTACATTTATAAATAAAATTTCCTCCACAGTTGTTTATATAATTTTTCGGTGTGGCCAATTGCAGTGTGTGTGTCTCTGCCAACCATCCCCCAGGGCAAGTGGTACTGTAGATACTGCCTGAATATGTTCCAAAAAGAAAAATCTGTGGAGCGTAATGCCAATGCTGTTGCTGCCGGAAGGGTTGCAGGAATTGATGCACTTGAACAGTTAACTAAGCGGTGCATTCGCATTGTCGAAACTTTTGAGGCTGAAGTTGGCGGATGCATGCTGTGCAGGTAGTGTTTACACCCCCTTTCCTAGTATGGTTCCCTCTGTTAGAAATTTAAGCTGTGTTATCATTTATGTTTTTTTGGCAAATACCTTCAGATCGATCAATTAAACTTAAAAGGGCATATTGAGCAGACAGTGTTTGAAATTGACTGCTCCCTACTAAGAAACAAGGTTCCAAGTGTTTCTAAGACTTGCTTCCTGTGGATCATTTTGTGAGTGAATCAGGAAAAATGAAACATGTTACACCGATAGCTTCATTTTATTGTTATACTAGATTGTCCCGCCTCGTGTATGGTGGGATAGTATACGCTCCTTGTGGTGAGATTTTATTCTCTTTGGTGGTGGTGTGCACTCATATGTTTTAGTTATATTTTGCTGACCATATAGTCTTTTGAAGTAATAATTGGGCCAGTCACTTGAGGTTTTTTTTTTTCCTTGGTCAGGGGAACACTAGTTTTTTTAATTATGGATATTGCTATAGGAAAGAGCATTCTTTCGTCATCTCATTTCAGAATATTTCTATTAGAGAACAAATAGCTTGTTGTTGAGAGGGGAAAAAAAAAGAAGCATGCATAATAACACGTGCTGGTGAAGCAGTATTCTGCCATTCTTCATACACTTAGTGTCAATTCAACGTCAAGCAATTAAATGTTTGTCCCACATTCTCTTTCTTTCCCTAAACATTGAGTTGAGCTTACACTTTTTTGTTCAATTTTTGATGCATCCAGGGGACATGATTTCAGCAAATCAGGATTTGGCCCCCGCACAGTCATTCTTTGTGATCAGGTATATATTTGTCGTCGTCATGTTTTATTGTTTTCATTGTCATGTTTGGGTTTTCAAGTACTTTGTGGCTTTCAGTGCTTGTGATCATAAAAAATGGCATGCATTTTTCTTGTAGTGCGAGAAGGAATTTCATGTTGGCTGTTTGAAGGAGCATAAAATGGACGATCTGAAAGTGTGTAACATGTTATTGATATTTCAAAATTTCCTTGTTTTATAATTCCCTATCTTTTGAGTACATATAGAATTCTTGCTTTGACTCGTGCATGCTACAGGAATTGCCAAAGGGAAAATGGTTCTGTTCCACTGACTGTAATAAGATTCATTCTGCTTTGCAAAAACTGCTAGCTGATGGAGAAGAAAAGCTTCCGGACTCCCTGATGGATGTTATAAAGAAGAAACACGAGGAAAAAGGTTTAGTAGGTGGTATTGGTCTTGATATAAGATGGAGACTTCTTTGTGGGAAAATGGCTTCTGATGAAAATAGGCGGTTGCTTTCCAAGGCTGTTTCTATCTTCCATGTGAGTAATTGTTGACAGCTTTGCCATTTTCCGTGCAGGATTTAACTGCCAAATAGGGTCAAATGTTTTTATGATAAAATTAAATTTTTGAATTTTTAGTTTTCATTCTCATCGCATACGAAATTTATAAACAACATTTGGTAAGTAAGCCTTGGAAGTATATTTATTAATTCCAGAACAAGGAGACGTCGACAAATTGCTGCAGTGAAAATTCTTCTTCTTTAGTCTCTATGAAATCTTAGGTACATGCTTAGATATGGCAAACAATACAGTGGCATAGATTCCAACTGTTGAGATAGACATTCTATGAAGCATGCTGTTTACCTGGAGTGATCACATTTACCTTTCCTTTGGTCATTTCCGGTGGACAAATGATATCATGGTAACTTGGGTTGATAAATATTTAAGGATATTTTGGTATTTACTAAATTTTTATGTTTTTGGTAACAGCAACTAGCCACTAGTGTTTCTATAAGGTTTAGTTTCTGGCTGGTGCAGAAAATAGGAATATAGGCCAGAACAGAGTAGCTTAAAGGGAAGAGTCAAAAATATGTCTTTTATAAGATTTGAGAGAGCTTAGCATCCTAGATTCTTCAGACGAAGTAAGATTGCTGCTCGTACAATCAAACAGGAGTGGTATTTTTAAGGATACACCAGGACTAGATTTGCTCTTATTGGTTTAAAGACTTTAATGTCTTGGTTTAATGGTTTGCGGCCCACTATAATCACACTACTGTGAACACATGACAAACATTTAAATATTAAATGAAGGAAGACAGACCGCTACTAACAGCATTCAGTAGGAAACTCAATGCCAATTAAACCAATACAGGATGATCAGCTTAAGGGGCTACATAGCTTTGCTGGGCCTCTTAGATGCTGTTGCATAACTGGTGAGACACGACCACTCATTCCTCCAGCACCTTTGCTGAAACACGTTGCAAGGCTCACTCTTGTGTAGGTGGTTATCCTCTCAAAGAGATCCTTTTGCAACATAGGGAACCATTTAGAGGCTTGTTTTACTTGTCCCAGGAAATCAATTTTTGTTTGTTGTATCATACTGATTCTACTTGTAGCAGGTTCATTTGTCCAGTCTGTCATATGCACTTGTCTTTCCAAACAAATACTGTGCTGCAGTAAACCATCTCTGCTTGATTGTCTCCTTTTGTATTCCATCAATTATGTGGATTACAGCCAGAGCTTTCTTAGATGCACTCGATTCATTGCAAAGACCTTTTAGCTGATGTATTATTCCTGGTTTTCTGTGTTATGTGTGCTTTTGATTAGTATCTTATGTGATGTTTTTTGTTTTTGCTTTAGGATCGATTTGATCCAATTGCTGATTCAACCACCAGCCGTCATGATCTTATTCCAAACATGGTCTATGGGTAAGTAGTAGTGTTCTTTTCTGCGTACTTACAATGTACCATGTAGCTTGCTTTTCTTATGTATCACTTAGAGTCAGTCATAGTTTTTGGTGAGTCACCCTTTTTAATGTTTCTGCAGAAGGAACTTGAGGGACCAAGAATTTGGAGGGATGTATTGTGCAATATTAACTGTAAAGTGAGAATCGATTTTGAATGCACATCTCTTAGCATTTTTCCCTTTGTATCGGTACCTTATTTTGATTCATCTCCAATTATGCAGCTCAGCGGTTGTGTCAGCTGGGATTATTCGAATATTCGGAAGTGAAGTAGCAGAACTTCCGTTAGTTGCAACAAATAGCGAGTGTCAAGGACAGGTGAGCTTGAATAGTTGTGGGGCTGATAATCCTTCTCGTCTACTTTAGGTCGTCTTCTGCTTCAACCCTTCCCCACACTCTCTTGGAGAATGTGCCAACAACTGAAGCTGGCTATGTTTTTAATTAATTTTACTGCTAGTCTGATTTAAAAAAACTATTCTTTGTAGGGCTATTTCCAGTCATTATTCTTTTGTATTGAAAACCTTTTGGAATCTCTGAATGTGAAAAGCCTTGTGCTTCCGGCTGCTGATGAAGCAGAATGTATATGGACAAAGAAGTTTGGATTCGAGAAGCTTACTGAAGACCAGGTGCGTGTGCATTTCTGTGTTATCTTTTGGAGGCACCTGAATATACTATTTATGCATTTACTCTGTTGCCTGCAGCTGAAGCAATATAGGAGAGATCATCAGATTATGGTTTTTCAAGGGACATCGATGCTGCATAAGTCAGTCTCTCGGTCCTGATTTTACACACAATAAAATGGTGGTTTTGTGTGGAAGCATTTTGAAACTAGGAGCCAACTTTGTGTCGCGCCTTTGAGTTGATAGTGTATAGGGTCCAAGTTTTGTTTTGGTATTGTACAGGATGCATCTGTGACATGTTTTTTGGTCACAGAACAAATGATAGGGTAGAAAGAACAAGAATTTTCATTTCTTGGATACACAAATAGGTGCCGTTGTTCATCGGAGAGATTACAAAACTTTCGGAGGCCTCTATCAATACACCCTGGAAATAGGAATCAATGCTGATAGGGGGTTCAATTTTTGTAGACAAGTATTCTTTTGTGATTTTGTGCATGAAGTTGAGGATTGCACAGTATTATCTTGAAAATGGAAAAAGCCTTGTGATAGAATAGACATCGCCATCAAAACAATGTGGATATACTGATGATAGATATATTGCAAAATACAAATATCATTAAATGTTGTCAATTCTTTGTGATGAATAAGGTATTTTAATATTTGGATTTATTGTATGATAGCATCATGAATGCTTCCCTCTGCCTGTCATGGTATTTGTATATGGATGATTTTTGTATTTTTTTTTTAGATAAGCTGAATAATATGTAATTCTCCAATACGTTTGCAAAGCTCTTCCATTATTATTTGGAATAGAATATACTTCTGAATTAATCTGGGACTCAATCCTAGAACGGGTCTAGATTGATCCATATCATGTTTTCGATGAATTTTAAGTAAACATCTTCGTATACCATAATATAGAATAGTAGTATTAATAGCAAAAAAATCTAGAATAATATAAAATAAAATAAAGAGGTTACATGGACTTAGGAAAATAATATCTTGGCTTTGCCTCGAGTAAATTAAATTATGTCGGTATTGTCACATGATTGTAAATGATAATTCTCAATAAATAAACAAAGTGGACTTATGTAAAATATGGAGGGATAATTATTGGAAGGAGTAAAGTTTATTTTGTTTATTGGTAAATCAGGGGGGTTGGTACGCAATATTAGAATTATTAGGGAAAAAGTACACGTTTTAAAAATATTTGTAAAAACATTTACTCACTATAGCTAAAGTCTAAAATACCATTTTTTGAAGTTGAATAGGTTTTTCACCCATATAAGGAAATTGGCGAGAAGAAGGGGACGAGGCAGTAACTGTTCACACGTTTCTACCATTGGTGGTCGGAGATCATACGATATAAACAGAAAATTTGAAATTCAAATGATACACAATATCTACCCCAAAAAAAATTCTTACAACAATCACATACTTTGTCGCATTGTGACAAAATATTTTGCAACATTGGTGTGACAACAAATGTCACACTATATATACACATCGTATGTAGGATTTGACATATTGTGGGCATCACAATAAGACAACAATTTCACATTACATATACACATCACATGCAGTGTTTGACACATTGTGGACATCACAGTGTGACATAAATTTCACACTGCATATACACATCCATATGTAGGGTTTGAAAAAGTGTGGCATCATAGTGTGACTTCAATATCACACTGCATATACACATCATATGCAAGGGTTAACAAAATTTTTAGAACATCGGCTATTGAATGAAAAAAATAAAATATAATTCAAAATTCAAACTTATTATCCCATTGAAATAGAAAATTGAATCTCATAATTAATTGCTTAAAACATTGTCTAGTTGTCCTATTGAAAAAAAACACTGAATCCCCCAATTCAATGCCTAAAAATGGCCCATGATTAATAAAAAAGAGCATTTATGTAAATAAAATATTTAGAAAACAACTAATGTGTATCTACTCACAAAATATTCTCAAAAAAATAAAGGATTTATACACAAAAGAAAAATTGCATAGTACTTCTTCACAATTAAGTAGTATATAGTGTAATTATCCACAATTTTCCCAAGTTTATTTGTTGACTTATTCTTAAGCATATTTTCTCTTGGGCTTGGACCAAATGTTTATGTATCAAGTGAACCCAACCGCTGTTAGACTGGACCATCATAGCGTGACCACAAGTAGAGGTTCAAGCCCTCCATTTGCAGTTTGCACTCCGACCGGCACAGTGTTCTCCTCCGGCGATCCGGCGGGCGATCGATTGAGAATTCTCAGTTCACATCAAATACCACGAGGTAACTTAAGTTTTTGATTCTGATTCAGTCTCTCCCTTCAATTTCTACATACACAAAATAATACCCAAATCATATGCATTTATCTGGTTCGTCGTCGCGCCGAGTATTCATTGCTCTATGAAATCCACGCTTTCAAGATTATGCATAGGTATGGTGGTGAGAGACTACAAATCTAACA
Source organism: Ilex aquifolium (assembly GCA_951799425.1). Taxonomy (NCBI): domain Eukaryota; kingdom Viridiplantae; phylum Streptophyta; class Magnoliopsida; order Aquifoliales; family Aquifoliaceae; genus Ilex; species Ilex aquifolium. Next base: position 12,402,077 of record OX637394.1, on the reverse strand, counting down.
TTTTTTTTTTTTTTAATGTATTTATGTTTCAGCATTATTTATTTATGCAGATTACCTGTTTGTGATTGTGTTGCTGTAGTGTCCATTCGAGATGAAACTTGAAAGAAAGCTGTAAACCCGATTATATATATAGTCACTTACAAGTGTATTGAAGAGCTGCGACGTTGGTTAGAGCAAAAAATATTTTTATACAGGTCCTTATGAACCTAATCTTCATTTGCTGCTAATTCCATCGTGGTGGGTGATTTTCAGAAGCATTTTCGCTATTTAATTTATTACTTGAGGCTGTGTAATGCTTAGAAACTAAGAAATTAGAATCAAGCTGATAGCTGTCCAATGAATCCAATACTTCTGCATTTTGTTTTCATCTGACAAGTTGCTCTTGGGTGTATTAATAGAGTTAAACTTATGCTTCCGACACAGTGCTTAGGGAATAAATGGGCCTAATGCAGAAATGATATTGTGATATCATGCTCATGTAACATTTGCTTTTTATGAGATCATATGCAACAACAATGACTTATCTGAAGCTGTTCATAGATTCTCTAGAACCCTTGTCTATCTCCCCGCTATTGTCTATTTTTCCCCTTGCTTTTCTTTTAGACACAGCAGTCTTAGTTTAGTTATGCCGAATGTTTCAAAATATAGATAAAATAAAGATTATGTGCAGTGTTGTACCTAAGTGAATGCACTTTTCATGAGAAGTACCATCACTTATGCTTGTTTTCTAGGGTCTACAATCCAAGAAAGCTTAAAGTGGGTGGCTTCTAATTTTTTTTTTTAGTTATTGTTATGTCTTATTTTGAAGAGCTGCTTAAATTGCTTGGTGCCTTAATTTTAGAAGGTAAGTGAGGTGTTCTACAAGAAAGAAAACAAGGAATACCAGAAATGTTGCTTCATTTCATCAGTTATGTGTTTGTCCTGAAAGTATTGCCTATGGTGTTGAAATCCAGAAGTCATTTTGAGTGGCAACTTAAAACAGGGTATCTAAGTATAGGAATATTTTTCCTCCCTTTGCTTTTCAGGTAGTTTGTTAGCCTGCTTTAGCGATCTTTGATGTCCAGAAAACGCAATGCCATTGTTGCCACAGGCTTATTAGCTTTTGCAGCTGTGGGCTTAGCATTTCCCTTTTACATGGCGTAAGTAAATCTTGGTTCATTAGTAATTACAATAGAGTTGGGCATTCATAGGATGCTACAAATTCATTTTATTTGCAACATTAATGGCTTGTTACATCCAGATCCAGGTCATCAAAAATGAAGCCAGTGATTGATTCATCGAAGCCACTACCACCTCAGGCAACTTTTCGAGGACCTTATATCAACACTGGTTCACGTGATGTTGGACCTGACCATCAAACTTACCCAAAGAAATGATCTGTTTTCTAAAAGCTAACTCTTCATGCACAAGTAAATGCAGTCTCATATGGTGGTTTATTGCTCGTTGTTAATGTAGTTATGGCTTCGTAGTAGAACTTTTTTATTGTTCATATTCCCACCAAAAAAAAAAGTACATATTTTTTATCGCGTTAGTAACTTCTTGGATGCCTTCATTTTGCCTAAACCTGCTACATTATCTGCACAGGCCACAATATACAAATTGATATTGTGTTCAATTGGCTGATTAAGATTCTTCACTTGAGTCAGCAACATGTTACTGCTCTTCAGGTTCTTAAGAATTCAATATCAAAGACTTAAATATAATCATAGGGCAAAAAATGTATAAATATTCTCCTTTGATATGAAGAGTTGATGCTTTGATCTATAGGAATCTACTATGAGAGTCTTGCGGAAGACCTTGTTTAGTGGTTTTTATTGATTTCTTGAACCTGCTAAGAGTCAAACACTATAGATCTTATGTAGTCACCATTAACTCATCTTTGTAACCTTGTTCAAGCTAGAAATTAGCCATCCAAGCCATATCTAAGAAGAATAAACCTTCATGAACATTGTATTCATCTTTTGGCAAGTGTTTATCTCCCATAGAGGAAAACCAGTAAGAGACAGGCTAACCAGGACTGTATGTTACCAAAACTAATCCAGATTTACCAAAAAGCATTTGGAAGGGATGTTTCCTCATTCTGTCACTCTGTACTTTCCTTGTATGTCTTTATAATGTCCAAACCCATATATCAAGCCATTTAAACATAGTATGAACTGTGGATGATTTTCATAGCCGTAACTTTGCTCCATTATAATTTGGGTGTCATGGGTTCACATCTATTTTGAAACAGTTACCATATCTTCCTTGTTTTGCATGTCCCACAAGCTAGTTTGTGTGGCAGTCTCTCATTAGGTGTTTACTGCCATGTGGTGTCTCTTAAACCCATTCTAACTTTTTCCTTTGGGAGTAGTTTTAAAATCTTGAATGGAAACAACTAGCTAACAAGATTTATATAGTAAGCAATTTGAATTGCACATCTATAAAAGCACAATAACTTAATGAGATTTATTCAAATTTCATCTAACATTATAAAATTTATTTAAAAAAAAATTCGCCCAAAAATATCGTCTTCTTTGCACGACTTTAACATCTGACAACTCAATTAATATACTTTCCAATGTCAAACAATCCAACTAATTTACACTTACGCTATGTTTTGTATGTGGTATTAGACCTTAAAAATGGAACGACTATTACCTACTACTTAGTAATGAGCATCCATCATTTGGTTTGAGGTAATCAAAATTCAAGGAATTAGCTAATCCCACAAAATATGAGATTAACCATTATCAAATAAAACATGGTATTGCCCATTTCCAAGTGACTCGGTAATGGACCAAATTACTTCAGTCGAAAAACCCGATTCTCTCGATCCCGATTATTTCTTTTCCTCTTATCTTTCACACGGTTCACTACTCCCCATCCCACTATCCCTCTTGTCTCCTCTATTTCTCTGCTCACCTCTACAACTCAATCTCCCATTGAGACTCATGGCATTCCACCTCTCCCCTCATCCCCTCATAGCCACTCTCTGTCTTTTCCTTGGCTATATTTGAAACAAGAGCCTAAATCTGCTACCAAGACCATCCTAGACTCCCGAGAACTGAACCAACTTTTGCAAAAATCTGAGGTAATTCCTCTCACTAGAGTTAGTCAAGAATTGCATGTTTGTGGGTAGTATTTGTTAGTTTAAAGTATGATATGGGCTTAGATTTCTATGCTTAGATGTGGACTAGATTTTTTGGTGTATCAAAAAGTGGTAGTTGTGCATATATAACTGACTTCGTTTGGAAATCAGTTAAGCGACCTAGTTAAATGAATTATGTTAACTGCGGTTATGTCCGAAACCTGTTTGGTGATATTCCTAACATAAATGAGAAAATGGTTGTTTTATAGATGACTAGTTATTGTTTGTGCCTGAAGGCACAAAGTAATAAAAAATGGTAAACAATAAATATATTTGTATTCATATCCAAAATCAAATCACAAAATAGAGAAGAGATAAATGAATTTAAGCATCGGTTGTAGTGGGAGTGAGAGGTGGTGGTGGTAAGAGACGGTGATAGTTGTGGTGGGTGGCAATGACCGTGGTGGAGGCGGCGATGGTGACGGCGGCATCGACGGTGGTGGTGGTGGCTACGACGACGGTGGTGATGGTGGCTACGGCGGCGACGGTGGAGGTGGTGTTGAGGGCGGCGGCGGTGGTGGTGGCAGCGATGGTGGTGGCTATGGTGGTGGCGGCGGCGATGGTGGTGGTGTCGGGGGCGATGGTGGTGGCGACGGTAGCGGTGGTGGTGGTGGCGACGATGGCGATGACGATGACGGTGGTGGTGGTGGCGGCGACGGCGGCGGTGGTGGTGATGGTGGCGGCGGTGATGGTGGCGGCGGCGGCGGTGGTGGTAGAGGTAGTGGTGGGGCGGTTTCAAACACTATTTTTTTTTTTTTTAAAGTACTAATGAGAAATAATTTTTAGAAGTACTTTTAAAAAGTCACTCCAAACACACCCTTATGACTTATTTTTTCTATTAAATTTAGGGTGTTAATATTAGCCGTTAGATTAACTTTAAAGTAAAATTTAGGGTAAAATCCAGTTTACTCCCTTGTGGTTTGGGTGTTTTGCACATGGCCCCCCTATGATTTGGAAATCAGCACATTACCTCCTTGTGCTTTTGGACCGATATGCATAGTTAACACCGTAAACAAAAGTGATAAAATGACTTTAGTACCCTCAACTATTCATCATCTTCTTCCTCCCTCTCAATTGTTGCCTAATTTTCTGAAAAATCAATCAACCACCCAAGTTTACAAGCTTTTCTCTCTCTCTACAAAACACCAAACTTCCTCAAACCAATGCCAATATCCTCTACTATCAACCTAGTTTTAAATCCCACATACTTGTTTCATTAAATACCCCCCGTGACCCACGAATTTAAGCTCAAAGGTGATCACAAACTCATTTTGACAGGTTATGTACATACCAGATTTTTTTTCAACATTTGGGCCAACTTTGGCCCTTAATTTCTCCCTCGTTTCTCAACTTTTTTGGGTGATTCAAATGCCTAAATTTAACGTATTTCTACCCTCTTTCCAACCATGTATTTAGTTTGTCCAGATCATGCACAAGGTAAGTGAAAATCGAGCTCCAAAGTGACGGGTTCATCATTTTCAAAAATTGTCACGATTTTTAATTCAATTTTTCACTCACCGAACCTCATTCTTTCTCGATTCTAACTTCAAAAATGGATTCCTTGACCCTAAAAATGGTGGATTAGGCCCCCCTTCACCACCGAAACTCGAAATTTTGAATACCCAAAAATTCAAGTTTCAAGCTTATACCAGATTTTTTTTCAACATTTGGGCTAACTTTGATCCTTAATTTCTCCCTCGTTTCTCAACTTTTTTGGGTGATTCAAATGCCTAAATTTAACCTATTTCTACCCTCTTTCCAACCATGTATTTAGTTTTTCCAGATCATGCACAAGGTAAGTGGAAATCGAGCTCCAAAGTCACGGGTTCATCATTTTCAAAAATTGTCACGATTTTTAATTCAATTTTTCACCCACCGAACATCATTCTTTCTCGATTCTAACTTCAAAAATGGACTCCTTGACCCTAAAAATGGTGGATTAGGCCCCCCTTCACATCCGAAATTCGAAATTTTGAATACCCAAAAATTCAAGTTTCCTTTGTTTCCTCTTGGTCTTCGTATCACTCTGTTATTACTAGTGTTTTTTGGTTGATTGAACTTGGCTTTGAAGTGGTGGCAATGGTGGTGGTGCACAGTAGGGTGGTAATTTAGTGGAGTGCGCAGAGGTGGTGGCAATTTGTGTTGTTGCATAGTAGGAATGGTGGAGGTAATGGTGCTGTTGGGCAACACAATTGGAGAAAAAATATGAAAGTCAATTGTTCAGGAAGATGAAGATTGAAGAAGGGTATTATTGTACTTTTTTGTGTCTAGTTTTGGAAGGAAACACATTTTGTTATGTCAAATCTCTTGTTAGGCGCGTGACATTCACGGATGGTCTAATCTAACGGAAAAACTAATGGTAGCATTTTAGTCCAAAAGCACAAGGAGGTAATGTGCTGATTTCCAAATCATAGGGGGGTCATGTGCAAAACACCCAAACCACAAGGGGGTAAACTGGATTTTGCCCTAAAATTTAAAGCGATCTGAACCGCGAAAAACAAAAATCATTTTTTTTATCTTTTAAAATTTGAATTGTAAGCTACTTTATTATATAGATATTTGCGGGGTCATTTTTTCTAATCATATTGCCTCTTAGATGCTTGACCACCTCCATTTGGCATTCTTATCAGTTATCAATCTACCTCTTCGATACCTGTTAGTTGTACATCTAATTTGATGTCATTTGTGACCACGGACGCTCTAGAGAGACAATTTATCAATATTCTTTATTATGTTTTAATTTTCTATTTTACCCTATGTATAAATGTCAATTTTTATAAAAAAAATTTATTGATTATATTACTCTTAAAAAATATATGCATCATTATAATTTTTAACAAAATAATCCAAAAAATCTTCGAAAATTCCATAAACATAATATTCTCACCTCATTTATAAAGACAATATTATGACTACATATGCATATTTTATTTTTCATCAAAATGTTTAATTATTTCATTTTTAAGATAAAAAATAATGTCTATATAGTTTTACATGATTTTTTAGTCACATAAACCTTTTAAACCGTGTTAAAATTTTATGTGAAAATTTGATTTTTTTTTAAATTTTAAAATGCTTTATAATATATATTATAGTGTTGTATATAAATTTGACCTAACTAATCTTAAATACAGTAAAGTTATGATTTATAAGTAAAATCTTAATCAAATTAATTTTAAAAAAATTAATTTTCAAACATCACTAAAAAATCACTTTCAATTACAAAATTATAGAAAAAAATAGAACTTCAATTAATTCTTTTTTTTTCATTTCTCTTAAAGTTAGAACAACAAATCTTGAAAACATACAAATTTTTCAAAAATTCTATAGTGGAAAATGAGAGATAAAAAATTAAGTTTGATAAATTTAAGATGATATTTAATTCAAGTCCACATATACTAAATATTTATTTATTAATTTTTTTAAAAAAAATTATTCACGTGCAACGCACGTGATGCATTGCTAGTTTCATAAAAAGATAGATATTAGGTCTTTTTCATGTTACGGAGGGTATTATGGTCAATTTTATTCTATTCCAATTTGACTGAATGTATCGTCCAAACATAGGAATGAATTGTGCATTCTACTCTAATACTTAATTCTAAATATTTGCTAAATATTGGAATGATAATGCACATTCTTTTTATTTTTAAATTCAATTCATTCTAATGTCTATTACATTCCTATTTAAAAACATTATTCCGTACTAAACGCATCGTTATTTCTTTCTCTCTTAGTTTTCTTATTTTTTTTTGTCAACTTTAATTTTAAATAAAATAATTTTAAAAATAAATAATTATTATTTAAAATATCAATATTGTAGTAGGTTCGATTTTAACATTAAGAACTTGAAAAAGAGTCATACCTGCAATCTCAACAGAGAAGTGTTTTGAACTTTAAACAGTCCTCCAACCGTCCAAGTAAAATTCTACATATTTCCCATCATGAAACGTGAGCCGTCCACGTTATGCCCTTCTCCTAATACTGACCGTAGATGGCCAATCAAAGTTGTGGACATCAGGATTTTGGCGACCGGTCTCATTTACGCATCGTCACATGGCCCGGCCGTCACAGCTACTCGGGAGTAAAACCAATACGATCAAGACACGCAGCAAATATCTAGGGTAAAATTGGGATTTAACTTTGGCAGCATTTCTACAATAACAGTTATGCCCCTACGTTCCGTGATGTGGCAAAACATGATTGGTGATACCAATCACAACCTGTCGAAGAAATGTTTCCGAACCATTCTGGTCTGGCCCGCCTGAGAGATGGTTCCGTAGCGCCATTGCAAACTTGCACGCAAAGCGTTATTCTACACTCCTCTCTCTCTCTCTCACTCACTCACACACACCCCTTTTTCCCTTCATACTGTTGAATGAATAAAGAAAGTGAAGGATCGTTTTCTTGAAGTGAATAATCATCGGCTCAAATGGCTTCTTTAGTATTGCTCTCGACACCAGCTGCTACTCCTATTCATTCAACACCATCAACAATAACCAAACCCCTCCGTACCCCTTTCTCTCCTCAATTACTCAGAGTGTCCATACTAAACAGTCTACACCCACCATCAACACCTAGAGGACGCAGAAGAATTCTCTCTCCTCTACCTGTAGCTGCACCTCCAACTTCGCCGCCACCCTCCTCCCAAGAACAGGAGCAGGCTGACCAAACAAACCAAGAATTAACACAAACAGATCAAAACCCAGAAAATATTGAACTAGAAGACGACGAAGAGAGCTCATCATCATCCAAATTCTCTTGGAGAGACCATTGGTACCCAGTGTCTCTCATCGAAGACCTTGACCCTGACCGCCCAACTCCATTTCAGCTTCTCAACCGCGACCTCGTCGTCTGGCTCGACAAATCCACCTCACAGTGGGTCGCATTCGACGACAAATGCCCTCACCGCCTTGCTCCCTTATCTGTAAATCTAATTATCCAATCTTGAAATCTGGGTTTTGTGTAATATTCAGAAACTTTTAGGATTTTCGATTGATGGGTTTTAATGGTGTATTGTAGGAAGGAAGAATAGATGAAAATGGGCACTTGCAGTGTTCCTACCACGGGTGGTCGTTTGATGGGTGTGGATCCTGTACTCGGATTCCTCAGGCATCACCGGAGGGGCCGGAATCTCGAGCTGTTCGGTCTCCAAGAGCATGTGCCACAAGGTTTCCTACCATGGTGTCTCAGGGTCTGCTTTTTGTTTGGCCTGATGAGAATGGGTGGGAACGAGCTGAAGCCACCAAGCCTCCTATGTAATCCCTTTCCTCATTATATACCTCTGTTTCGTCCATTATTTAATAGTTTCACGACATCATTGAAGAATTATTTAAGGGAATAATTGCTGATTTAAATAATATAATTTAAGGTTTTTTTCCTAATGGGGTTTGTTTAGGCTGCCTGATGACTTTGATAAGCCCGAGTTTTCAACAGTGACAATTCAGCGCGATCTGTTCTATGGCTATGATACTCTTATGGAGAACGTCTCTGATCCTTCCCACATTGATTTTGCTCATCACAAGGTAAACACTTATCAATCTTAATATTCATCTTCTGAATTTGATGCTCTATTTTTAGGGGTCTAAAATTCAATAGCTTGGAATCAATATGAGTGTAGATGGTAGTTTTGGTAATAGAATTAGAATATACTAAATTGCTTTTAAATTGAAAAAACTCGCTGTGCCAGATGGTTTTGTAAAGGCTATGGCACCTGGCTTCTTAAAGACAAATTTCGTGTGGCACAGACGATGGCAGATGCTGAATAGCCATGACTATGAAGAAACTAATTTATGGTTCTTGCATATGATTGGGCTGATCATGATATTTCTGCATCCAATTTGGTGCTTGGCTGGACGGTGAAAGAAAGCTATCTTCTGTCCGCATTATGCAGTGAAATGTCTGGAAGTAACAGCCCAATTTAAGATTTTTTATTGAAGTTTAGAGCTTGACATGTAACTTTTTTGAACAGAGCTCATTCAATATTGACAAGGGAAATTTTGCCAATCAATATAGGAAGCAGATGCATAAATATTACTTTTGTATCTTTTCAAGGTTTAGTTGGTAAAGTAGTGGTCTAGTTATACTTAGCTTATCATTGTAAATTGAGGTTGTGATAACATAGTTGGCATTGAGATACTGAACTACTCAAAAGTAAAAACCCTATTTTCGTCTTGTATATGCTTATTCAATTTTTAGTTGGTTCCTCATTTTAAGAGATTGCCTGGGGCTTAGAGGTATTCATGCCTCATCCACATAATGAGAAGGCAGTCTGCAGGAATAATTTGTAGATGGTGTCTATTTTTTTCTCTTTTAAACCAATCGATTAACAATTTCTTAAAATATTAGGTACTTTTTATTTATTTTCTTTGCAAACATAGTTCAAGCTGAAAGTTGATTTTATATATGTTGTTACCTCTTGATGCTTGGTTACTTACGCTTTGCTTCTTTGTTGTCTTGGTAATTCATAAGTGAAAGGGTACTCAGGTACCTATTATCAGGCAATGTGCCTTTTCCTCATCAAGAAATTATTATGGTTGCTCTTGTCATCTATTGGCTAACCAACTCATGAATTCAGCAATTTTTTATTTCACATGCCTGTGAAAGGTAAGGAAATCTTCCAGATTGTTTATCATTTGGAATCACCGTACAGGTTACAGGGAGGAGGGATAGAGCCAAGTCCTTGCCTTTTAAGATGGAGTCTACTGGCCTATGGGGCTTCGCTGGATCAAATGAGGATAATCCAAAAATCAGCGCCAAATTCGTTGCTCCTTGTTACTACATCAATAAGTAAGTTCTCTTATAAGTGCTAGTTCTCGCATACATCTCCTCTTTGACTTGCTTTATGCCAGCTTAAAGATTTTGTTTCATCAATCAATGTTACCAATGTAGTTGCACATTGCCTTCAGTTGGTCGTAAGTAATACTCCCATTGTTGTAAAACCTGGCAGTTAGAGTCACCTAAATATGGGGTCCATGGAAAATGACTCAATGACAATGCTAGAGGCTACTTCTAAAAGTAATATGTGTATGACTTCTGGACAACATGCTAGTAACTTAACCTTCTCATCTGGTACATGTGTCTGGCATTAACCTGAAAAAAAATCACCCGAGGGTCTAAATTATCAGCTTTCCTTTTGCTCAAAACTACTACTACATACCTTTTATGTTGATTTATTTGGAGTTTCCATCTTTTTCCCTATCTGTTGTATGGAGAATTCCATCCTAGGCATCGAAAAGTTGCAATGTTTCATTAAATTTTGCCCTGCTGAAAAAAAACACATCTTTTTTAGGGAGGAACCAACTAGAAGTTCAGCTTCCATTCCCCAAACTGTTAAAAATAAAAAATCGTACTTTTTGGTTTTTTCTCATTAGGCATCAAAATGTTGCAGCATTTCATTAAATTGTGTCCCGCTGAAAAGAAAAACACATCATTTTTGGGGAGAACCAAAAGGAAGTTCAGCTTCCATTCCCCAAACTGATAAAAATCAGATATCATCCGTTCTTGTTTTTTCTTGTTAGATCTTTACGAGAGGGTCTTAGCTTAGATCTGGCCCAAGGTTTCAGATACACAGGAATAAGGAGTTGTATCTGAATATTGTCTGCACACTAATTTTTCAGAAATTCGGGTGTTGCTGTTTTCCATGTGTTCCCGCATTTTTCTGTGAGTGAGTAGTTTTCTTGGAATCTTGTTGCTTAGGCAAACAGCAAGCTAGTGCTTGCTTGCTAAGCATCATCAAGCTTGGCTTGCACACATTATTTTGTGAAGGGCCACAATCTTTTTGGTTCTTGTACATCTTTCATATGATGTACAAAATTGGTTTATGTACGAAAAAAGATATTATGCTGGCATGTCAAATGCATATTCCTGAAGCCCATTCTATTTTTGTGTTTGTTTTGGTTTTCTCTAGGATAGAGATTGATACCAAGCTTCCTGTAGTGGGGGATCAAAAATGGGTAATATGGATTTGTTCCTTCAATGTGCCGATGGCACCAGGGAAGACCCGTTCAATTGTTTGTAGTGCTCGAAACTTCTTCCAGTTCACAATGCCGGGGCCTGCCTGGTGGCAGGTGAGGACACTTGCTTTATTCCTTTAATTATGATTATAAAAGTATAGCAGTAACATAGCTGGAGAGTTGATACAAATCCAGTTGCTCTTTCTCTTCCTGAGAATCTGACCTGTTATTTCATATGTTTGTTATTTATATTGTGGTTGGTTGGTTGCTTCTACAAAAGGCTGCACATTTCTTAGTAAGTTTACTTTTTATAATCATAAATGGTATATCTGTGGAATATGTTGGCTTGGTCTTACCAATCCCTTGACACCAGAGAGGCATCGTAATTTGATGGAAGGATAGTATCACAAAATTTGGACATCTGAAGAAATGCAAGGGTTGGTTTGTCAATAAATTTGGACCATTGCTAGCATCAATATCTGGTTTACTTTGTAGCAAACTTCTTGGTGGTGTGGGAGGTGCTAGAATGGCTTGAGTATATGACTTAACAAAAGATTGATAATGCTTCAATGTTAATTTTGGGCGAACAAATTCTTGACCATACCATGATGAAGGCATTGCATAATTTATTTATGTTGTAAATCTTTTGTAGCATAACACTGAGTTATACCACCCCAGCAACCACCACCTCCCAATCAAAAGCAAAACAGGAGAAAGGGGGAAAAAAGAAATTTTAATTAAGAAAGAAAAATAGAATGCAACAAATGTCACAGTTTCGAGGACATGTGACAAGACTGAGGACTTTGTACTCATGGAAACTTGTAATGAATTATGGTGATAAAGGGATAAAATCGTTGCGATGTCGAAACCTTGTGATGAGCATCTATATTAGCAGGAATAGCAATAATAGTCTTATTCGTTGGACTTATTTGTGCTTAGACTTGACACTTCTTATGTTAATACTAGGATTTAATAGGTTTTATAGACCAATAAAAGTGTGTGATTTTGTTAGGGGTGTCAAAACTCACTTGAGTTTGAACTTTCATGTGAATAGAGCCATAGAGGATACATAAAGGTATGATTATGTTCTCCATTCTGTCGTTATGCCAAACTCCTGCAGCATTTTTATTATAAAATATGACTTGCTCTTATTATTTTGAAATATCAAAGTAAACTCTCACTCTTACTGGGATATAGTGCTCTCTCCTCTAACAGTTGGGCTTACATATGGTCATGACAGGTGGTTCCTAGATGGCATGAGCACTGGACTTCCAACAAGGTATATGATGGAGACATGATTGTGCTTCAGGGTCAAGAGAAGGTCTTTCTTTCAAAGTCGAAAGAGGATTCTGCTGACATCAACAAGCAGTACACGAAAATCACGTTTACACCTACACAAGCTGATCGTTTCGTCTTGGCATTTCGCAATTGGCTGAGGCGACATGGCAACAGCCAACCCGACTGGTTTGGCATCACTGACCAACCACTGCCGTCTATTGTCTTATCCAAACGACAGGTACAGTAACTGATTTATTTTATTGAATTTATGACCCCTATGGTGATGAAATGATCCAAGTTTCTGACACCAATGGCAATGAAATGATCCAGTTTCCATTTATAAACTTCCTGAACATACATAGATCTGCACTAAACCACAAAGACTATTTAGAAACTGGCAACATTGTTCTTAAAAGTCAAATTTTGAGGAAGGAAAAGAGAAAAGAAGGACTAGGCAGTCTTTGTTTAGTTAAGAAAATGAACTGCAGGTTGGGATGGGTTTGTGAGTGGTTAAGATATCTGATCTTATTATTTGTGTTGGGGATGGCTCTGTATTTTGGATTTTTCTTTGCTTCCACGGGGGAATTGCTACAAATGTGTATGGGACAATATAAACTCATTTCATTTAGGACTAGGAATGATTTCATTTCCATGTAGTTTGAGAAATCCCTTCAGGATTGGCAAATCATATGGCATATTGCCAAGCTTCAATGGTCTGAACTTGTTTCTAACTTTTACTGTTCAATTCTGCATTACATTGCAGATGTTGGATAGATATGAACAGCACACACAGAAGTGTTCATCATGTAAAAAAGCTTATACAGCATTCCAGACGTCACAGAAATTCCTAATTGGTGTAGCTATTGTATGCTCTGCAACAGCTGGAATTCCTCCAGATATGCAATTGCGTATTATTTTGGGTGGTCTTGCACTTATAAGTGCTGGCTTGGCTTACGCGCTACATGAACTCCAGAAGAATTTTGTGTTTATCGATTATGTGCATGCCGAAATTGATTGACTCAGAAAGAGAAATGGCTGAGGCTGTCAGTAACCCTACTTCCACAGCATAGGTATTATAGAAACCATTGTTGCATAGAGCATTAAGCAGTGTTTGTAATATGGCATCATTTGCTAGCAGCTGTATATCGGATTCATAGTTAACAGAGAAGTGCATTTAGAAGCAGTTTCATGTGCATAGGCTGCCAAAATGCATACACTTGAAAAAAATCAATAGTAGTTGAAAGTGTTGTACTCTATACTCAAATTGGTATAAAGAGGAGAACTTTTCATTCTTATTTCTATTACTGCATCAATTGAGCAGAGTTTAAAGGTTGAATCCGTGAAGATGGATGACCTGCTTCGTAAAGGCTCAAAAGCCTTGGTCTAAGCTGCCACCCAACTTCCCATCTGCCTCCATCTGCTTCTAAAAGGCAGACGAAGCGGGCGGAAAGAATGCGAATAAAAAAGGATGAAAAGAGAAAAGAAATGATTACTGTGATTTTTAAGATCAACACATTAATATATTAAGTTCATATTATTGTAATTGCCTATGTAATAGCTATAATTTGTGGACAAGATTATGGCACCGTATCTCCAATTTTTTTTTATTACTTTTAAGGATTTTGATACTAGTTTTGTGGTTAGTTTACAATATTAAATTTATTATTTTTTAGGTTAGATTATAACTTTGCATAATTTGTTAGGCAAACATAATAGACGGGAAAGATCTAAAATGATTTTGTTAGTGAAATAGAGAGAGATATCACATCAAAAAAAATTCCCACAAGCTGCCACATTAGCGATTGGGACTGTCACCAAACACTACAACCACCTACCACCTCTCACCACCACCGCTTATTACCACCTACCACCCACGACATTTTGTGAAAATTTGTGTAGGTGTATGATTGCCCCCCTTAATCAAATGTTTTATTTTCGGGTTGAACAAAACATTTGTGAAATATAACCGATATATATATATATATATACATTATTCTCTATTTTTTTAAAAAAAAAATTTATATAGTTCCCCTTGACCATTTTTTAATATGTTAGTAGCTTGTAAGACAATAAAACAGAATGAGATATAGAACGTAAAATACTACGACACAAAAGTATTTTTTGTTATTTCAAATAATCAATTTCTCAACAAGATAGAGAATTATTTTGGATAGATTTTACAACAAAAGAAAGGGTAATTTTGTTATAGATTGGATGATTGTGTATATCGAGAAGAAATGACTGAAAAATTTAGCTTAGAATTTTTTTTTTTTTTGAGGAACGATTTAGCTTAGAATTTAATTATAGACATAGTTTGAGATTTGAAAAAATGTTGTATTCTACTTTAACATATAACTGAGTACAAATGTACTAAGAAAAAATTATTTTATGTCTTTTTAATAATTTATTTATGTAAAATAGAAACTGGTTTTACTATTGAATATAAAAATCTACACTTGAATCTTAATATGTTTTATCATGTTTGAGCTGATATTTTTTTAAGTCAAAAATTTCTCTCTCGAAACATTATCCTCACTGCAATCTGGATGGTGGGATGAGTTAGCTACTTGACCTGAGCAAATGCAAATAGAATCTAAAAAACTATTACCAATCAAGCTTACACTTTTTAGAGAGCAATTTTTGCAAGACAGTAACAATGTGAACTTTTTTTTTTTGGAAAGTAAAATTATTATTGAAAAAAACACCAAAAGCAACAATAAAGGATGTCCTTCTTGTGATCTTACAAAGGGGAACATGCCTAGTTGATCCATAACAGCTGAATTTAGGAGGAAGTAGAAGCCTTGAGCTAAAACTTTCAACTAAATCCAACTACATTGAGACCTTCCTTACCAGACTGCAAAAGAAAAGAAAAAAAACAGAACAGTGCAAAAACAATCAATTGACCACTTGGACAAGCTGAAACTCAACTACTTAATGCAGTGGGTTGTGAGTAACCAATGCTGGCCAAGTTGCCTATTCAAATGATTGCTCTTGAAGCATAAAGAGGCCAGCCTATTCCTGATAATTTGCTGAATAAGGTGGCTGACTGTAGTGGAGTCCCTGAACTGGTTCTTGAACCTCCTATTGTTCCTTTTCATCCAAATTGTGTAGGTGGTAGCAGCAAGATTGAGCTTGAGAATCACTTTCAGCATTGACTTACCCCTCCAATTAGAAGCAGCCCATTCACTGAACTCCCCCCATGGCCTTGCTTGCCAAACTTGACCACTCATCAGCAGTATAGATCTCTAGACTGTTGCTGAATAAGGGCATTCAAAAAAGAGATGATGGTGTGATTCAGGTCTTTCTCTGCATAAGATACAATCCACCCCCAAGTGGGCTGCAAATGACTGCATTCTGTCCAAGGTGCTGAGTTTGGATTTAATGGCGAGCCAAAGGATAAAGCTCATCCTAGGCACAGACTGACCAAACCACACAAGCTTATACCATGAAACTTGAATATCTCTACTTCTTATATGATCCCAGGAAGAGTGAGCTGAATATAGAGAATTTGCAGTAAGTTTCCATCTAACAACATCCTCATTGGAATGATTCAGAACATAACTGGGCATGGTGGTAGCAATTTCTTGCATCTCTGGAGAAAAAAAGTTTGGCCAGTACCATTGATTGTTGCAAATGACTGCACTCACTTTTGAATCCTTCCTCAAACCAACTTCTTGTTCAAGTGCATAGCTATATTTTTGGAGTAGAGGGCCTTGGGGGTGCCAGTTGTCCCACCACAACTCTCTGTCATTTCCATTACCAATTACATGAACCATAAGTGGCCTGGTGATTTCTCTGAGCTTAAGTATACTCCGCCAAATGTGAACTTGGGTTCTACTATCTAGTTAAACTTTTTAGTTTCTAGCTATATGTATGCCACAGATACTAGTCCGGGAATCAACCCCTCCAAATAGTAAAGTTGTCTATCACACATTTCTTTGCACCTCCTTACAAAGGGCACTTTTAATGGCATGCATAGTCTGGAGACTAGTTTCAGGAAAATATAATTTGGCAGAGTGTGGTAATGAATTTTGATGTTCGGATTATTGGATTTCCATGTGCATCAACCGTCTACAGACTAAAAATACCCAAATTTCATGTAGGCTATGACCTATGAGAGTAAGAGTTATATATAGTGATTAAAAGAAGCAAAGATTCATATTAAACTCAACACGTACAGTTCAAAAATTACAAAGTTTCTCTCTATCTGTACCAAGTACCATGCAGACATCTTAAAAGTAAGATAGCCTAATAGATTGGATTAAAATGTACAAGAAGCAGGAAGAACTCTCAATGATCTAAGTACATCTTTACCTTTCATCTAATTGCTTTTGCAGTGCATTTTAATCAAATTTTCCCATTTTAGCTATGGAACTAACTGCTGGGGTGTGCCCTACGAACAAAGCAACATGACCCATAAGCTTATCTTTCCTAGAAAATGTTGTTCCACATGAACACTGCCATTTGATATCACCACAGTGCTTCTCATGTGTCTTCAAATCAGACAGCACAGAGAATTGTTTCCGATTGCACCGCTTGCACACATACATCTTCGGGCAATGGCTCCTCCTGTAATGATTCTTCACGCAAATCATCGATTTTAATGGATGAAATTTGGCGTGCCTTCGGTTCCACCTGCAACCTTCTTGTGGACACGAATATTTTTTCTGTAGTTTTGTGAGATTATCTGCAATTCCACTTCCATTTACGTTGTTCATCGTGGGCTTGCTCAATGCTGCATTGGACTTGTATTCATCGCCATGAGCTCTCATGTGCATCCTCAGATTAGCGTCCCTCTTGAACCCTTTTCCACAAACTTGGCAATAATGTGTGTACTTGGCCAATAAATCAGAAGCATTCACTTCAATAATATGGTAGTTCTTCGGAGAAATTCCTTGTAATTCATCACTATTCTCTCTCCTTTCAGCCAATTCTCTTCTCTCCACTTCAATGGTGTTTCTACCGGTAATATTAGTACTCCTGTTGACATTATGATTATTTGTGTTGCAAGTATTGTAGTTGTTTTCACCATACCAATCAAGCGCTGTTGTCTCGCCCGAATAGAACCCTTGTCCTCTCTCTTCTGAGTCTTCTAGGACATGAATAACCCGATCGCCACCACAGTTGGGTTGGTTTAACATGCCATCATTAACCTTAACTCGGTGGTGCTGCAATTCATGGGTGGTGGCGTTGCTGGTTGTTGCTCCAAGAGCCATCTGTTGGCAAGTGAACATCATGGAAGAAGTAGTTACTATGATTTCTTGTAAAACAGTCCCCATGCTGGCCATGGCCATGTCCGTTGACTCGGTCTGTTGACTTTGATTGGGGGAGATAAACAGACTAACAAGTGATTGAACATGATGAACTTTGTCTTTGAGAACTGAGAGATTGTAAAGGAGAGAGTCTGAGTTAATGTTTGAGACAGAGCTTGGTTCTATGGAGGAAGAAACCAAGTCTTCTGTCACACCATAGATTTGTAAGCCTTGTGGCCCATTGGTGAAACATGTAGTGGCCCCTCTAATCATCTTCGAAATCTTTCAATTTCTTTACTTCGTACAAAGTGCCTACCTCTCTTTTTGAACTCTTCTGTGTCCTAGATATGATTCACTTCTCTTTCGAGAAAAGTTGGATAGTTCTATAGGGAAGCATGACAAAATATTCTATCCTTATGGAGAGAGAGAGAGGTGCAATTCAACTTTGAGCTTCAACTCATCACCACTTAAGACCTCCCTCACCTCACGTCCGCACCAATTGCCACAATGAGACAAATTGTAAAGAATTTGAGTTTGAGAGGTTGGGATAGTTTAAAATAATAATTTTCAACCATTTACTTCTATGAATTGCTTACTATTTTTTTCTTGGATTCTCTCTCTCTCTCTCTCTCTCTCTCTCTCTCACACACACACACACACAGAGAGACTAAGGAACCCTTGCACATGGCTGGAGTTAAATATTTGTCAAATGGTCATCCTTTCGTAAGATGATAACGACCCTTTCAAGAAAATTAGCAGTAACCACCTCCCCCCCAATCCAGTTGAAAATCTAGCAACAATCTACAAGTTGGTTTGTTCTTGTTTTTTTTTTTTTTTTTTCAAATTTCTTGGACAAATGGCAACCATCAAGTAGGCAGCCCAAAATTAACCACCAAACAGTGGCTAACATGCCTTTTTGGACAACGTTTTCCATGCAATGTATGGGTTCTTGACCCTCACTATTTCGATTTGTTCAATTAATCAAACCGCCATTAGATTATTGAGTCCCACTACCGAATAAGAGGGTTCTATTACTCCCCTCCTCCAGATGAATATTTCAGAAAATCTATAGAAACAATGTCGATTCGATTGAAGTTTTGGATGCTTAGCTCATTAACATTCTCGGGCTTGCTGTTAAATGCCTCACCACCAACTCCGAGGCAAGAGTTGAAAACTTCAAATCCTTGGCATGTAAGTAATTGAGTTGAACAGGTCATGTGGTCGGGTTATCATGAGACTGTCGAGATTAAATTTATGTTTTTTCTGCTCCTACTTTGCTCAATTTTATACACTAACGAAGCCACCACGCCTCTTAATTCACGGCTTTGAGCCTCATCCAATTGCTTAAAATATCTTAGCTTAGGTGGGCACATATATATATATATATATATCTATCTTTTCCTATTCACGGTCACACCACAACTAACTACAGTTATAAAGTTTGACTTTATTTTGTCTTATTTAAATTACAAAATAAATGATATTTGATTAAATTTTCAAGCTCGTTCTATAAACAAGGTGAATTCAAGAAATGGGTAGCTCTCTAATTAGCATAGTATATTATAGATAATCCCAATTTTATGCGAAAAGACACTAATCCGAAAAATGAAAAGCCTTAAAAATTAGTCCCAAGTAGCTCTATACTATATCCAATTTTTCTCTCCTTTTCTTCTTTAATGGGTTCTTGAAAAAATTTCAAAAATTTTGGTCCATTTGCAGAATCAATTCGTCCTTGTTCTTGTTTTGAAAAGAAATAAAATCTTTTCTAATTGAAACTCGATCTTGATTCTCAAGCAAATTTAGTAATTAAACTTGAGAAATGAGAAATTTATGTGAGTGTTCGGAATGGTTTTTTAATCAAATGGATCTATTTTTTGTTCAAATTCTCTGCAATCAGCATCAGGAAGAAGAATACCATGAATCTTATTTATTCTCATTGTCTCTCTAAAATTTTCTATTAAAGGTTCATTTATGATTGAAATTGAAGGTGAAAACCATTTTTTGATTGTAAGGATCATACATTTTAGGTAATTAGTCTTTTTTAGTCTCATTATTACACAATCTAGTCCGTTTTTGGAGTATATCCATAAAAAGAAATCTCATGTCGAAAGTCTCAATTCTATTTATAAACGCATTGTTTATGTTGTTATTTTGTTGTTTGTTGGTATAAATCCAATGAATGTACTCATCAGAGGCGAAATTTGAATGTTTAGGGTTTAATTTTAAATTGACCATAACTACTGCTGTCTATATTTTGCTAGAAATTGAGCTCAATTTTTGATCGAAATGGTCCCAAGCTTTTGTCAAGCCAATCACAACGAGCCAAATTCAATTGTATTCACAATTAACAAATGTGGTTAGGATTAAAAACTTGTACGCGAACCAATGGCTATATAGCTTTTAAAAAAGTGTCAGAATTTCAGTTATTGAGATTATATTGAATGTAACGGTGACACCACCTAATATTTACACCAACAACTATGCCTAAAAGCCTCAACACTCGCGTCAATCGACTTCATCTATCTTTGTATACACAGTTTATGGAATGATCGAGCGTAGGAAATGGATATTCTTGGGCACAGAAAAAAAATTAATCAACACCAAGAAAAAAGTCGTGTGCTTGACGAAATCCTTAAATTTTCATCTTAATGAAAGTCATGAAACTCTAACCAGGGGCGGCCCAAGGTAAAGTGGGGCTCTAGGTAAAAATTTTATATGGGGTCCAATTAATATTTTGTTTAATTTTTTTTTTATTTTAAATATTTTTGAAATACAAAATATTGATCAAATTTTGTTATTCAAGTTTTGACAATAAATCTTTCTCAATAGATAATGTAGTTAATTCATTTAATGATAAAATATTTGAGCAAAGAATAATTTTAATACAACAAAGAATCATTCTTTACCCACGAGTTATGTGTAAACATGAAGTACAAAACTTTAATAATACAGATAATTTGAGCACAAATTATTTGGACTGAAAACTTATATTAAGATAAAAAATGAACCAATTTTATAAATTTTCACCACAAGAAATAATGTACGTAATTTTTTTATGTGAGTGAGGAATACAACTATAAACACACCCAAAAGAGTTAGAAAAACTTAAATAAAAACTCACAAAGAGTGAGTGATTTTAAACCTAACAAAATTAAATATTGAATTGAACTATTAAACTTTGGGCCTTAAAATTTGAATTATATCTAAAATAAAATTATAACTAAAAAAAATAGACTTATATATTAAAGGGATAAATTTTATGGAGGCCCTCCAAAATTTGGGCTTAACCAAGTAAAGAATAATTTTGGACCTAACAAAATTAAATATTGATTTGAATATTTAAAAATTGGATCATATCTAAACAAAAAAAGTAGGTATATTATACTAAAAGAGTAAATATTTTTGGGGGTCTCTCTAAATTTTGGGGCCCTAGACAAGCACCTTAGCTGCCTAGGACTTGGGCCGGCCCTGACTCTAACGATATTGGATCTAGATCTCATTTAATATTTTTTTTCACTATCTTTCTTCTTCACAGATTATTCACCTTTAATGAGTGGGAGAGTCAGGAGACCCACTAAAATATAAAGAATCTCATTTGAATAATAATATATTAGAGGAGATCCAGTTTTCCAGCAATGTTGGAAATGTTAGGCTAGATTAATAGTAGGTGATACACATCCACTACATTTTGGTTTCCTATTCTAGATCTTGTACGCCCGCATTACATGAACGATGAATCATAAGTAAGTCAATCTAACTGGATCCTAGTCAATCTAAATCTAAATCCGAATAAAAAATTCGAAAATACCGTAAATGTTTGCTCTCGTAATGTGTGAGGGTGAAACTAGTGGGGACTGAAGCTCTACAACTTCTTATGTCTTCAACTCCCAAGTTTGCCAATGCATCTGCACATTGATTGCCCTATCTCAATGTGATGATGATGGATTTAGGTCTGGTCCCATCGGAGCCCAAAATCTTTTTGGGCTCACATAAGACAACCCAAGCATTTCTCCCATATAGTATTCACTGGGCTCGAGCTGGACCGCAGTCCAATTCCATAGATGCCCACAATAAATCAACTTGGAATAGGTGGCAAGCTCAACATCGACAAGCTCGGTACAAATACTCTATCGGGAATTGGGAGCTCGACAACAACCAATTCACCCAAAGTCGTACCGCGACACGTGGACAAGGAAACAGTACCTGACAGTCCTAACGAACGAATATCCACCAGTAGTGGAGATGACTCACGTATTCCATTCGAGACGTAGTGGGTGCAGAAAAGTGTCAGGGATGGCAGATTCAACAACAGGACAAAAGAAGAGGGGACGACAGAATCAGTCAGAAAAAAAAATCACCATGAAACCCTAACAACGAGATGTATAAATAGAAAACGATGCCACAATGTAGAAATACATGAAAAAGGACCACCCAGTAGTAACCTAGGTAATATCTTGTAAAAAGCTTCCAGCCAAATCACTTTATAACAGCAACCTTCTCTCGCAAACAATACAATTCCCGAGGATTAAGAGCTTTCCTTATAGTGGATGTGACCTTAGTCTTTCGGATAAGGTGAACCACTCATATCATTGTCTTCGTCTCACATTTAACACTTAACACGCTTTCTGTCATATACACACATTCTCATACTCTCTGGGCCACACCCCAAAATTGTTCTGTAATCGGGTCCAGTTGATTTTGAGCACCATCATAATGTATAAGACACTCTAATTGTTATAGTTTCAATGATGGATTTGCAATTTTCCACGAGATGCTTGAGTGGAAGATATTCCTCCTAAGACTCATTCAGAAGGCAGTAGGTTTTCACAGCGAGTTTGTTGAATGACTTTCCTTCCTAAACTAGTAACTAAGCAAAGATGGCCCGAGTTCAGCCTTCAAGCTGGTTGTGTTGTTGATCCTTTCATGAAAGCCTTTATTCCAATAGCCTCTTTTGTCTCTAAGAGTCGCACGGGTGCTTCCCTCTAAGACAGAACGCTCCCCTACAACGATGTATTTTTACATCCCATAGCTTTGACAGATCGCTTTGCCCTGTTCATCTTCAGTGCAAGAGCGCTCGATCAATGAACTCTTGCAATACCTACCTGCTATGGGTTGCCTCTAGAGCATCCATCAGTATTACGCTTGCACCAACCTGTAGGAGGAAAAACCCAAGAGATAAGTTTGGGTTCTTTAGATGAGATCTGGTGATTCAAGCTTTCATACGCTTGGGCAATTTCCTGGGCTATTTGCCTAGCATTCTTTGTCACTATGTAAGATGGGCTAATCACATTCTCAATGCAATTTCTATTTGTATCCTTCCATATGTTCCATATAATTGCCAATGGGAGAATAATCCAAGGAAGTCCATGCCATAACCCAGAGTCTCTCCTGCACAGTTTATTTATCCAGTTGGATAAGTCCAGTGTATTGTCCTAGCCCCTTCGCGTGGGTGTCTAAAATGGTCCTAGATTCGTTGAGCTTTACTACAATCTCTAATGATATGGATTGTAGTTTCTTCAACTGTTCCACACTACTGGCACCTAGGATCACCTATAATGCTTCTAGATGCTCTCAGGTTATTTGAAGCTATTTTATCATGCCTAACAAGCCACAGTAAATGCTTAAGTTTCTAAGGGACTTAAAGCTTTTAGATCCATTCCTAGTTAGTTGGGTTAACAACCTCCATTCTATTTTCCACGATAAATTCATGCATTGACTTACTAGTTAATTGACCCCTAATACCTAGGCCCCAACATAAGGTATCTTCTCGAAATGGGGATTGTGGCAGGGGCTCTTGAAGTAGAAAAGAGGGAAGAGTCATACCTGTATTCTACAATTTTCCATTTACCATGCTTTATGATATCAGCAACCCTGGCATCAAGATTAGCATTTGGGGGAAGGGGAGGTGTTTTGTAAAGGATTTTTTTTTTTATCAAAATTTAGATAGGATTCAGATCAAAATTTGTTCCATTATTAGGCCTAATTATATGAACTGAGTTTAGGTGTTTTGTTAAGGGTTTTTTGTGAACCGATACTTGGGTGGTATTTGATAAAACTGAAAGCTGAACACTGAAAACTGAACGCTGAATTTTAAATGCTAAATATTGAATTTTTTTATTCGCAGACTATTTAGTATCAACTAAAATTTAAGTCTTGAATTAAATCAAACTGTTTGACAAAAATAAGGAGCTGAAGTGTGAAAATTATTATTATTCTAATTTTGTCTTTTTTAACCATCTCTTCGTAACTACCTTATTCCTACCACCACCATCATGATAGTGGTGGTAGTGGTGGTGATGGTGATGGCGATGGCGATGGTGATAGTGACGACAACATAATGGTAGTGATGATGGTGGTAGTGGTGGTAATGATAGTAGCGGTGGTAGTGACGACAAAATGATGGTAGCAATAATGGTACAATAGTAGTGGTGGTAGCGACGGCAGTGGTGGCACAATGGTGGTAGTGTCATAATGGTGGCTGTGGTGGTTGTGATGATGGTAGCGGTGGTGGGGATGTTGGTGGTGGTGATGACACAATGGTAATGGCGATGACACAATGGTGGTAGTGGCATAATGGTAGTAGTGACGGCGGCACAATGGTGGTGGCGATGGTTGTGGTGGTGGCGGTGGCACAATGGTAGTTGTGTGGTGGCGACACAATGGTGGTGGCTGTGGCGGTGAGATAATGGTGGTAGTGTTGGTGGTGGTGGCGGAAGCGGTAACACAATGGTGGTGGTGGTGGATGGTAGGTATTAAAAAGTTAAGAGTGTAAAGTGTATTGAGGGTATATTTGTCCATTATGGGGTTAGATAAAATCCTTACTGACTAATATTAAGTGATAAGTAAGTAATTTGCTACTTAAAATTTTAACTTATTTTTAAAAAGTGCTTCAAATATTAAATGGTATGAGTTTAAGTTATTAAACGAGTTTAATTTATTAAGTACTTAAAATATTCAGTTTTAAGTCTTAAGTGGTATTATCAAACACCCCCTTAATTTACCACTTAATTATGAAAAAATATTCAGTACAAAATATTTTGTATAGAAGTACTTTTTGTTGAATGGCAGAAATGCCCACAAGGTAACAATTACTTGATGCAAATAGTAGATAAGAAAACTTAACATAAATCATACAACAGTCATATTAAATTCGGCAATTGTTATATCCCTCAAAATATGGGTTTTCAAATTTAAAAAAATCTGCTATAAAATTCTTCAATTTTCAAAAAAAAAAAAAAAAAACATAAATGTTGAAGCACCATTGAAAACCAATCTTTCTTCTTTTCCAATTCAAATTGCCGATAATGTGACATTACAGTGATACATGACAGTCTAACACTTTCATTAACACTTTAATCACTGATACAAAAGTTGTGAAATTATATTCACCAATTTATACACAATCTAAATAGTACGCATCACATAATATGACATCACAAATGTGACATCCGTATATATATTGCTTTTAATGAATGATAGTGTTACATCACAGTGGCAAAGTGACACTATTTTTAGATTTGAGAACAACCAGAGTCATTTAAAATTTAAAAGTAATATTAAAAATGAATTTTAAAATCTGGATCAAGCCATTAAAATATATTCCATGTGGTAAAATTTTGAATTTCAAATTTATTCAATTCCTTAAAATATGAAACTATTAATATAATAAATCAAATCCATAAAAAATAGAATTGACAAATTAACAGGCCTTCAAATTGGGTTAGCAAACGTCACGGTTTTTAATATATTTTGGTTTGATCCTAGTAAGCCGTAAATCGAAAGCCTGCTAACAAGTCGCTTTAATAGCCCAAACCATAGAGAAACAACAACAAAGTCGGACCACACACTTGGAGCTAGAGACATTTCAGACTATTTAGAAAGTGGGCAATTCTACCCAAAAAAAAAATTTGGTACCATAACTAAAGTTATTATTTTTGAAGTTAAATTACATATTTTAAAGATGAAATTATAACTTGTTAAAATAATTTCATGATCGATCATGAAATGTGATGATGCACAAATTGGTCTTCATACAAGATCAACAGTCAAGTATATAAACGAGTGCAATTAATAAACAATAATGGTAGATCAATGGCAATACAATAAATATGAAATCAACACAAAGATATATAGTGGTTCGGTCCGGGTGACCTACTCCACTCACGGGAAACGACAGCGGTGGCCAGAGGTCTTTATTGATGAATAAGGTAACTGGGAGAATTACAGTAGCAAATGGAGAGAAACTTGATGTAGAAAGGCAAAACTCTAGGTGTAGTGTGTGTAGGAGTCTCAAGGTTTAGAGGTCTCCAAAGGGTGATGTCTAGATGTTGTGAGGTGTTATGAGGTGCCTCTCCATGGAGAGAGAACTTACAATATATAGGTTTGGTGAGGCGGACGTGAAGGAGAGGGCACTACTTCTTTGGCAAGTATAATTAAGGTAGGATTTTATCTCCATGAGTGCATATCCCGATATCCTCTCTGCCATGTGCTTTTTATCTTCCCGGACTCCTTGGATTTTGGACTGGGTCAGATTGACAAATTGGGTTTGAGCTGCCTTTTAGCTTTAGTTGATTTATTGGGTCTGACCCAGTTGATTTTGGGCTCATTAAAATGTTATAATCAAAAAGGTGTAACTTGAACTTTTTTATTTCTAAGCAAGTAACTTGATCTCAAAAAATTATAAATTTCGATACCGATAATAATCTTCCTATTAGAAAGTAGACAAGTGTTATCAGATGCAATGATCAATTTAAGACCTGTTTGTTATGGGAAATTGCCAGAACAATGGCCGGCAAATTGCATTGTGTGAGTGAGCTCACACACAGTAGTGTCTAAACTTCCTAGGGATTTTTAATTGTCTCCATCACTAAAACTTAAAACAATGACTACATAAAATAGATACCATTCAAACACACTCAAGCATAGTGAAGACCATGATAGGGTTTTAATTAATGTTCCCATTTTCCTCGGCCAACCATTTTCACAACCCAAACAAGTCGTCAACTTGGGAACCTACGCCACTTCAACATCATATACATTGAGCTGTTCACAGTATTATTGTTAGTAATTGTTGAATTGCCCAAACATGCTATGCACATTCTGTTTGTGCTGTCACACTATCATTGGTCAATGTTGATCGCGACGATTAAATGCTCTCAACTTGTAAATGACCACACCCCACACATGTTACTTCAATTTGCGTATGAGAAATGTGATATGAACTCGAATATCTTAAGTTTGGATACTTTCAATTTGACCGCATAGAATTCAAATTTAATCGATTTATGAGATTAATGAATGATTTAATTCATTTGAGATTCGGGTTTCAACTATGAATATAAAATATGAGGGGTTGGGAACTTGATTGTTATAACTCAATTTGAGATAGATGATCTCGTAAAATCTTGAATGTATTATTTTTTTTGTCTAACTTTGTTAGAACGAATCTGACCCGTCGAAGTTCTAACTCAATTTCAAATTAGCATGTATATACACTATACATCTTAGTTCATCTTCATTATAGAATCGACTAAAATAATACACAAAAGAATATTAGGAGGTTATATTGAAGAAGGTAAACTCCCCACTACATGTGTTTCCATTGTGCTAGTGTCAATGGTATATCACATTGTATTTGGACATCTCACGTAATGTGCCCACATTCTTTGGCTTACCACCGAAACGTGCACATAACAAACACTTTGAAGAATGAGTTAAGCCACCTCTCTCTCTCTCTAAAAAAATGACAGATACCTCAACGACAGAACCTGCTAATTCACAACCTAATTAAAGTGGATCTCACAACGAGTAACACAGTCGCATGACACAAAAAAAATGAGTAATGTTATTTGAACTTAAAAATTTGATCTAATTTACTCACATCATGATGTAGTTTTATAGAAATTATTGAATCAACACCAAGTTCCAATGTTTGATAGAATCTACAGTCAATCCAAATGTCACAATGAATTAGGTCAGCAAATTATGTCAGTAAATTAAGTTCCAATAGCATTACTCCAAAAAAATTACCGTTTTTTGTATATTGGATGCCAGCAATGCTATGTAACTCAAATCTGTAACCCAAATTTGAATCCCAAATGAAGGGGAACCATTGGATCAGTGGGTCCCATTTAAAAAAGTTGATGGGATCCACTCATCCAATAATCTTCCTTTATTTGGGATAGAAATTTGGGTTGCAAATTTGGGATACATAGTATTTCCCAACTCTGAATCCACATAAACACTCTTGAAAATAGATCTCACGCCTTTCTGTTTAGAGCAATGTTATACAAACCTTATTTGGGGATCTTATTTGAGGACCTAATGATATTAGTTGTGAGTTTCAATATTAGATAGAGCCTACAACTAATCCAATGATTGTACATCATTAGGTCCCTACGTAAGATCCCCAAATAAGGTCCAAATAGCATTTCGTTTCTGTTTATTATGTCAACGTAGCTGTGTTTATGGTAAAACAATGTTGTTGGACCTAATTTATTGATCTATTTTATTACAATTATTAGACTGATTGTAGGCCCCATCAAACATTAAAATTTGGTATTAATCCGATAATTATAATAAAATTATATCATTAAACTAACAAATCATATCAAATTTTTAAGACTAAATAGTATTTTCTTAAGTACGTCAATGGACAACCCTGCCTCAATATGTATACTCTTTCGGTTAGTCAAGAAACTTGAGAAGTAAGTGATGAGTCAGTTGTTTTGGTTAAGTTCAAAGGGTGGGCAGAGAGGTACAAGTGAAATGAACCATTTGAAAAATTGAAACCTAGTTTCAAACCGATAGACATAACAAAAAATACAGGTGGATACATATGGGGAAAGTCAGTTACCAACTCATCTTTCCTATCCGTTTATTCTTTGTCTTTTAATGAAACACACGTAGATGCAGTTTCTTACCTTTGTATTGCATTAAGAAAAACAGGAGGAACCTAATCCACGACTTCTGATTGTGGTGCTGGTATTCCCAAACCAGTTTGGCCACCCCCCCAATTCACTCTCTCTCTCTCTCTCTCTCTCACACACACACATACTCTTACTTTCACACACAGGCACATACTCACACTTACTTGAGTGTTACACATCTCTCTCCCACTCAAGAAAGAACATAAAAACAAGTTTGTAAAGAGAAAAGAAAATGGAAAGATGCCCCATCACTCACTTTTCGTGAATGAAAGGCAACCATGAACACTAACCACTTACTTACTCAAAGAATTCAACTTCAACAAAGTAGATGATCAACATGGGGAAAAAAAAAAAAAAATTCAATATAACAAACAGTTCAAAGAATTTAAAATTATGAATTTTATAGAATCATAATAATTGTAATAATTCACATTCATCTGGGTATCAAGTATCAACCCTTTGTTCCTAGTAATGGCAATCGACCAAGGCTGGGGCGGAGAAGACGAGATGTCGTTGGTTGGATTTGATTTGAAACTTCGAATCTTGGAGATCATCTTCTGGTGCCGGAAGGTTAAGATCCAATGGAAGAATATTTCTTGGTTTTTCACCTTCATGTGATGACTCGGTATTAATTTTATCGAGTCTATCTACATTCATTGTGATTTGAGTACTTGTGGTAGTTGTTCTATGTCGCCTCATGTGCCCGCCCAAGGCTTGGCCAGTTGAAAATTTTGATCCACATATCGAACACTCATGAATCTTAGGTTGTTTATTACCATGAAAACTCTTGATCTTATTGAATTGCCTTTCACTCTGATCATCATCATCATGTAATGGCAACACTGCAACTTTTTTCTCTTCCACCATGACCTTAGGCTTCTTGTGACTCGCTCGGTGGCCGCCTAAAGCTTGGAACGAAGGGAACGTCCGGTTACAGGTCTTACATTCATAGACATAGAACCCGGCCTTACCCGTTGTCGTGGTGATTGTCTCAGTGAATCTTCGGCTGCTAAACTGTTCAATCTTAGCGTCTTCTTTTACTTCTCTTGGCCATCCACCTTGAGCCAGAAGAATTAGACAATTGGCCATGTCTTTGTCTTCCTCGGTGCTTGCAGCAGATATTTCACCAGAGGTTGTAGGAGATGGAATTAATGAAGAAATATCACCTCCTCCTCCATCTCCACCACTGCTACCACCACCGTAACCACTAGAAGAGCTAGAGTTCATTGCCATGGAAACCGGGGACAAAGGCCTTTGACGCTTTGTACGCTTACCCTTAACGATCTGCGACTGCGAGTGATCATTAGACCCTGTGAATTCTTCGGGGGATTCCATGTCCATCCCAAGACCAACAAAGATCATTGAAGGTAAAAGAACTGAAGAAACTAAGAAAGCAAAGAAGAGTGATGGAGGAAGAGAGATGGGATAGTGGGGGTTGTTATATATGCCCAAGGATGCAAGTGTTTGGGGCCAAAAAGCCGCCCCCGTGAACAGATACTTTGAGTTAGTCTGATACCACCAGTTTTCCAACTTCGAAAGTGATTTTTTTTTATGCTCACTTTTTTTTTCGACGGTCATGGATGTTCTGATTAATTTATACTCATCTTGACTAATTTTCTCTTTGATCTAGTCAGAAATAAAGTAGAGTATTTATAAAAAATAAATTTTTCATAATCTAACCTCAAATAATTGTCGATTGCCAAGTTATGATCAACCAACCCTCCTATTTTACTAACGGAGGCGGTGACTATAGGTGAAAACCAGTGACAAAAAGTGTAATGGAGAGAAAAAAAATGACTAGGGTAGTAACATAGGATAAGAGGGTTGGTTTTTGTTTTTTTTTTGGGTTAATTGTTTTTTATTTTCTTATGGTTTCGGATAAAAGTACTTCGCCTACTTAACGTTTAAAATTATGTACACATTATCCCTTATAATTATGTACCAAAGTGAAATGGTTTCTTTTATCATCCAAATTAATCGAGAGTGTACTCCACACGTCCAAAATATGTTGTGGACTTTGTTTCCCTCTAAAAGAATATTTTTTAAATACCTGAAATATCTTTTATAATATATGGTATAATACCCAAATAAGTAGGACATCAATATCATATCAAAAAATATGTAAGAAAAACATAAGTGATTTTTGACCCCGGATCAAAACCTCACTTGAGTGAAAAAGAGACTCAACGTGATTGATTGAAATATGTTGGTTTGTTATCATATTCCATTAATTTTATGATCAAGAGTAAATCAAACGAAAAGTCTAAATTTAAAAAGTGAGTATTATGGAAATTTTTTAATTCTATTAATGACATTAATTACTTCACTTTGATATATAATTATAAGAGGGTAATTATAAGCCTTCACTGGACTTCTCCTTTTAAGGAGTTGTTTCAGTGTTGTGCTCTTATCAAAAAAAAAAAATAAGAGGGTAATGTACATAATTTTAAATATCAAATAAATAAGGTGTTTCTAGCTGAAATCACAATAAGTAAAAAATAATTAACCTTTTTTTTTTTTTTTTGTCTTTGCAATAGGAGGGTTGGTTGTTTTAAGGCGGTTTCGCACTTCTTTCTCACAGTTTTGCCAACCAAAGTCATGAATAAACACCACCATTAAAGCAAGGGATTGCACATTAAAAGCATGCTCCACCTCATTCACTCCATGTCTTCTTAAAGTTTAAGAAAAGGTACTTATTCCAGAGGGAGAGGAAGAGAGAGAGATGCAAGTATGAGGAGGTGAGGCAAACAACTGAGATTCGGTTTTCTTTCAAGCAAAACCCACAAATCTTTATTCAAAAACCATACTCTTAAATTAATAGAAAATTGGATCTCTCTCTCCCTCTCCTTATGCTGGTAGGGCTCTATGTATAGGGACCCAAGAGTTCATGTCAGGTACCTGTCATGGAAGTGACACTATTATTAAATAGTGTGCTGTGACTAACAATTTATTGGTGTTTTCACACAACTTAAAGCATGCATGTTGGTTTAACACCTCTTCCCTAATTTAAACTCTCATCTTTAATAATTTACTTCCCTATAATGACTTCTTTATTCTATATTTACCGTTTGGAACCCCCCATTTCAACTTTTTATGTTATATTCCTCAAATTTTTAAGTCTTCTTGTACTTATTCATACTATATTTTAAGCTCGAAGAGAAAACGACAGTTAGTAACCAAAATCAATAAATGACACAACCCACTAAAGAAAAATTTCTATTTTTATTTTATTTTATTTATTATATCCTATTAATTGCTACAGAAATTTTTATGGGTTTCTTATTTGGTTTTGATAAAATATGAATCAAGTGGGTCATTAATTAAGTTATCGAAGGCCTATAATTGGTGTCCCTATTTGAGAAGCAATGAAAAAGTCATTATTCTAACTAACAAAACTTCATGTAATAAGCAACAAGATTTGAGTCAACCCTCCATCACATGGCTCGAAATGAATCATGTTATCTCTAACCTAAGATGTGTGTACCTATAATTTCTTATAATAAAATGCATTCATCCCGTTGTTGATACCGGCAAGACCCAGCTAAACGATGTATGTTGGTTGATAATGAGATGAATCTTAGTAGTTGTATATACCCAAAAAGGAGGCGCTGGTTAAAAAACAATCATTTGATTTTGTTTCCTTTGTTCTCTCTTAGCAGAGCACATAATGTGGAACTAAATACATAGACAAACTTACTTCCAAGGCATTCTTGGTTCGAGGATACACAACTAGATTGATACTCCATCCAATCCAATCTATACTTAACGTAGGTCTTGTACTCTCCTGTAATCTCACTCTAAAATTAAACACACGGATAATCATGTGCGGAATCACTAGCAGCCTAAATAAAAGTTAAACTAGGTGAAGACATGTAAGTAAGTGGTTATGAGAAGAATTGTTTACCCCAAAAAGAACCAACACCATAGAAAGAATAGGCAAGGTTACCAAGTTTAATGGTGTTCCAAACTTGCCTGGCAAAAAGTCAAGAGATTTTGGGGGTAGGGGTAGATGAGGGCAGATTCTTGGCATAACAAATTGAAGTGGTTGATTGTGTGAGGCACGTAGGGGTAGGGTAATAGTGCAACGCCACCGGTACGCTGTTGTTATTTTGGTAGTGGGGGACAAGAAAAGCATAATTCTTTCTTATTTGTCCACCCTATTCTATTAGAGACATTATTATACGAATTCACCCAAAAAAAAATTGAATTTACCCAAAAAAATATTCCTATTACAAGTATAATGTTGTGGTTAGTTCAATAAGAGACGGTTTGGAAATTGAATTTAGAAGAGATGTATATGTAAGAAATTAACGTGCTCTTACTCAAACCTTGCGGGTTTAGACCAATGTTAAGGGGCCTTCTCTCTTATATGCAATGATGCGGGATCAAACCACATCTCAAGCAAATATTTCTTTCGACAAATCATATTTTAATTTAATGATTCTCTCTTTCTTTAAAAAAAAAAAAAAAAATACTGTGACTCTAAGTGTGAGCCCAATGTCCACTTAGGCCTATTTATGCAACTGTTAATCTATAGCTTTTGGTAGGCTATTTATTTATGGGGCATTCAGTAATTCTACACACAGGCCTACCTAAATCCGTTTACTTATAATACAGCATGTACCGTTACGGTAACATGTAGTATTGTAAATCCTTTCTCTTTCATCTCCAACGTCACTGGGTAGAGAAGCTTTTGAGCCACTCATTTGAACATGCTCACTGCAACTTGCATTGCATGTAAGCTTACTAAATAACAAATTGACATTAAGTTGACCCGACCCGAACCCGAGACGTTACAAATTTAATTAAAATTAACAAATTCCCTTACCACTAAGTTGATAACCCATGGTTTTCAGTATGACAACCAGGGTTGAAAACTTGATTGTTAGGAGGAATACATTGCAAAAATCCATTCTTTCAAATCAACAACCATAATGCAGTGTACAAAGGGGTAGACTTCAACTCAATAAGAAATAAAATTAAATAAAGATTAAGTCAATGGTAGCATGAAGCACAACACAAAGTATAATATCTACAGAAAACACCTTCCTATTGCCTCCACCAACTTTTTTTTTTCTTTTTTCCTTTTTTTTTTACTTTTTAATTATGATGATCAATGATTCTTACTTCTCTAAGCAAATTTCAGTATAATATTTATTTATTTATTATGCACATTCAATATTTTTTTCATTATTTGATGTAGGAGTACAAAGTGATAGATAACCTTAACCCATTATCAAGGGTTGATTCTTAAAACAACATATGGTTTAGGTAAACATAACATCTTCAAATCCAACATGTAATTCCAAAAATCTCCCTTTACTTATTTTGAGACATATTTGACAATTTTAGGTAAATAATTAATTTGGGTTAATTACATAATACCTCCTTTAAGTTTAGGAATATGTTAATTAAGTTAAGCAGTTAGTTTTATAGTGAAAAATGATAGAAAACATTCGTTTTCAAATCACATGATCTCAAATTCTACGAAGAGACAAAGACCACTCTTCACATTATTTTGCCTTGGGAAAAAGAATGGGGAGTCATTTAACGTGAGGACAACATTTCGAATTCAGTGTAATTTTCTCTTTTCAATAAATCTGAGATCACTTGACTTAATTTTCATTATTTTTCATTGTAGAAACTAACAATTTGAATTAATTGAAAAATGTACAAACTTTGAAAGGATAATTTGTTGAAATTCAAACTATAGGGAGCAGATTGCAACTTGATCCAAACTTGAAGGGGGCGTTTTGTAACGGAAAATACTACATAACCCAAATGAAATTCAAAAATTAAAACTCAAATACATATTATTCCTTGGATGAGTGTGGGATGAGAGGGCCCCACTGAAAAAATTGATGGGACCCACTCATCTAAGAAATGATATGCATTTGGGTTACAATATTTTGGGTTTCATTTGAGTTTTGTAGCATTGCTCTTTTGTAACTAACCCACATTAATTTCAAGCCATCCTCGAGCTCTAAAGCTCTTGATCCTCATTGCTGCACTCATCAATCTTTAGCTCTACTCAATTTTCTCTTTACTCAATACTCTCCCCATCTTTCCGAGTGCCAAAGGTATATATAGTGTAAGGCAACATTTGAATCTCACTTAAAGGATATGTTACCAACAATTAAAGTGATCAAATGAATCAGATCACCAACTTGGTGACTTTTATGTGCCTCGGTCTTGTTATAATGCTGAAATTAAGGTATTTATTGTTTATTCTTCTCTTATTGAATTTCCTCACTAGCCCAACCGATTATTAGATCGTTCAAGAGATGCAACAAAATATATTCATACGTAGATAATGATCACATCCTTATTGATCCGTGGTATTCAACATGTAGGTTATCTATCTAACTATATACATCTTGTATCCATGCCGCCTCAACTTCAAGCTCGATGTTTGTTAACTAAGTGAGACACTCTCAAACAAAAAAAATTTTATCAAACCCTTTTCTTGTTCCCTTGTACAGTCCTTACAAAGCAGTTTTCACCGTCTTCTTTGCAGTGATTATCCAATATAATTACATTTATAGAGATTTAATATTAGATTGTGATATTACGTATTAGTGATCGATGACACGATACCACCATTTTATTGAATTTATTGAAAATGTAAAAAGAGAAGATAACACTACATGAAAAAGAGAAATTATATTTCCAAAGAGACAAAAAAAAAAAGGTTTTAAATTCAAATGCTACCTTAGTGTGACTCTCCTAATGTGCATTGGAATAGAATCAAACTAGCATATTCGTAATACTATTGAGACAAAAAAAATTGACTTAATTTACTAATATAATGATGTCTCAAGTGATAAAATTTCAATAAAAAAGCCTAAGAGTTACAGTGTCACAGTATTACTATTAGATCATGTCATTGTCACATCTTTTTTTTTTTTTTTGGGTCAAAGGACAAACACTACAATTCTACTTAAAAGTAGAATTGCAATGAAGCCATATAAACCGAACACACACACCCAACATTGTCACATCTTTAAGTCATCAAATTAAGTCAATTTGTTGTGTATTATTTCTCTACAAGCAAAAGACAAATGGAGAAAACGAAAAGAGCTCAACCATCATGCCATTAACATTTGTTGGGTATTACTTCTCTCTCTCTCTCTCTCTCACACACACACACACACACAAACACACATACTCACTCACTCACTCACTATGGGATAGTAGTGGTAGTGTAGTAGTATTGGCATTAGTGATGTCTTTAGCAGTAGTGATGCGTAGGAGAACCACTTGTGGAAGTCGTAACCACTGCACGCGAAAGTAAGGTAAAGATAAGGTGGCCATCAAACCCCTCTTTTAACGACAATGACTTTATGCTAACTCCAACCATATTTTAGGTTCACACCCCCCTCTCTACTCAATCCCTTTTTCTTGCACTAAAGGTTTGTTTGGATGGATTTTTGAAGCGGGTTTGAATTGACTTTCTCAAATTTTTCCAAATCTAAACTCTGGGATTCAATATTAAATCCAATTCATACTTATATTTGGTATGCAACACATACACATGTAGGACTCACGGATATTATATCATAATTATTAACAATCATTTGTCTTATAAATAACTATTTTACCCCTTGAACAATCTAATTCATACCCATGTTAAGAGGTACAATTATCTTTTACATCCTTAACCCCTTAACCCATCTTCTCAAACCCAACACCCCTTAAGTTTGACGAAACTCATGATCATGAGTTTAGTATCCGGTCAGCAGTGGGCCATGTTTGAAAACTCATGATTGAATTTTTAATCCAAACATGGGGTTTGGAGGTCGTTTAAACTATTTCCCTCATACTCTGGACACCAATCTCCCCCAAACCCATAAAACAAACAGGCTCTAAGAATGTTAGTATAAGTGAAACTAGTTGACCTTAAAAATATGTTCAGATTCAATTCTATTATAGTTAATAGAATTTAAACTCGTGTCGAAGTTAGCTGTCCTCCTGCTCAGCTCAACAGAAACTTAAAACATTCGAGTCGATCTCAAACTCTTAAACTTCAATAATCGATATTGAAGTAATCAGTTTATCAATAAAATCTCTCAAATCAGTAAAATTAATCATATAATCAACTCCCGTAAGTTTGAATTTCTATGAATCTATTAGAGAAAGAGACGTAGAGAAGTGATGTTTTGTGATCAGTTGGAGATTGCTCGTTTGGTACTATAATTAGAATTATTAATAGGCAATAATCTATATGAGCTAATTGAGCAACTCGCATGTGCCTGTGCATGTCAAAGTGCACATCGTATTGGAAATGTGACCCATGATGTATCCAGTTACGTCTATATGCATACTAATGAATGAGACAACGGCTGTGGAAGGCTAAAAGTCTGGTTATGGTGTTTTTAAAGGAGCAATGTTATATATCCCAAATTTATATTCCAAATGTGCATCCCAAATCAATAAGGATGGTTGGATCAGTGGATCCCAATTAAAAAAGTTAATGGGACCCACTCATCCAATGATTCCCATTCATTTGGGATACACATTTGGGATATAAAGTATTACTCTTTTTAAAGTAAAGTTATTTGAACCTAAATTTTCGGGTTGATTTTTGATGGTGTTCGAAATTAATGGGCCCAAGTTGTAGGACAAAATCTGGTGAAGTCCGGTGAATATATGGATGTATGAGTGGGGAAGTGTATAGTGGGGGTAATCAACGAAATAAAGACGTTACAAGGTATTACTTGATTCTCTCTCTCTTTCTAGTTTCCAGGTTGCCTCTCTCGTGCAACGTAGCACCCTTCGTTATTTATACTACTGATGGCTAAGGTTTTACTTTTGTCCTTCTTGGCTGATCATGTGGTCCTCTCTGTCTCTGTCTTCATCTTGGTGTTGTGGTCCCCAGAACATTTTTGTGTCCACTACTCACAGTCTGTTGTACTTGATCCGTCTCCACTATCTCTGGGTTTCAACTCAGTAGAGCCATCAGGCAGTGTTCCCTTATCCCTTATTCACGTGTCGTGTAACAGTTTTTTAGGTTGACCTTGCGCCATGTTCCCATACCCCGAGTTGGTACAGGTACCTGTACCAATATCGAATGGGAATGGGCAGTCTGAATGGGCTTCTTGGCCGCTTCCTGTCAATGCAGAGGGTCTTGGGCTCTAAAAAGAATCCAGACTTTAACGTATCCGATTGTTATCCTCTAATGAATAATAAGCATGTATATTGAATGGAATTCACTCTGAATCTAATTACAACAATAAATTAGATCAACAAAATGTGTAAAATAGCATTATTGGGACATTTTGTCATTGTATATGAGAGGTACTTCATGATTTTTTTGTATAATTGCAGAAAATAAATGACTGTTTACCTAATTAGATTGCTTCTGAAGTAATTTAATTAGGTGGTATTCTTTAATCAGAATTGATGATGGCATGACAATCACTACCCATGTGGTGATGTGTACTAATTGCAAACGACCTTAAATCATACCAAGTTAGGTTCATGCCTAAAATTCGAAACTTTCACTCTCTTGAAGTCCAAAGAAATCCCACGGGGAACGCAAAATCTGGTAGTGAATCTATTTCTAGTAACAATCGTTAAATTATATCAAAGGTTGATCGAGAATAACTAGAGAAAATTTTGGCTGTTATTGAAAGGATCACTGAGAGCCTCGATCCATCTTGTTGGGGGAAGCTGAATTGTAATGTACATGCTGCATATATACACCATTACATGTTCTACCACCAAATATCCATAAAGGGTTTTCACCACCCTCAGTTTTATTAAGAAACACACACACAGGAAGCAGCATAAAGTGTACCACAGGTTGTTGATTCCGAAGAAGAAGATATCATTATATCGGAGTCACACCAACCACGCCTGCAATTTGCAAATACGTTTTACAATATGAATAAACCGGAAGGATTCAAACTAAAAAAAATGTTGAAAACCTAATTAAAGATTATATATACAGCGCAGATGTTTGTACTAAAATGACAGCAATAGTCAAAATTAAGTTTAATAGTCAAATTGGTATGATGCACAAACAACACACTAACAACCTTATATGCGGGCTTTAGCAACTACGATATAACACCTAAGCCCACAAGAACTAAGGCCACAGCAGGTAATGTGGTTATACGAGAATTCTCTTCACACTGCAGAGCTAGAATAGCAAGTACCATCAGCATATGTTTACGTAGCATGATTTGAAACATTACATTCCAATTATGGCCAGGATACTGGATGTGAAAATATTCGAAAATCAAAGAGGACTTCCCAAAATCAGTGCTTGTATGGAATTTAGAGACTTCACTTTACCCCGTGTTTAATCTTCTTTATATTTATATTTGAACTGGAACACAGGTATGTTCCATGCCACTTCACATATTAGGCAGTTGTCTCACACACATTGTCTAATTCGACAGAAATTTTAACCGTAGCACTTTGACCAAAAATCACGTAACGCTTATGTGGTTAGTTTCTAATGCAAGGGGTTAAAGTGTAATGGAGCATAACCACAAAGGGTTAAAGCAAAGTTAGCTGTAGAATTCATATATGAGCGGGTGGAAACAAGTTGAAGAGTTAGAGCATTTTAGCGTTTCCTAGTAAGATGTTTAAAGTTTGGTGTGCAAACACGAAGGAAGAGCATATGCAAAAGCATTTTCAGGAGAACAAATGGCAACGGCTTGCTGCCAAGATTACAAAGTTTGAGTGAAGAATGCATTACGAGAAAATATTAGAAAAAGGGTATTTGATCGAACATTGATAAATACAAAAATCAATTTTGACATACAACTGTAGGCATCTGGGTATTAGCAGTATGGTCAGATGTTTTCATCCACCTATTTAGGCATTGCTTCAGGAAGGTAACACTTGAGCTCTTTTAAGGCATCATAATCAAAAGATTGAGCAAAACACAATTATTACTCATCCCTTCACAAACATTTCTAGTCACAGTTTGAAGAACTTATGCTAGTGCGTTCTATTACAATAATGTTTCTTCAACAAGAGTACGCAGGTGGAAATATTCTACGACATACCATAGTGTTCGACATGATCATCTTGCTTCTACCATTGCCAAATATATCTTACATAATACTTGATTTTTTTGTGCTTCTGCCTGGTCAAATTTAAATCATTGTTAAAGACTTAATTTTGACTTGTGTAATTCAGTCCAATTCAACTCCATTCAGCGGAATAATGAAAGACAATCAAAAACACAAATATAACTAGGTTTTAATTTTTAACTCACTTAACAAGCAAGTACTCAACTGGGTAAACCTAACCAGAAGTTACACTGTCCAAGAATCTTACATGTGACATTTACTTCTTCGTGTATAGGATTAGTCTAGTGTCGCAAGTGCAATTTATATGTAGAGTTTGTAATGTTCATACCTAAGGTGGATGAAAATTAAGTAGTCAATATTTTCAAATTTGTTGTTAGACAGAGTAAAATGAAATAATTTCGGACATAGTGATAAACATTCACAAATACATAACCTGATTTTTGAATGTGGATTACATATTTTTTCTTCTACAAGTTTCCAATGAATGTGGATTTCATATTTTTTTTCAAAGTAAATTTCAACTAATAAACTATATTTCTGAGTTATACATGATATGAATGAATCAAATAAACACAGAACATTATATTTCAAGGAAAGCAGATGCAAGAAAAAGCAATGAATGAGCCTTAAACAATACTAATCCTTACCACATGCCAGTCGTCCGCCAGCATTCCCGGTGCTAAGGCTAAGTTCATGACCACCTGCAAATTGACAACCAAAAGGGGGTGAATCAAGAACTGTTTAATAATAATGGGCATATAAATGGAGGTGCAAATTAAACTAAGAGTAATACTAAAAGTTTCCATCTCGCGTCAGTAAGTTTAGACAACTACAGGACTGAAATTCAAACAAATTAAGTACAAGTATTTACCCTTTCCAAGGTCATCCTCAAGCTCATGAACCACTAAAGCTCTTCCAACGACTGAGTTAGGACCATCCAATGGTATCTGCACATGTCAGTCCAAATAAATACCCGTCAATGAAGAATCAAACATACATGATAGTTACACACACATAGACACATATGGCATGAAGTAGTACCTGGTTATCCACGATTGTTGCCTCAGCCACCCCTGCATCACATATCACCAAAATTAGAGTAAAAAGATCACCTAAAGCTTTTGGTGATTAAATTGAAGAAAAAAACAATTAAAAGTGCATTACCATCGGCATTGGCAACTATGTTTCCCAGGTCACCCGCATGACGAATTTCGTCCTCAGGAGCTCCATGTGTCAAACCATTGGGATTGAAATGTGCTCCTATTACATAACAATCGAACCCAAAATCCCAAAGTAACACCAAACAATATGAGAATTAAACTTTTTATCAACCAAAACGCAGTAATAACCCAAACTCATACAAAATCAAACTTGAAGTTTAAGTTTAAGCAAATGCAACCTGTTGAAATACACCCATTTGTTGTATCACCAAATTCATGCTACACAATTAACCAAAAAAAAATTTAAACAAAATGAATATCAGAATTTCACATATGATTCATAATTACTCCAAAAATTAACAAACACTAGTATGGTGATGATACTCACGAGATGAAACCCATGAAGTCCGGGAGTCAGTCCAGTGACCCGAACATTCACAGTTGTTGGGCCTATCACAATTTTCGGAATTTCAGCTCATATAGGTAGATATACAATTAGGAATATCTGTATATACATTAATATCTGGAAAAAGTTCGAGAGAGGGGGGAGAAACCTCCATCGTCTTGGGAGAGGGTGACGACGCCTTCCACATTGGAGTTGCCCTTGAGGACGGCGACGGCTTTCTTGGTGGCGGCTACGACGGTGAAGGTTTTCGGTGGGGTGGCAGAAGTGGCGGCGGTAAGAATTAAAGATCGGCGAGTAAGTTTGAGTGAGAGGCCGTGGAATGAAGTGTGGAGTGGTGGTGATGGGCTAGGGTTTGAGAGTGGAAAGAGGGGAGAATGGGAGGGGGTTGACGAGAGGATGGTATGAGCGGCCATAGCTGCTAGTGTGCTGATTGGATTATTGGGTGAGAGGCCTGAGATGAAGAGGAGGAGATAAATTTTTGTGCCCACCTGTGCTTCTGGGTTCTTCTTGGCGCTCTCTCTCTCTCTCGTGTTCTGGGTTTTTCTTTTTTATTTTTTCTGGTTTTTTTTTTTTTAAAAAAATTGAGATTTAGAGAAAACAGAGGTGCAAATCAATATAATCAAACATCAACGTCTCATATAAGTGATAAGTGCGTTTTCAATAGTATTTTCTAAAAAAGAAGCATATTTTTTAAAATAACAAGCATTTTTAATAAAAAAAATTAAAATTGATTGTGTAAAATTAAGGTAAAAGTGTGAGAGAACTACAAAGAGTAATGTTACATGAATTTAAAAGTTAGACAGACTTAAAAACTAGTCTTGATAATCTCAACCATTGAATAGGTAATGAGTCTCAATAAATGTTGGGACCTACACTAAAATCAATGGTTATAATTATCAAATTTAATTTTTAAATCTATTTTTTAAGTTCATGTAACATTACTCAATTACAAAAAGATGCAAAGTTAGTTGCATGGTTTGAGTTCGTGTGTGGGTGATTGGTTCTAGACTCAGAGCTGTAGAGCTCTTTAGCATTGTAGTAATATAAAACCTCAAAGAACTGAAATGACACAAAATATTCAAAAGGAAAATGCTATTTGGACCTTATTTTGGGACATAATCTAGGGACCTAATGATGTACAACTATTGGATTGGTTGTGGGCTCCATCTAACATTGGAACTCACAACTAATCCAATGGTTGCATTGAAGCCACATCATTAGGTCTCCATCATTGAAGTTGGGTTTGTGGTTTGTCTTGTGGTGAAATCAGAATGGGAAATAAGTGTTGGCTAGTCCTAGGGGTCACTCCAATGGAAATACCAATTCAACTCAAATCATTCCTCTAATAGAGCATAGGTGAACGATTGATTCGTGGGAAGCTAGGGACGAGATTGAGTGAGGATCTAAGCATAAACTGTGACAAGTCTACGGAATATCAAAAACTCACTATCTCATCCACTCTCTACCCAGTCAAACCGAACCACTGTACTCTGAGGGAAGGAGAGAAAAAGAGTTGAAATAGCATTTCCAAATGGATGTCTCCTTTTGGACTAGCCAACTAAAAAGCTTAGCTACTCATGCTTAAGGTAAATATAACAATATAACAAGAAGACATTATAAAGAAATAAAGATTAGAGCTAAGCGTAAAGAAATGCATCAATATAACTTCGGGATAATTTATACACCACCTCTTCCGAAAGAATGAGTGAATCACGTTCCACCCTTCACGGCTTTGGTAAAACTCTAGAAAAGTGGAAGAGTTTTACTCTTCTAAGGGAAGAAGAAAGTTCCAACAATGGAAGTAACATAAAACAATACTTAAATTAAAGAAAGCAATAATTACTTGGTGGGTATTCCACAACCAAGAGATGATAATACCATAAAAGAAAGCAATAACTACAAAAGAAAACAATAACTACTTGGTGTATAATCCACAACCAAGAGATGATAATATCATAAAAGAAACCAATAACTACTTGAAAGTAAAGAAAGCAATAACTACTTGGTGTATAATCCACAACCAAGAGATGATAATACCATAAAAGAAAGCAATAACTACTTGGTGTATAATCTACAACCAAGAGAGATCTAGTAAGTATACACAGAAAATAACAACTTGGAGGGTTTTCTACAACCAAGAGCTCTAGCAAAAATTTGATGTTCTTTACAAGAAAAATGAAAGAAAGAAAGATTAAGATTACAAGCCCCAAGGGGTGGTATTTATAGGCATTCAAAATATGCCCTTAGTATATCCTAAAAAGATGCCCTTTACAAATATCCCAAGAGAGTATATCCTAAAAGATGTCTTTTACAAATATCCCAAGGGAGTATATTCTAAAAGATGCCCTTTACAAATATCCCAATAGAGTATATTCTAAAAGATGTCATTTGCTTTGATAATCGGCTTCCCAGTAATTTGTAGCTTTGACACAAAAAAATCCTGAAAAAAATAACAATTAATACATTATCATTAATTTACATACTAACCCTAATTTGACTTATTTTGACTAGTTTAACTTTATTTAACAAACACAATTGACCTATTAACTTAATTAAATTATGTCTTAATTAGGGTTAATCACCAAGCATGTTTATAGAAGATTTCAACAATGTGACATCTCAAGAAGAGAAGAAAGGGGAGAGGTCATTTGCATTCTCATCAAATGGAGGCTTTGGCTCCATCATAAATGACCAAGATTTAGTTGATATTGGCTACCACGGTAATCCTTTCACATGGTCAAATAAACGCCATGGTCTTGCAAACGTTAAGGAAAGGTTAGACAGAGGACTAGTTACTCTGGGATGGAGGATGTTTTTTCCTCATGCAATCATCCAACACTTACCAGCCATTTCTTCTGATCACTCACCCCTCCTCTTGAATACATCTAGAAATCCTCAATTTCTTTATAAACCTTTCAAATTCGAGAAGATGTGGATAAGGGACCCTAGCAGCCATCATGTGGTTAAAAGCTCATGGAAAACTAACAGGAGAGGATCAGATACAAACATATTATGCAGGAAGCTACAAGCAACTAAAGTGGCGTTAAAGTACTGGAATAG
The DNA here is from genome assembly GCA_951799425.1 of Ilex aquifolium. Classification (NCBI taxonomy): domain Eukaryota; kingdom Viridiplantae; phylum Streptophyta; class Magnoliopsida; order Aquifoliales; family Aquifoliaceae; genus Ilex; species Ilex aquifolium. The sequence continues at coordinate 12,357,860 of OX637394.1, read as the reverse complement.
ACAACAATTTGGCAATTGCATCCAAAAAGCAAAGGAGAAGAATTGATCAACTACAGCAAGCTGAACAAACTGAAGATCATATACTGGAGGAAAAATCTTACAACATGACATAAATGAACAACTCAGAAGGGAGGAAGAAATGTGGAAACAGCAATCAAGAATACAGTGGATGAAAGAAGGGGATGCGCATACTAAATTCTTCCACACAACCACAGTTATTATAGGCAGAATGAATTCAATTGACTGCTTGAAGCTCCCAGATAGAACATGGTCCACAAAAAGGGAATCCATTAGTAATCAGTTTCTGCACTATTTTCAAACTCTTTTCACAACATCCAATCCTCAATTTTCCCCACAACTAGAGGACCTCATAGCACCTGTAGTCAACCCTGATCAGTATCTTGAACTTTGTGCTATTCCCTCACCAAAAGAGATCAAAGCCACTTTTTTTGCAATGCCTTCTACCAAGGCCCCTAGACCTGACGGTATGTCTGGCATTTTTTGTAAAACATATTGGCATATCACAAGAGGGGATCTCGTTGATATGATCAGAGCTTTTTTTGTTAGAGGTCACGTGTTAACTGAACTTAATAGAACCAATATTTTTCTCATACCCAAATCCACCAAAGCCGACACAGTTCATCAGTATAGGCCAATTAGCTTGTGTAATGTGGCCTATAAAATTATTTCCAAAATCATTACCAATAGGATTAGACCTTACCTAGACCAAATCGTTTCTCCAAACCAAACTGCATTTATCCTAGGTCGAGGTATAGCAGAGAACACCATTCTAGCCCAAGAATTGGTACACCAATTCAAAAGGAAAAAAGGGAAAGGGGCTTTGATGATGATCAAAATCGACATTACCAAACCTTTTGACAAAGTTGAATGGCCTTTCCTTTTGCAAATCCTCAAACTGCTTGGCTTTCCACCTGAATTTACCAACCTGATTGAACAATGCATCTCCACAGCCTCATTCTCAGTTCTGATTAATGGAGGCCCCTTTGAAAACTCTCATGCGCAAAGAGGTCTTAGACAGGGTGACCCCCTCTCACCCTCACTTTTGGTTACTTGCAGTGAAATACTGTCTAAATTGCTACACAGAGAAGCATTATTGGGGAATCTCAAAGGCATCAAAATCTCCAGGAGCTATGAACCTATCAGCCATCTCATGTTTGCAGATGACCTCCTCGTCTTTGCAAAAACAACTACAAAGGAAGTTACAGCTATCAAGCACTGTCTCTTAACATATGCTCAATGGTCTAGACAAGAGATTAACTGTGAGAAATCCAGAGTGCACTACAGCGCAAATGGTGCAGCGCATGAACTAGCAAGATGGGACCTTGCTATGGGCTATACTGGTACATTGCAATCTGACCAACTGCTAAACTCAACAAAGAATCAAGTGGAGTTGGATGCATGCCCCATAGACTAGCTTAGAATTACTGTTTTTAAATTACTGTCTTTAATTTATTGTATTGCTCTCTTATATCTCAATTTTCAATATCACAAAATAAATAAATAAACTCCACACGTTTGGAGAGTCCAATTTGACTCACCATGTTTGGAGAGTTAAACTCACTCTCTACTCTATTTTTTTTGAACAGAAAAATGATATATGGATAAAACTGTGTAGTCCAAATTTATTTAAAAAATCTTGTATCCCAAATAATGTGTCAAAATCCTATGCAATGAATATTTGGTAAAGTTAGTAGACTCCACTGATCTAAACACCTACATTGATTTGGAATACAAAATTTAGTAAATAATTTGTTAAGCATGGCATTGCTAATAATATATTTGTATTTTCATCCAAGACATTTAGGATAAACGTATCTTATTTAAAATAATGGAGAAAAAATAGGAGGAAAGTCAAATTTAATGTCAAAAAGGATAAAAACATAAAATAATAAAACGATAAAAACAAAGAGTCCTATTGGAGTGGTATATAAAAATTGACTCTCTATTGTCTGTTGGAGATGCTCTAAGGCTATATAAAGCAATTTTTTATCAAATCTCCCATAAGATACATCTTCAATTTGCGCATCAATCTTAATCAACGTTCAATCGTGAGTCCTATTCTCTTAATTTAAGTAGACGAAACCATAGTAACATAGTATTGGCCACTGCAATTGATGGTTGAAATTCTGGTTATCATTCCTCACGCCGATGAATTGTTGCCCTAGGAGCCATAGGCCTTCACTAAGTACCCTCATTGTATCTTTTCCCAACTAAAAGCGAGCAACATGGTAGCCTTCTTCCATAGCTATGCATTCCATATTTTGCTTATGGCAGCCAATTTGTCAATTAAGTACTTATTATTTATAACATAGAAGCATATTTAATACTTTAATGACTAAAATGATGCAATTAAAATATAAAAAATTAAAATGAGATAAATTTCATACTTTTGGGACCTCCAATGCAATTAACCCTTTAAATTTTTTATTAAAAGTATTTTTTTCAAAATATGCTTTTGCATTATAATATTTGCAAAACACATGTTTTTTTTAAAAGAACAGTCGTTTGGTAAATAAATTTAAAGTTATGATATTTAAGTATTAAATTTTAGAAAAAAAAATCGTAAATTAACTCTTGATGTTGCTACTTTTTCTCTTTCTATCTATTAGCAAATCAATCAAATAAAGGAGTAGAAATTTTGAAAAATCTTCCTTGACCACATTTCTATTTATGAAAATTTATTATAATATTTATCTATATTTATGCTATCAAGAATTATCACATGCGAATATAACTACTTCATTCTTCTTATATTTGTAATGTTCGTTTGAATGATTTTGAAAAAAAAATTTATGAATTACATTTTGATTTAAATTGAATCTTAATTCAAATCTAATTAATCCTATATGAATTGATAATTTTTATCAATAGGTTGAATTTAAATTTAAATCTACACATATTTTATGCATTTAAATTTAAATATATTAATATCCATTTCAAATGTGTTTACAATAAAAATTGATTCCCAATTAAAGGGGTGCTCTAAGAAAACGAAACTAAAAAACCAAAAAAAAAAGGGTTTTTTGAAGGTCAATATTTAATGTAGCACTTAATTGTGTAAAGGTACTTAGTGAAAAATATTTTATACATAAGTACCTTATTTTTTTGAATGACAAAAATATCGACTTAGTAATACAAACCAACCAAGGATTGATTTTGGAAAACAGCTGGAAGAAGTGAATCTTCGCACAAAATACGATTTTTTTAAATTTAAATAAATTCAATCACAAAATCTTTATGTTTTCAACAAAATCAACACACACAAGCTTCTGAGAAACAGAACAATAATATTATACGTTGGTCACAGCATATAAAATTATACATGTTAAAAATTGTTGATATACTGGAATACATCAAATCATTGATAAAAAAAAAATTGAATTGACACAAATAAATTTAACATTTATATGAAAATATAATATTATACAGATACATGTATCTTATCTCAAATAAATTTAACATTTATATGAAAACAGAATAATAATATTACACGTTGACACAATGATATTACACAGATATACGCATCATACATGTTTAAAATTATTGATATAATGGAATACATCAAACCATTAATAAATAAATAAAATTGAATTGACACACAAATTCTTTTCACAAACTATTCTCACACGTGGTATGAGGTGTATGTTTACGAGAAGATGTAGAACATGCTCCAATAAACAAAAAAAAAAACAGATTTTCGATTTATTTTGATTTCAAAAAAATAACTGCTAATAAACATGGAAAAAAAAAGGTGGCAAAACCAGCCGTTATGCTAAATCCATTAAAATAGAAAACCCTTAATATAATATAATAAATCCCATATAAAATGGGACTGCTAAACTAAACAATCTAATATTTATGGAAATGAGTATTTTAGCAAAGGTAAAATTTTAAAATCTGTCAATATATATCTAGATACAATACATTTCAAGTAAAAAGAACTTATCTGCAAAAGATTTTTAGCAAAGTATTTTTTCGCAATTAAGTAATTTAAAAAGTACCTTACAATTTTTTCGAAAAAAATTGTAGTAGAAAAATAAGAAACATGTAATGGAAACATGTGACCAATGGATTGGGCCTAGATCGGAGTTCTATCTGAGCTGCATAAACAAGGGATGACTTGGTCCAGTCCTAGCCCGACCCAGGCATAGCCACCACTAACCACTACATATATAAACTAAAAAATGTTGCTAGAAAAAAAAGGGTTTTTTGGAAGTTGGTACACCTAATTAGACTTAATTGTAAAAAAGTACATAGAACAAAATATTTTGGAAAAAAGTACACAGTTGAGATACAAAAACGTAAATGGCCATTTTGTAAAATTTTCTTTCCTAAAAACTTTAACAAGACATTTATTAAGCGCTGAAATTTATGGTCATTTAATTCAAAATCTCTTATCTTTAATGCACATTGATTCATGCATATTTTTTTTTTGGAATTTTATTTCAAATTATATTTATGCATTAAATATTTACTACTACTAGTTTTATAGGAGAATTTTAATATTCCGTTTATTTTAGAATATATCACTTGTTTGAATTTCAAAATTTGTTAATATCCGAACTCCATAACAGTATAACAAAAACAGTGTAACAAATACACTGTAACAAATACAGTGTAACAATACACTGTAACAAAAACAGTATTCAGTAGTTTTGTACATGTGGTAACAAATTCAAAACGGAGATTGATTGTTTTGAATGAAATTATATGAAAATATATGTTTGACAAAATGTAACAGTACAATATTTTGTGTAAATGGCTTGTTACACTGTTATTGTTACACTGTTACATTGTTATTGTTATACTGTTCGGATATTAATATAATTTGAAAACAAAACCACTTTCCAAAAAAAAAATACGCATGAATTAAGGTGCATTAAATATAATTTGAAAATAAAATCATTTTCCAAAAAAAAAAAAAAAACGCATGAATCAAGAGAGGATATACAAATATGGAATATTAAAAGTTCTCCCATAAAACTAGAAGATGTTTAATGCATCACTTTTCAAAGAAAATACACATGAATAAATGGAGGACAAAAATGTCACAAAAAAATCAGTAAAATTCAAATACTGTACTTAGATACAAATAAGTATCAAAATTAAGGACTTAATTATCTAACATTTTTTTCTGTATACTTTTTTACAATTAAATCAAATTTAGTGTAACTCCTTCTAATTTTCCCGAAAAAAAACAGGTGACTTGTGCGCTGGGCCTTACTCGGAGTTCAACACAGCCACCCTTTTTTTTTTTTTTTTACGAACACACATTAAAGGAATATATGAACATTTTAAACATATTTTATATTTTTACCCAATATTATACTACATTCGGCACATGATGCATTAACAGTGGATGCCCTGGTGCAAACCCAGCCCAACCGGAGACCAAAGCCACCTCAAACCTTATCTTGACCTTGCCTTCATTGAGGTGATAATTACCTTAAGGAAAACAAATCTAGTCATAACAAAACTTATTTCAATTACAGTTCTCTCTCTTCTCTTTTAAGAGAGAGAATTGTAATTTAATTTTTTTTTTGAGATAATGGGATGTAAGTATCTTTTTTAAAACTTATTTGGCTTAAAATATCACCTCTAAACTTATCCTTATTTAAGTCATCTTTTTCATCAAATAGTTGTTAATAAGTACACATTTTAAAACATTTTCAAATTCTTTCTAAAATGTATTCCATAATTACATCTACCGTAAATAGTGCATATCTAATTGACAGCTTTTATATTTCCAATATCTAAATATTAGAATTTGAGACTTTCAAGATTCCTTTTGATATTTGTGTATCATTTGAATTTTGAAATTATATATATATATATATATATATATATATATATATATAGACACACACACACATATAGACACACACACACATATCTATATATATACACACACACACACATATATACACACACACACACATGTATAAAATAACATCAAACAATAACACGTTCAACAAAAAAATAGTAACATCAAACAGTAACACGTTCAATAAAAAAATAGTAACATCAAACAGTAATATACTCAACAAAAAAATAGTAATATCAAACAGTAACATACTTAATAAAAAATTTAATTAAAAATTTAATATTTGATATTACTGTTTGATGTTACTATTTTTTTTTTAACGTGTTACTGTTTGATGTTACTATTTTTTTGTTGAGTGTGTGATGTTACTATTTTTTTTGTTTAGTGTGTTACTGTTTGATGTTAATATTTTTTTTTGAGAGTGTTACTATTTGATGTTACTATTTTTTTATTGAGCGTGTTAACGTTTGATGTTACTATTTTGTTGAACTTTTATGACTTTTTTTTAGGAGATGTACTTCTATCCCAATTATTTTAAAAAATATACTTTTATCCTATTAAATTTTTAGGGAGGTACTGTCCTCCCTAAGGCCCATTTTTTTTTTTTGCTCAAAAAAAATTACAATTCTCTCTCTTAAAGATCAAGTTCAATTACTCTTATTTTTTTAAATTCTTTTCTCTCAATTTTACTCACAAAACTACTACGGATTATCACACACCACCAGTTGGTTTATGCTATGACGACATGAATCGTGTATACTTTTCTTTACATCATCCAGCTGGCTAGGCCCATCTGAATAGAAAATGAATGGACCCACCCAAATAGTGCATATGCAAAAGTGACAAGCATCTCCAAACAACATCATTTTCTTGAAAAATCCTAAAAAAATCTATATAATAAAGTAGTTTATAATTCAAATCTCAAAAGATAAACAAAATGATTTTTACTATTCGCGGTTGAGATCACTTTAAATTTTATTTTAAAGTTAATCTAACGGCTAATGTTAACACTCTAAATTTAATAGGAAAAATAGGCCTTTAAAGATGTGTTTGGAATCACTTTTTAAAAGTACTTTTAAAAATTATTTCTCATAAATACTTTTAAAAAAAAATAGTGTTGGAAAACGTCCCACTACTACCTCTACCACCACCACTGCCACTGCCACCACCACAACCACCGCCACCTCCACCATCGCCGCCCCCACCACCACCGCCACCGCCTCCACCCTCCACCACCACCGCCACCACCACCGTTGCCATCACCGCCGCCACCACCACCACCGCCCTTGCCGCCACCACTACCGCCATCACGGTCATTGCCACCCACTACAACCATCACCGTCTCCTACCACCACCTCTCACCTCCACTACAAACCGATACTTAAATTCTTTTATCTCTTCTCTATGTTTGTGATTTGATTTTGAATATGAATACAAATATGTTTATTGTTTACTATTTTTTATTACTCTGTGCTTTTAGGCACAGACAATAACTAGTATTCAATATAACAGTAACATTAATCAATTAGTGATTTTTTTTGGACAAATTCTATTTTACCCACTTGTAGTTTTGCCTCTATAGCACTTTACCTCCTCGTGGTTTAAAAATAAGTACATAACCCCCTGTGTTTTTGGACCAATTTGCAAATGATTACTTACGTAAACAGTGCAAATTGGTCCAAAAATACATGGGGGTTATGTGCTTATTTTTAAACTATAAGGGGGTAAAGTTACGACAGAGACAAACTACGAGGTGGTAAAATAAAATTTGTCATTTTTTTTTTAATAGGTACACTTTTATTCGTTTAAGTAATAGAGTCATAGTTACATGGCAATAATAAAAGAAACCTTCCGTAATGAAGTTTATTTATCATATACATTTTATTATTATTTATCTTACATACTTTGTTTACTATTGATTGATAACATTGCTCGAAGATAACGATATAATGTAATCGTTTCATAATTGAATAATATTATTTAAACTTAAAATTTTGACATAACCTGTTAATCTAATGATATAATTTTATTATAGTCATTGAATTAATATTAATTTGTAATATTTAATAGAAATCACAATCACTTCAAAGATTCTAATGAATTAAAAAAATAAATTAAATTCAAAATAATTTTTCAATATTTACTCTAGCACCGAGATATGTGTTGACTAGGCAAAATCTAACACTAGGGGTGTTCAAATTTTCGATTAGCTGCAATTTCTTACCCTATCCGACTCTATTAAATGGCTAGCTGAAAAAATTGGGTAAGAATGCGAAAGAGTTTTTAGTCTTCCGATTAAATCAGGTAGGAATGCGGAATAACTATTAATTTCTATATTCCTACCCTACCCTACCCACATTAATTTAAACTTGTGTTAAACTAAAAACCCTAATTTCTTAATTATATGGATTAAACTTAAAATAATTGTTATTGTATTTGTACAACAATTATGATAGATTGATGTTTATGTTTTCTTGTATTTTATTGTAATTGTTTTAGGTTTTAGTGTTATTAGTTTATTGTGTTGTTAAATTAGTGCATGTTATTTAATTGAATTGTTAAAATTATCTAAAAATTAATAACTACAAAAGTATTCACCCGATTTTTTACTCTACTTCCTACCTGATTAATTAGGTTGGAAGTCAGGTAGGAATACCACACTTGATCGGGTAGGGTATGCTAAGAAAAAATTATTCCGTACAGTATTGGATAAAAATACGAAAGACCATATTTCCTACCCGTAAGATAAGGTGAACACCCCCTATCTAACACTGCCGAGGTTTTCCCCAAACCCATTCCCCCTCAAAACTTATTTCCTCAACTCAGTCACTTTTAAACTTAATTCTCAAATCCAGTCTTTTTTTAAAAACGTCATTTGGAATGACGTCTTCAGATACAAAAACGTCATTTTAAATGACGATTTGAAGTTGAAACTTTTTGTCATAAAACGTCATTTACAATGACGTTTTTTAACATGAATTTAACAGACCGTAGTTAACAGACGTTAAAAAATAAAAGGGGCTTAAAACGTCATTCTAAATGACGATTTAAACGTTTACTCCCTGCCTTAAAATTTTCCAAATCAGTCGTTAGGTCAAATATTTTCAAAAATTTCATTCAACCACTCAGCTCTCCTCCTCATCTCCGACGACTCTTTGAGCTCTCCTCCTCTTCAATCAACCAGGTATTACTCCGACGAAGCATGGAATGTTCAACAGCTCCACAGCTGGTCCACCAACGACTGAGCAGACCATCGAGCACCGACTGCCTCCATCTGCGACTGAGCACCGACTGCCTCCACCTGCGACCGAGCAGTGGGCACATCCTCCACCAGTGAGTATGTCCATTCTCCATTCCAGCCTAAATCGAATTTTTCCCTCAATCGAATTTCGCCTAAATCCATTCTCCATTCCAGCATAATCAGTCAATCGAATTTTGCCCAAAATCGAATTTAGGGCAAAATCAATCCAGAATTGGCGATTGTTGTTAAATTGATTTTTCTTTTTTCCTTTTGTGGAAAGCATTGTGCAAAATATATATTGTAGTTAAGGAATGATTAATTGGTTGTTGTTCCTTTCGTTTTTATGTGCATCAAATTTTGACCTCTCTATGTGTTGGGTATTTGTTCTCTTACTGTTATGAGTTTGTTTTATGTGCAACAAATAAGCACAGATTTTGTTAATGCTTTTTTTAATGTTAATTTGGGTGTTTAATGTTAGTATGGGTGTTTTGTTAATGCTTTGACTGCACAGGCCCATCTTGAATGCTCATCACATGTTCGTTAAAATGCCTAAGCACATCACCTGTTTATTGAAATGTCTTTTTTTTAGTTATTGAATCATTCATGTAATTACTCATCGTATGACGAGTTACTTGACTTTAAGTTTGAAACAATATTTTACTAGGTGACATTTGTACAGTGAAGGTGCAATGGTGGATTAGTGACTGTGGTGGCATGGATGAAGTATTGTGAATGCAAGACTTCAACAGCATGAGATTTTTGATTTTGTTAGTATTATGCTCAATTCGGGTCTGCAGGAGTAGCCTGGGACTGCCAATGTAATTGTGGAAGTTTTTAGTGTTTAATTTGAGTGTTAATTGGGGTTTTCATTACATAGGGTTACCATACAGTTTTTAGTGTTTTGATTTAAAGTTGTGTTATTTTCATGCAATAAGATTTGTAGGGTTATTATGATTGAGATTGTGTATTAATTGATTTGTAGCCTTCAATTTTGTATGTATTAATTGATTTGTAGCCTTCAATTTTGTGTGTTGAAATTTTGTTGGGTAACTAACTGTGATTAATATTATGTGATTGAAAAAATATGTGAAACTTTGATTCTGATTTTCGATCTAATGAATATGTCAGGCCCGTTGAGCAAGTTAATGGTAACTTCTGATAATTCACAAGTACAAGTACTATCAGAGCCTAATGTTATCTTCAAGTTCAAGGGTGTGTATTGATGTCTTTGTCATTTGGGATTTTTATGTTGTTATTTTCATCTAAAGGAAAGCATGTGCATCTAAAGGAAAGCCAAGGGTGTGTTTGATACCATAATTTTTGTGAGTTGAAGTGATTAGTTGTCTTATGTTCGAAATAGTTTCCTACCTTAGTGCTAACAGAAAACATGTTGAAATTGCAGGAAAAATTCTGATTTAGCTTGGTGACATGGGCTCTGCGAAGGTAATGTTACTCCACCACCTCTTATCATTTTTCTATTTTTTTTTTCTCGAGTTTTGGAAGATTTAACATTTAAGGCAATTGTATAATTCCCCAGTTTCCTTTTTGCCCAATTGAAGGCTACCTCATTATCTTATGTTGTTCTAATCTCATTAATTGAGAAAATAATATGCAGTTTGTTTAACAAATTTGGTAAATTTTAAAGAAGTAAACAAACTGCAAATTTTAGGGTGGACTGATTTGCCAAATTTTAAAGAATAGCATAAATAGTATCTATAGTGGCAATGTGGCCGCAATAACTAAGATTTGGTGTAATGTTATCGGTTGTAATGTTTGCTTCAAGCAGTGAAATTGTCATTGATTGTGATGTCACTTCAAGCTAAAAAATTACTGGTTGTGTATCTTTAGATATAAATTTATCATTATTCTTTTTATCTTATTTCATTTATTCCAAGCATAGATATATGATACTTTAACAGTTGTCTTAAGAGTTTCAACGACACACTAACACGTTTCTAGGCAAAGTTTGAATGGTAAATCATCGATTTGTATAATGGTGAGATTATTGTCAACACTATTGCTAGACCTTGCATTTTTTTAATTTCAGGTATAGTTAAAGGCGGTAAAATCAAGAAGCCGAAATGCTCACCTCACCTGCAAGAACAAGGATTGCAAGAAAAAGAGTATTAGACAACCAAAGTTCATTTTTTTCTCCTCTTCGAAATTTGCTCAGACATATTAAGGATTTGTTGAGCTGTATGAATTTTAAGATAAGGCATGTGTTTAGAGAATTTTGGTGTATGATGATAAGGGTTAAGGTTGCTGTTTTATTTGGGTGTGTAGGGATGGTGGTTGTCTGTTTTTTGCTTATGGCAGAGTTGAATGGCTTCTGGAAGTTTAGCAAGATGTCATGCAAGGCTTGTCTGGAAGGCTGTCTGCTGATTTTTGCTGGAAGAATAGGAAATGGTGGAGCTTCTGCTATTGTGCTGCCAACTGTTTTTTTTGGTTACTTTGTTTCTTGTTCAGTTGTTGCTGTAATTAGGAAAACACTATGTTTTTTCCTTTTATTTGCTTCTTGTAATTACAACTTTTTGTGAATAAATAAAATTTTTCTTTTGTTAAAAAAAAGAAAAGAAAGAAAGTTGAACCTGTTCAGCGTTAGGATTTGCATATTTGTGCCTATTTTCTTGTTCTACTCTTGAACCAATCAATGCCGGTTGGATCCGTTTGTTTGGATAAAAAGGTTCTGTTGCCGACTCTCTCTCTCATGAAATTATTTGGGAAATAAAATTTTAGGGCGGACTGGGTTTGGGGAAAAGCTCCTCCAGATTGAGATGCTTTTATTACATGGGAAGTGATATAATAATGAGATTTTTTTTTTATAGCATCTTAGTAAAGCATGGGTTCACATACTTTTTGATATAAAAGTGAGCTTTCAAAACACGTTTTTAAGTTTTTTTATTAAATATATGTTTATGTTTTTATATTGAAAAATATGAAATTAAATTATGTTTTTATGAATTTTATTTTCAATTATAAAATAAGTTCATAATTATTATGAAAAGAGAATTAAATTCTAAAATTTATTTAATTTTTTTTTTTGTTTGGTGAATCATGATGTGAGACATAAAGTGGAGTTATTTAGCTTTTATAAAATTTATTACAAGTTGGTGGTTGAAGACTTTTGCCTAAGACAACATCATTGTAAAAGGTTAAGGGGTAGAAAACGTCATTAGACATAAAAGGTTGAGGGGGTAATAGATGTTAAAAAAAATAAATGGGCAGAAGACGTCATTTGAAATGACGTCTTTAAAGACGTCATTTTCTGCCCATTTATTTTGTTAACGTCTGTTAGGCTCCGTTTAAAATTCCAGGCTAAAAAACGTCATTTCTAATGACAATTTTAAAAAAGTCATTTAGAATGACGTTTTCAGACAACAAATTTTAAATTCAAATCGTCATTTCAAATGACGTTTTAAAGGAAGAAGACGTCATTCCAAATGATGTTTTTTAAAAAAGACTGGGTTTGAGAATTAAGTTTAAAAATGACTGGGTTGAGGAAATAAGTTTTAAGGGGGAATGGGTTTGGGGAAAACCTCAACACTGCCATAAAGGTAGTGGTTGTTTTAGGGTCTCCACCATTCTTTATCTACCATGTGTTATATCACGGACCCCATGTATATAGCAAAAACGATGGCCTTATGTCGCGGACCCGTATGGATATTGCAAAAAGATTGATTGAAATCTTCTTTGATATATCTTTTTTTTTTTTTGTGATACATCCTTCACGATTTATGAGTACCGAACCCAAATATATAATACATCCCCTTAGACAATACAAAAAAAAAAAAAAATAATAATTAAAAAAATATAATAAAAAGAAACTCACTCTTAAAAAACACATGTAAAAAGACATCTCATAAGTGGACAAAATTATTGAACTGAGGACGTGGTGCCTTGTCATTTAAATTTGTTCTTATCCATTGGAAGTGGGCCAGGAAGCCATGTCATAAAAGCTCCATCCAAATGGCCCAAAACGACGGGCGGTTCGGCGGCCACCGGCTGTTTTCTCAGACCCTATATGCAATCCGGAGTACGAATCACTACGGACGCTCTTCTTGGGAGCGTTGATGAAAAATCTTTAAATTTTGATTTTTAAAAAAAAATTAAAAAAATTATCAAAATATACTGAAAATATCTAAAAATAATCTAAAATATTGATGAAAAAAATACCAAAATATTTGTAAAATACATCAAAACATTAAAATTTCACTATAATCACTGATTTATTTTAATCACTTTGAAAACAGAAATATTTCGAGATGTTAAAAAAAATTAGCCTTTGTTTTTTTTTTTTTGGTAGAATATTTTTGCCCTTATTAAAAGAAAAAAAAAAACATATAGCGCGTGACATAATGTTCTTCTTCTGAAAAAGGAAGAAGAAGGTCATGGGAGTGGGAGTGGGACTCTACGTAATTCAAACCTCATCCCCCAAGCCAAGAGTCAGCCGTTGCTTTCCCGCCATATAAAAACCAGTATCCCTCAACCTCAACCTCAACCTCAACCCCAACCCCCACCCCAACCCCAACCCGAACTTACGTAGAACCGGTTCTGTTCATCACAGTAGTAGTGAATTTGTCACTTATCCCTCTCATTCTCAAACACGCTCTAATTGCGTGAAATTACCCATTTTCAGGTACGTACAGTTAGAAATTGCCCATCCATCAATGTCCAATCCTATATTAAGTGACCTTACTATTTATAATCAACAAGATAAAGCTTTTGAACGGGTAAGCTCTCTGACGTGTCAACCCAAAACACAGATTTTTCATGTACATTTATATATAAGCTCTTTGTTTGTGGTTGTTTTCAGAATAAAGAAGAAAGATTGTGAAAATCTGAAATGGGGAGTGAATTTGAGCCACAACCAACATCTTTTGTTGGGTTAGAATTTTTTGACAAAGATGAATCTCTGATGGAGCTTGGTTATGGCAATTTTGGGTATGTCTTGATTTCTTCTTCTTTCTCCTCCTCCTCCTCCTCCTCCTCTTCTTTTAGTGGACGTTCTTGTTGAGTTTTTTGGGTACATTTAAATTGGAGCTCTCTCTCTCTCTGGGTTTGTGTGAATTTTAATGTAAATTTGGTTTTTGATTTCTTTTTTTTTTTGTGGGGTTTTTAGGTGCACACATTACAGGAGGAGATGCAAGATCAGAGCCCCATGTTGTGATGAGGTCTTTGATTGCAGGCATTGCCACAATGAAGCTAAGGTATGATCTTCAATTTTTTTTTTCTTTGGACCCTTTCTTCCCCTTTTCCAATTTGAATAAGATAGGTTGTGATTCAGCTAAATCTGACTTCTGATATATATATGTTCTCTTCCTTCTGTCTTTCTAACTGTAATTTGACAGAACACTCTAGAAATTGATCCTCTTCATCGGCATGATATCCCACGCCATGAAGTTACCAAGGTGGGTTTCATACACATATCAATATAATCAAAATTACATATCAGTGTGTGTGTGGTCCTGGGGAAGAAAAGTGGAGTAGAATTACATGAATGTGAGCATGAACGTGGGGCACTTGAAAATTGATTGCTTGTCCCTTTTACACTTGGATGATAAGGCTAAGATAACACGGAGATTCCATGCCGAAATTGACACTAGCCATTGATTTTGGTTTGGATAATTTACACTCGTTGACTGAAAAAATGATAAAAATAAGAAAATTCTATACGTGACATGTTTTTACTAAATGAAAAATTGAGATATGATACCAAAAAATGACATTTTGGTACCGTAATGATACTCTATACACCTTGAATGTTCTTTTCTCCTCTTTCCCTAAATAAGGTAAGAGAGGTGTGTTGAAAAGCCAAAACTATGAATTTCTGGTAGATATTTTCATCACAAGTGGATAACCTTGTAATCTAATCTTTGGATAACTCAGTAATGAGACAAGAACTGATAGTCTTAGTGGTACTGATTTGCCCATATTGATTGTTACAGTTTTCTGATATTGATATCTATTAATATAAAATTAGTTTCCCCATTCATCAAGTACTGGATAAGGTTTGCTAAGTAATTTAATTTTTTGATTGATAATAATGGTAAAGGAACATATTGGATTTACTAAAATAAAAAGATACATCATTCCACAGGGAGTCTAACAAGAAATTTGGAGCCTCCTCCACCCTTCAAGTTCAAATGCATAAATCATTACAACTAACGCCCACATTGCCAATAAATTTGCTACTGGATTGCCAAACCTATGAGTCGAAATTCTATGATCATACTTTCCTTTCCTAATCTCATTCTCTTTTAGTTTCTTTTCAGGTCATATGCTCCCTTTGTTGCACAGAACAAGATGTGAGTTCACAAAGCATCACACAAGAATATGATAAATAATAACTTAGAGAATTCTTGGATTGTGATTTACTTGTGTTCCCTTTTTGTTAGGTTCAACAGTATTGCATAAGTTGTGGTGTTTGCATGGGGAAGTATTTTTGTGCGGAATGCAAATTCTTCGATGATGGTGTAAGCCTTGTTGAGAGATCTTCTTACTAATTTTTGTGAATTATATCTTTGCACATCAAGATGATTGCCTATATAACACACTTGTTATGAATTCAGGTTTCAAAAAACCAATACCACTGCAACGGATGTGGAATATGCAGGTCAGATTCTCATTTCTTATTCGGTACACATTCCCTTACAAAAAATTTGAAATAAATGCTTGAATGGAGCAATTACATTCCAAAGTCTTGCTAAACCAAAGAGAGGTGGTCCATTTCCCCAATTTTGCTACATCTTTAAGGAAAACATAGGGAGAAGGTCCATCTGGAATTTTTGAAATTTTGTTCATGCATAAGCTCTAGTTATGAACAAGGGAAGAATTGCTGATATTTGCAACATCTGGAATATAGCCTTGTCTCATTTGTGACTGATAACCATCAATTTTGGTTGGTTTATCTGTAATTTTATATGTTACTGCAAGCTGAGTGCTCAAAGTTTCTTAAATGAATGTGTCACTGTATATGACAGTGTTTCTGTGCATTCATTCTTATTGTTTGCTTTTGCAGAACTGGGGGCAAAGATAATTTCTGTCATTGCAACAAATGTGGTATGATCACCTAATTCCCGGTTTCGGAATTTCCAGCTGTTGCTCCACATTTTTCTTTACCAATTAACTGATTTAGGGGACTTCCCATAATGTCATGGTCCAGGATGTTGCTATTCAAAATCAATCAAGGACACACATCATTGTGTGGAAAGAGCAATGCACCATAATTGTCCAGTTTGCTTTGAGGTACAATGAGACTACAAGAAGCCCATGCTATTCAACAAAAAGTAGTTCAAAGCAATGTTGTTACTATTAGGGAATAATTTTTTGCATTTCAATTTACCAGTATTTATTTGAGACGAGGAAAGAAATCACTGTTCTACGCTGTGGGCATACGATACATTTGGAATGCGTGCAAGAGATGGAGCAACATTACCGGTAAGAACTCATGAAAAGACCTAATTTTCCGTTTTGTATCAGGATAAAACATTTGATTTGTTTACATGTTTTTATGTATCCTTTGTCAACATTTAAGTAATTGGGATTATTGTTTGCTTGTGATTCGCAGGTATACATGCCCTGTTTGCTCAAAGTCCATCTGTGATATGTCCAAACAGTGGGAAAAACTTGATCAGGAGGCAAGCAACCAATTGAGTTTTGTGTTCTCTAGTTTCTTAGAATAATGTTTATGATGCTTAAAAGATTATGTGCTTCATGTCTTGACATTCTTTTATCCAAAAATGAACTCAGGTTGCCGCGACTCCAATGCCAGAAAGGTACCAAAACAAGATGGTAAGTAATGCAAATCATGTTGTGTTGTCTCCGTTTTGTAATCAGCCCGCGTTGTAACGAGTTAATAGATTGTGTATTTTTAAATTCGTGACGAGAACTACTCAATTCTAACTCAGTGATTGTGTTAAAAATGGACCACCGCAACACAAAGCTTTCATCTGCATATTTGATTAGTTGGAGTTTTGTGTCTGATTAGGTGTGGATCTTGTGCAATGACTGTGGGGCAATAGACAAAGTCCATTTCCACATTGTGGCGCACAAATGCTTGAGGTGCAAGTCTTACAATACTAGACAGATACAAGCAGGCCCTGCCTCTTCTTCATGTGGAGCAGCTAGTATTGCTGAGATGGTGAGATGATTCCCAGGTCAATGCAGTCATCTCTCTACTACAAACAAGCCTATGAGAGAGAGAGAGAGAGAGAGAGAGAGAGAATGTAACCCTTTGTCATCTCTATTTGTCCAGTTGTGAAACCTGTAAGGAAGGCTTGTTGGATGAAACGAATTTCGTGTATATAGATGATAAATCTCTCTCTTGTTATCATGTGTAATTGTTAGATTCTAGAGGTGGTAATTTCACGACTTCCTCGGTATGTTTGTATAGATGTACTTAAATGGCTCGTTTGATTGCTGTATTAGAAATAGATAGATTATATAAAATAATCCAGGCTAATACAATACAGTAGGACAAAAGACGAGATTAAATAAGGTATTAGAATAATACGTAATTTTATATAATGTTTGATAATACACAGTATAAACGTTAGATATTAATTATTTAATCCAATCGGTTGTTTGCTTAAAGAATTATTTCATCGTGTTAATGCTGAATTAACAAAAATATCTTTAATCAGTGTTTGTTACATTGATGACAACTTGACAAAATATTTAATCCCCTCATAATACGTCTACCAAAAGAGTCCAAAAGATATTCAAACACATCTAACACCGTCACATATTTCAGGACCGTGAGAAATTAAAAAACTTCAGGAATAAACACTTTTTTTTTTTTTTTTGATAAGAGCACAACACTGAAACAACTCCTTAAAAGGAGAAGTCCAGTGAAAACACTTGATTACAAAAAGTTATTGCAGCATACAATAATAGATCTAATATATTATTATCAATGAAAAGGGATTGTAAATTATTAGCTCACAAATGATTAAAAATAAGGAAAAATTACACTCAAACATCCTAGATTTGTTATTTAATCACTTAGGTTCCCTAATATTTAAAATATTACACACAGACTCCTGAGGTTTGTACGCGCATTATAGTTAGACCTTTGTCGTCAATGTTCGTTAGTATATCTATTAGTAAATTACACCCAGACCTTTGAAATTTGTAGCGTGTAATATTTAGACATTTCAAGTTTAAAATATTATACTTACACCCCTTATTAGTTACGGAACTAACGAAATTTATTAAACAACTAAATTATTCCAATTAAAATTAGAAGATATTGTGTTCATTACAATTTGACCTCTTATTCGATTTTTCAGTTTTATTTCAATAGACAATATAAATGGGTATTAAATTGAGTTTTTTGATATATTTACACTCATTTATATTTTTTTTCTTAAAAAAATGGGATTTTGTTTGGTTTTTATGTCGATGAATGATATAATAAAACGTGCAAATGTGTTGATTAGGCTTATTTCATATGTTCGTACTTAATGGTGGAAAAATTGATCCAATGTGAAAAGTCTATTTAGTCTAAGTCCAACACATCCTGTCAAGAGTTCTAATTTGAATATGATTTTATATATCACGGATAAGCTAAATTTAACAGCATAGATAACATTAAATCAACGTTTAACGATGAGGACTTAGTCCTTATCTTTCTATGATTGACTAGATCTTCAATCATTATATTTACACAATTAAAATTGGTGGAACTCCTATAAATAGAACTTCATTGATGTTCTAGGTATGTCACTCCTAACTTCTAAACGCAGTTCATACATTTGAGTCATTTACTGGCTTAAGTATTGGAAGGTCAATCCCTAGAGCTTCCCTCTGGTCTCTGAGTGTTTTTTTTTTTTTGAGATAATGGGATATAAGTACCTTTTTCAAAACTTATTTGACTTAAAATATCACATCCAAACTTATCCTTCTTTAAGTCATTTTTTTCATCAAATAGTTGTCAATAAGTACACATTTTAAAACATTTTCAAATTCTTTTTAAAATGTATTTCATAATTACCCATACCATAAATAGTGCATACCTAATTGATAGTTTTTATATTTCCAATATCTAAATATTAGAATGTGAGACTTCAAATTATACACAAATATTAAAAGGAATCTTGAAAGTCTCACATTCTAATATTTAGATATTGGAAATATAAAGTTGTCAATTAGGTATGTACTATTTATGGTAGATGTAAAAAGACTTTTATGATTTTTTTTAAGAGATGTACTTCTATCCCAATTATTTTAAAAAATGTACTTTTATCCTATTAAGTTTTTAGGGAGGTATCGGCCTCCCTAAGCCCCCCTTTTTTTTTTGTTTTTTCAGGTGATCAAAGCCCAACAAACTGACATGGAAGTCGTCCAAATTTTCTCATCACCAGCACTAATTATAATTTTTGAAAGAAAATTTTAGATTTTTATTTTTTATCTTATTTCAATAAATGACATAATAAAATATGAATTTCGATTGTAAAATTTAAAAATTTGATATTCTATCTTTAATTAAAGTATTTTTAGTTTAACTGTAATATTTTAAACTTAAGGGATCTAAATATTGCACACTTCTAATTTTAGGGGTCTAGATATAATTTAAGTAAATGATATATATGTTTATATTGATGAGTGAGTTTTATACCTACGAATTGAGTACTTTCGCCTTAAGGAATTTGCAAATTTTCAATTATTTTATGTTCTTTTTTTATTTGTTTTGTGTGTGTTGATGTTATTTTGTAGGAATCATTATTTGGAAGGAAACAAGGATGTGGAGGCTTAAAAGTGAAAGAAATCAAGGAGGTATTGGTGTTTGGTAACAAAGGCACCTCGGTTTTCCTCAATTTTGACCATGATCAACTCAGAATCTGGAAAAGTGCAAAACATGAAAGTTGTAGATCTGGATGTCTTCTGTATTGTGTCAAAATTTCAGCTCAATCCAACGGTTGGATCAAAAGTTATGGCGATTTTACGAAAACTGGTCCAAGGCTGAAGAAAAAGGGAGGCGCGCCTAGGCGCCAAAACCAGCGCCCCTGCGCCAACATGCTGCCTTACCAGCGCCCCAGCGCGCCCCCATTGAAGTTGGACGCGAAATATGACTCCTTTTTGACCCGAAATTGGACTCTAATGACTCCTATGTGCCTAGGGTTTGATGGGGATATAAATATAATGATTTTGGGGGCTTAAAAGGGAGATAGATATATAGAGAAGAAGACCAAGAATTAAAGAGATTTTGAAGGCAAAAATCGAAGAAACCGACACGAAGAAAATCGGACTTGAAGGCTAGAGAGGGATTGAAGCTTGCAACTAAGTTTCATTTTTTTCCCTTACTTTTATTTCTTAATTTTCTAAGATGTTTATTACTTTGAGAATGATGTTTTTCAATTACATTATGAACTAAATTTTTATTAAGATTGCAACGGAACCTAATGTCTAGTTAAATTTACCTACTCTCGTTTCTAGTTCTTGTTGATCATATATGAGTTGTTTGTCATATTTTGTGTTTAATATATAATTGTTTGGCCAACAATTAATTTGATAACCTAGATGAAATTGAGAGATGAATTCTAGGTTTAGATCTGAATATGATGACATGCGTCTGGTTAATTCTTCTTAGGATTGAATTGCTGGGTTTGTGTATAGGATAGGAATATACCTATATGCCGTGTGTAACTTGTATGAGAGTTTGAACTTAATGAATCTATTCTAACTTATTTTGCATAGGAATATAGCAATTTAATTGGGATAGATATGCTTATCTTACTATCGGAAGAGGTTTGATAAATAATTTTGAAGTCTTAGTTAACAACTTATTTTGATCAATTTACTGGAACGAGAGTGGAAAGATTTATACGAAGCATTAGGGGAAGTTGTAATCTTAACTTCTTCTATCCGATAAATTCAATCTTTGATTAGTAAATTTAGGTTTATTCTTAAATTAGTAAATTCATAGTTGATTGCAATTGTTTAAATAAAATTGAATTGATATAAAGTTAGTACTTGAAAGTTATTAGCGATAATTCTCCGTGGGAACGATACTCTACTTATCACTTTATTACTTGTTGATCGTGTATACTTGCACGTTAATTGTCAATACCAAATTCGGACAACAAGTTTTTGGCGCCATTGTCGGGGAATTATTCTAGTAATTATTTCAATATTAATTTCAATCAGTTTGATCTTAGTTTAAACTTATTTAATTTTTTTGTTTTAATTATTTTCACAAGTACTCTTGATATTTGTATGCAAACACGATCTACAGGTCAGGAGCTAATACCGTACGAAAACGAAATCGAAAGAAGGCTCCGAAACTTGCGAAAACAACCAAGAAACTATGGCTGAAGAAGAACAGAAATCGTTAAGGGATTATGCTATGCCTCTTGTTACAGAAATACAATCGAGCATTCGAAGGCCCGCAATTCAAGAAATAATTTCGAGATCAAGCCGGGTACCATTCAGATGATTCAGAATTCAGTGCAGTTTGGGGGTTTGCCTACCGATGACCCAAACGATCATTTGATGAGTTTTCTAGAGATATGCGACACATTCAGATATAATGGGGTTTCTGAAGATGCGATTAGACTCCGACTTTTCCCTTTCTCACTTCGTGAGAATGCGAAGAGTTGGTTGCATTCATTGCCGTCGGGTTCTATTACTACGTGGTCAGATTTAGCTCAAAAATTTTTAGCTAAATTCTTTCCACCAGCTAAAACTGCAAGGATGAGGAACGACATTATATCATTCGCACAGCATGATTCTGAGACTCTCTATGAAGCTTGGGAGCGATTCAAAGATTTACTCCGAAAATGCCCTCACCATGGTATTCCTAATTGGTTGCAAGTTCAAACGTTCTACAATGGGTTGTTTAGTGCTACCCGAACCAGTATCGATGCAGCTGCAGGTGGGGCATTAATGGGGAAAAAATTTGATGAAACATACAATTTATTAGAGACGATGGCTGCCAATAATTATCAGTGGCCTTCTACAAGGATCAATCAGCCAAAGGTAGCAGGGATTTATGAAGTTGATGCAGTTACTGCATTGGCTGCACAGTTTGCTACGTTGTCAAAGAAGATTGATGCTCTAGGAGTTCAACCTATTCAGAGTGTGGCAGTTGTATGTGAATTATGTGCAGAGAACCATCCAAGTGATCAATGTGCAATTAATCCAGAGTCGGTACAATACATTGGTAACCACAACAGGCAACAATATAGTAATAATTCCAACAATTATAACCCTGGTTGGAGGAATCATCCGGGTTTTTCTTGGAACAATAATCAAGCCCAATCCTCTGTTCCAAGACAATCATACCCACCAGGCTTTCAAAATCAAGCTCCACCACAGCAGGAAAAGAAGTCAAATATGGAGGATTTGCTTTCCAAGTTTATAGCACAGTGTGAGACCAGGATGAACAGTCAGGATGTATCAATTCGAAACCTGGAAAATCAAATGGGTCAGCTTGCTAATGCCATTAACAACCGACCTCAAGGAACTTTACCTAGTGATACAGAAATAAATCCTAAGAGGGAAGGTAAGGAGTACTGCAATGCTATTACATTACGAAGCAGAAAAGAATTACCTGAGGTTGTTGGTGGAACTCCAAGACAATCACATGGAGATGATAGTGGGGGTAAAAAAAAAAGAGATAGCAGGAATGTGGACCATGAAAAAGAGGAATGTGATCCAGTGGTAAATTCTGATGAAGGCAAGCAGAGTCCTATTGTGCCTTCTGTGCCGTTTCCACAATGTTTGCAGAAACAGAAGTGGGATAAGCAGTTCTCTAAATTCATGGAAGTGTTTAAGAAACTCTAAATAAATATCCCTTTCGTAGAAGCAGTGGAGAACATGCCTAACTATGTGAAATTTTTGAAGAAAATTTTGTCAAAGAAGAGAAAACTAGGTGATTTTGAGACAGTGGCACTTACGGAGGAGTGCAGTGCTATTCTTCAGAAGAAGCTACCACCAAAGCTCAAAGATCCGGGTAGCTTTACAATTCCATGCACAATAGGCAGTCAATTTTTTGGGAGAGCATTGTGTGACTTGGGAGCTAGTATTAACTTGATGCCACTCTCAATTTATCAGAAATTGGGTTTGAAGGAAGCAAAGCCGACTAATGTTACATTGCAGCTTGCAGATAGATCACTCACTTATCCAAGGGGCATAGTCGAGGACGTTCTAGTGAAAGTGGATAAATTCATTTTTCCAGCTGATTTCATAGTCTTAGATTGTGAGGAGGATAGAGAAATACCTATTATTCTTGGGCGACCATTCTTAGCAACGGGGAGAACACTTATCGATGTACAGAAATGTGAGCTAACTATGCGAGTCCAAGATCAAGAGGTTACATTCAATGTATTTTCAGCTGTGAAATTTCCAGAGGAAGTAGAAGAATGTTTTCGGGTTGATGTGGTTGAAAAGGCAGTGAATGAGGTATTCGTTCAACGCTGTATTTCAAATTCCCTTAAGAATACCAAGCGATATAAAGAGTAGGTGTTCCCGCATGGAGCAGTTGAAGTCAAGGAAGCCAATTCGAAAAGAACTTTAAAGGTGAAACGGCAAAAACTTAAGCACTATTGGGGCGGCGACATTGATTGGGAAAAGACCTCAATTACCTATGTCGACCCGGGATGAAACAGGAAATAGTCAGGCTGAAGACTATAAAACAAGCGCTAATTGGGAGGCAACCCAAATTTTAGTTTCTAAGTTTTATTTCATTTTATTTTAATTTAGTTTTTATTTTTTTTAGAAATAATGTAGTTAGTTAGTTAGTGCATTTTAATTGGTATGTCAATTGCTTGCAGGGTCCAAGGATTGAACATAAAGTTGAAGCACACACAAAGCCTTACAAGGAGCCAAGAACAACCCACCTATGTTTCCTGAATACACTCCCGACTCCGTGGACGACGAGGACGCTGACGATGATGCGAACTAGCAAAGTCTCAGGGAAGTCCTCTGTCTTAATTTTTCCTACTTTATACATTGAGGACAATGTTTAGTTTAAGTTTGGGGGTGTTTTCTTGTTTGCATTTGCATTATTAGGTTTGCATTTAGATTGCATGTTTTAATACAACTTGAGCAATGGGTTGAGTGAATTTGATCATGGCCAATGATGAAATGTGTTTAATTGTCAAATCAAGGGAAATTGATGAACATGTTGGGTTTGAAGTTTGACATACTAGTTGGTTTTATACTGTTTATGATCTTTTCACACATGAGCACATATCTATCTGTTTGGTTAGTTATCATTTAGAGAAGTTATTTGGCTAAGTGCTTGTGAGAGATATCAGTGAAACTCTAGAAAATTTATTTAAGCATCAGTCAAAGCGAATTGAGGTATTCGTATAAGTTTGGGGGAAATATTGATTATGATGGGTTAGTGTATAAAAAAAAAAAATTATTTAGATTTGATCCTTCATGAGGTAGATGAAAAAGAAAAATAGGAAGACAAGAAACAAGAAAGGAGCATGTGGTGAGTAGAGATGGAGCGTAAAACGCACTCACTCATAAACACATGTTGAGAATGAGATGGAGCGTAAAACACACTTGTTTAAGAAAAGGCGAGATGGAGCGTAAAACGCACTCGCTCAATAGAAAGTGAGATGGAGCATAAAATGCACTCACTGAATGAGAGAAAAAGAGAAAGAAAAAAAAAATATCTTTGTACCTTCTAATTATATGTTTTGCCTTAACAAGCAGAGGTTGATGTGAAACGTAAGATTATAGAGTTGATATTGAGTATCTCTTATGGAGCGCTTGACTACGTAAATTTATCTGGGTGATGACTAGTTTAAACAGTTAGAATATGCACATGTATTTAAAGGGTCATGAGCGGAAGTAAAATTAAGGAGTATGTTGAGCTGTTGGACTTTACATTGTTTTGAAGTTTCCCGTGAATTAGTATTTGTAGTAACTTTTGGGGCCATTATTCAAATTCATATTGATCCATTGTTTGAGTAATGAGTTGATTAATCTCTATAGTTTTTGTTCTTAGTATTTTGCTTGAGGACAAGCAAAGCTTTAAGTTTGGGGGTATTTGATGAGTGGATTTTATACCTACGAATTGAGTACTTTCGGCTTAAGGAATTTGCAAGTTTTCAATTATTTTATGTTCTTTTTTTATTTGTTTTGTGTGTGTTGATGTTATTTTGTAGGAATCATTATTTGGAAGGAAACAAGGATGTGGAGGCTTAAAAGTGAAAGAAATCAAGGAGGTATTGGTGTTTGATAACAAAGGCACCTCGGTTTTCCTCCATTTTGACCATGATCAACTCAGAATCTGGAAAAGTGCAAAACATGAAAGTTGTAGATCTGGATGTCTTCTGTATTGTGTCAAAATTTCAGCTCAATCCAACGGTTGGATCAAAAGTTATGGCGATTTTACGAAAACTGGTCCAAGGCTGAAGAAAAAGGGAGGCGCGCCTAGGCGCCAAAACCAGCGCCCCTGCGCCAACATGCTGCCTTACCAGCGCCCCAGCGCTGTCCCAGCGCCCCAGCGCGCCCCCATTGAAGTTGGACGCGAAATATGACTCCTTTTTGACCCGAAATTGGATTCTAATGACTCCTATGTGCCTAGGGTTTGATGGGGATATAAATATAATGACTTTGGGGGCTGAAAAGGGAGATAGATATATAGAGAAGAAGACCAAGAATTAAAGAGATTTTGAAGGCAAAAATCGAAGAAACCGACACGAAGAAAATCGGACTTGAAGGCTAGAGAGGGATTGAAGCTTGCAACTAAGTTTCATTTTTTTCCCTTACTTTTATTTCTTAATTTTCTAAGATGTTTATTACTTTGAGAAGGATGTTTTTCAATTACATTATGAACTAAATTTTTATTAAGATTGCAACGGAACCTAATGTCTAGTTAAATTTACCTACTCTCGTTTCTAGTTCTTGTTGATCATATATGAGTTTTTTGTCATATTTTGTGTTTAATATATAATTGTTTGGCCAACAATTAATTTGATAACCTAGATGAAATTGGGAGATGAATTCTAGGTTTAGATCTGAATATGATGACATGCGTCTGGTTAATTCTTCTTAGGATTGAATTGCTGGGTTTGTGTATAGGATAAGAATATACCTATATGCCGTGTGTAACTTGTATGAGAGTTTGAACTTAATGAATTTATTCTAACTTATTTTGCATAGGAATATAACAATTTAATTAGGATAGATATGCTTATCTTACTATCGGAAGAGGTTTGATAAATAATTTTGAAATCTTAGTTAACAACTTATTTTGATCAATTTACTGGAACGAGAGTGGAAAGATTTATACGAAGCATTAGGGGAAGTTGTAATCTTAACTTCTTCTATCCGATAAATTCAATCTTTGATTAGTAAATTTAGGTTTATTCTTAAATTAGTAAATTCATAGTTGATTGCAATTGTTTAAATAAAATTGAATTGATATAAAGTTAGTATTTGAAAGTTATTAGCGATAATTCTCCGTGGGAACGATACTCTACTTATCACTTTATTACTTGTTGATCGTGTATACTTGCACGTTAATTGTCAATACCAAATTCGGACAACATATATCAAGATAGGATAAAGAAGAACCAATTAGTTCGGATGCTAAAGACAGGTAGCTAAGGGCATGTAGGATAGATAGAATCTTGTGCTTTTAGGATGTAAGTTCATTTCCTTAACTTACTGGTAGTTGAGTAAGGACTCACCGCTTAAATATCAAGAGATCTAGGTGATTAAATGACAATTCTTAAATGTCTGGGTGTACTTTTATTATTGTTATGAATGTTTTTTTATCATTATTGTGGTATTCAAAAAAAAGGTAAAAATAGTTACCACAAAGGATAAATCACCCACAATAGTGATAAAAAAAACCTACAAATATGATAAATCACCCACAATAGTGATAAAAAAAACCTACAAATATGATAAATCACCCACAAAAATAATAATTTATTTTATATCAAAAGAAAGTTGTAAAAATAGTTATCACAATAATACTAAAAATATCCACAACAGTGGTAAAAATTATTTATAAAAATGATAAATCATTCACAAAAAATGATAAATTTTTAATTTCTAAAATAACAAACAAAAATTATAAAAATATATTTTAAAATAATAAATTTTAAAAGTAGAGTACAAATTTTTTTTATCGGTACCGTAATCAAGTCCACGTAAAGGGCTTGAGTAAACGCCAAGATTTTATGCAAACAAAGATCGAGCATATTCTCGGTCTGCAAAGCTTCGCAGCTCTGACCTAAAAGCAAGAGAAAGGGAAGCAAATGCACCATTCCAGAGAAAAAAGCCTTCGGCCAGCTTATTTACTGTCCCCCTCCCTCTCTCAACCTACTACTAGTAGCAGTCTTGTTCACGTGGAATAACCTTTTTGGCAGCCACCGGCCCTTGGCTTTATTTTAAACGAGAAAACTCTCTCCAACGGTTTAGAAGTATAAAGTTTAAACAAGACGTGAGAACGAAGGCTACTATTGTACCTTTATTATGTTTTTCGCTTTTTCAAGTTTGTCTCAAAAATCAAAGATTTTTAGGAAAATTTCATCTAATTCCCGTGTAGGTAGACCTAACTTTAGTGATACCCTTCCCTTCACCAATGCACCACACCATCAAGGGCGGAGGGAGGCTAGGGCTAGGGTGGGCACGTGCCCCCCCCTCAAATTTTTTTTTTTTTTTTTAGTTAAGTATATATATTATAAATTTGTATAATATATTATTTGTGCCCACCCAAAATCCAAGATAAAAATATTAGGCCCACATTATTTACCCAAAAAAATTAAAAAATTAAGTCCATTTAAAACAAAAAAAATTGAGTCCACTATTATCTACCCAAACTTATTAAAAAGGGAAATTTGGAGGCCGGTCCCCCTATATGGACTTGTTTGGACTTAAGTCCGTCAAGGAAACTTATTTGTTATGAAGTCCGTTTTTTGTCAATTTTACCATACTATCCCTTCCCTTTAGAAGTGAAATAAAACTAAAAATTAAAAATTCCTAAATCTTAGGAGTTTGACTAACATTAAAATCTTTTCTCTCTCATATCTATCTATATCCATATATAGGTTAAGAGTTTGACTAACATTAAAATTTTGCCTCTCTCTTATCTATCTATATTCATATATAGGTTAGGTATATATATATATAGTAACATTAAAAATAAAAAATAGTAACATTCAAATACAAAAAAAGTTATGATTTGGATACAAAAAATAATACATTTAAACACAAAAAAATAGTAACATTTAAACATAAAAAAAAATTGAAACATTCAATATTAATATTTTTAAAAAATAACAACAGTAACATGTTCAACAAAAATTGTAACATACTTAACAATAATTATTTCTCTCAAATTCAAAAGCAAAAAATAGTACCATTCGAACACAAAAAATAGTAATATTCAAAAACAAAACAAATAGTAACATTGAATATTAATATTTAGTAAAATAATAGTAGTAACATGCTCAACAAAAACAGTAACATGCTCAAAATAATAGGAACATGAACAGTAACATACTCAACAAAAGTAGTAACATGAATAGTAACATAATAAAAAAAATAGTAACATGAATTTGATATATATATATATATATATATATATAGAGAGAGAGAGAGAGAGAGAGGGGGAGAGAGAAAGAGTTTTGAATTTGATATATATATATATATATATATATAGAGAGAGAGAGAGAAAAAGAGAAAGAGAGTTTTGAATTTGAATTTTAAATTTATGATGGAGATTTTATATATATATATAGAGAGAGAGAGAGCGCTTTGAATTTGATATATATATATATATATATATATATATATATATATATATATATATATATATATATATATATATATATATATAGAGAGAGAGAGAAAGAGAGAGAGATCTTTGAATTTGAATTTTAAATTTATGATGGAGATTTTATTGGCATATTTTAATTGACCTTGAATTAAGGGATAACAATTTCCAAAATAGGAAATTAATTTAACTTCCTTTCAAGGAAGGGTATTTTTGAGATAAAAAAAAAAAGTGGACTTAAGTCATTACATATAATTTTAAACATGCACTTAACCCCTTATAAGTTTCCTTGCCGGACTCATCTTCAAACAAGTACATTTAGGGGGACTCACTTCCAATTTTCACTATTAAAAAATCAAATATTTGACCTATCACAATCCACCCAAACCTATTAAAAAAACAAAACTTTTAGCCCAACATTAAAAACAAAATTTTTGGCTCAACATTAAAAACAAAACTTTTGACCCACCCACCATTAAAAAACAAAACTTTTGGCCCACTTGACTAAAGAGAGAAAAGGGTATAAAATCCCTAGTTGCAACTAAATAAAGAAGAATTTTACTACGGACTTGTGATTGTGCGCATTGATAGAAAATTAGTGAAAAATTAATTTATATTTAATTCATATACAAAATTTTAGTGATTTTTAAAAAAATTATATTTTATTGAAATATATAATTAGGTTAAAAATGTACTAAATTTTTTTTTTTTGTGTGGATTTTGCTTTGGCTAAATAAAAATTGAATTTACTATTTCACAATAATTTTGTTTTGATTCTTAGTTTTTTGTTATTCTTGAACTGAATTTTTTTGTATCAATTTCGGCTAAATATTTTTTTATACCAGTTATATTTTGTCCCCTCATAGATATTCATGACTTCACCCCTGACATATATATATATATATATATATTTTTTTTTTGGCATTTTTTATGTTAAATGGACTTCATGTATCAAATATAATATAATAAATATAAATCTATAATATAAAACAGAGCGGCTCAAATCCCAAGGTTTCAACATCCAACGGCCTCAAATCAATTTAAGCTTCAACATCCAACGGTCTAAAATCATTTGGGGCTTCAACATCCAACGGCCATTAATCCCCTTCATTTTTCCCCCCCAAATTCATATTTTTTTACTCATTATCTTTCAAAACAAATCAGACCACGGTCATTTCATTTGTCAGAGATGCAGCCACCCCTACATCTTGCCTCTGCTTCCTCCGTCGATCCCCTCTCTCTCTCTCTCTCTCGCTCTGTTACACCACAGCGACACCACCAGCAACACCACCAGCAGCAGCGCCACTTCGTCTCTTTTCTTCCATCTCACCCTTCACCGGCCAGCCCACCGACCCAGGTAAGCTCTTCTCCCTCTCCCCCTCTCTCTCTCTCTCTCTCTCACCTCCCTCTCTACGCACGCACACACAGTCACACACACAGTCGAACAAACACAAACACACCCCACCCAGCCAGAGCACGCAATCGCAGTCACATACACCCGCTCTTTTTCTTCCCCTCTTTCTCTTCCATATTCGGTTACCACCATGACCATACCCCTTCCCCACACCACAGCTCCAATCCATGGCACATGAAGTGTTTGTTGAAATGCCAGTGAGATATTTTTTTTTTTGAGTAATCGAAACTCATTCCATTTTCTTGCTTTTCTCCAACGTTGAGCAAAGTTTATAAGAACATCATATGCAGCCGGACCTTCAATTTTGCAATGTAGATCATGCCGTGGCTGCCTTGGAGCCTTGGTTCCAGCCTAATACAGATGATGAATGAAAAAGACAATATCAATGCACCAAAAAATGTTCTTACCCTTGTGATGCAAATAAGACACAGAAAAGTATGAGAGCTGCAAAGTATGCCAGTGCAATATGTAGGGTAAAAACAAGTTGATTAGGCAATAGTTGACCATAAAGGCATGTCAATAACAAGCTCTCTCTCATTCTGTCGCCCTCTTCATATCCCTTTCTCTGTCTTCATGACACAACAAAGACTAAATCATGAATCACCTCGATAAATCCACCACAGCCTTGGATCGTATTGGCAGTGGATATAAATAATGGTTTCTGTTTTGATTTCCTTTCTGGGTTTGGGATGAATAACTTAGCTGGAAATGGATATGTAGTAAATGGAATTTGTTAATTCTCCCTGCAATTAAACACAAGGAAAAATTTCTTAACTTAGCCTTTGTTTTCTTGCAGTTTATGGGCTTTACTGTTTACCCATTTGATTTGGTCTCCTGCTTTTTTATTATTGAGATTAGGTCACCCAAAATTTCTTAACTTAGGCAAATTGTATTGATTTTAAATTAAATAATCAAAATTTTCATCATTTAAATGAGCTTGAAATTATAAAAATGAGCCAGTTGGGATTCGAAGACCAGCTCAAAGCATTACATGGCTTAGTGTACACATTGATGTCGAACTTGCAGTGCCACCCCGGCCAATGGATCCTAAGAAAGACCTAGCAGTATATGGGTATGGTACTGTTACGTGGAAAGAAAGAATGGAGGAGTGGAAGAAAAAGCAAAATGATAAACTTCAAGTGGTTAAGCACCAAGGAGAAAATGGTGGTGGGAAAGATGGAGATGAGTTGGAAGATCCTGATTTGCCCAAGTAGGTGCATTCTTTCTGTATCTTCTCATGTTTAGTGTATTGTCGGTGATTTGACTTGTAGTTGTTAAAAACTGTAGTTAGTGTATTTTATATCATAAATAACATACACAAATATATTATGTACCAACTACAATTATGAGGCATAATGTTTGGACTTTAAATTATTTGGTTATTAAGTCTCTGCTGTTCTTTTGAGAATATAATATCTTGATAATCTGATTAGCATGGGAGTTGGTTGTGCCAGATATGACTTGGTCTGTCTTTTATTTAATCTGTAGGTAGGTAATTGTTGGAAAGCAGCTGTCTTGAATGGTTAAATTAACTGGAGTAGTTATGCACAGCAATTTCAATTGTAATAGCTAATATGAAGATTGATAAAGGGCATACTAGAACAGAAAGAAATAGCATGAAATTAATTTCTTATTCCCCTAATCATTGGGTATGTATTGACTTACCGCCTAGAGCCAAGAAGTGAGTTTCTTTTGACAGCGAGGATAGATGACATAATAGAACAACTACATTTACTATGGCTTTCTAATCTGATTAACAAATAGAAGCCATGAAAATACTTCATGCATAGATGTTTTTAGACAATTATTGAGAAATGTGTTTTGGAGGCTAATATTTGGCCACATGAACTTATTAGTTTTTCATTCATTTATTGCACGAACAACAATATTTCTTCATGGTGCTGATGAAAAAATAATATTTTTTACTGGCCTGTTCCTTGGCTATGACTGAGATCAATAAGCTGTTGTCTGACCCAAAATCTTCAATTGACGAAATCATCCCAATTTCCATATCAACTTTATCTGCAGGAGAAAGCCTTTTCATTCGGGATATGTAGTTATTTGTTTTTTTAACCTAGAATTGTATTTTTGATGCATTTGATGCCCTCGAGAGCCCTCATTTGCAATTGGTAATCCCATGCTATGCATCATCATATTTACTTGAAGGTTAGATATCATGTGTAGTCTTCATTAATGTGTGATTAATTATCAAAACTTGACTGACTTGGAGTTTACAACAACAATATGCAATAAATCTTTCCATTTTTGACGTAGTATGAGAAGATAAACTTAGGCACATTTCAAGTGTTGAAGCGGGCACCAAACATGTGTGTAATAATTATGTTGACCAGTGTCTAGAGATAAATTTTTCATGATAAACTAGATATTTTGTTTCCATAATGCATGCAATGTAAATTTTCTTTGATTGAAGGAATTTATTATTTATCACTTTTTCTTTCTTTTATTTTCTATAGGATGGATGAAGGCAGGCAGCCACTTTCAAGAAAGTTACCTGTTTCTTCTAGCAACATAAACCCATACAGATCAATCATTTTACTCCGCCTTGTGATCCTTGGATTATTTTTTCACTATAGAATTCTCCACCCTGTCAATGATGCATATGGATTGTGGCTGACATCTATAATATAAAACAGAGCAGGGCTTCAACAAGCCGATCCTACGGTCTTCATTATCCAAAGTTTATGGCATTGTTGTCCACTCTCAATTTATTGTTATGTTATTTTACTTTTGTGGGATTTGCGGTAAATAAGTAAAGTAAAATGCGAGTTTTGATAGTGTGAAATATTTTTTTTTTGGGTTTTTTTAGGTATAAAGAAATTTTTGTGTTAGTAGAAGTGTTGATATGAATGGATTTAAAGGTGGGGGCCGTATTCAAGATTCCTCCAACCATCATTATCGTACGCTCACATTGGATGTTCAGGTTAGAGTCTCTGTCTAAAGTATAATAAAGTCTTCTCTTAAATTATTGGATTATTGAATTATTGGATGTTCAGGTTAGGATTATTGGAATTAGTTTGTGCTTGATTTTAGAGTAATTGGGATTATTTGTTTCCTACTCTGTTGAGCTTGGGTTTAGGGCTCAAATATGAGTATTTATTCATATAGTGTAATTGGAGGTTTAGCATGAATAAAATTCTGGAAATTTTCACTTTTTGGTACTATGGATAATTCTTCATTTAATTTTTTTTTGCTTTCTTTTTCGTTATTAAGATCAGGCGTTAGAGTATTTATGGAAGGTTTGGAATTTTCAACTACTGAGGAGTCAAGGGGGCGGCCTAATAAATTTTTTTGTGTCAGATGAATAGAACTTCCATTTTTTGGGGTGTAGCAAAAACATTTTTTTTCGAACAAGGTAGCAGAACAGGGTGTGGATAGGTATCATGAGTTGTTTGGATTGAGGAGTTGTTGATCGAAAATTGCCTAAAACTTTTGGGTCTATGTGAGTGCTTCAAATTATGAATTTCCATAGTGGTTATGTGAGTGCTTCAAATTTTGAAATTCCATAGTTAGATTTTGATCGAATAGCAACCGAGTGAATGGTTGGATTTTTGTATTCAATTATTTTATTTTGAATACAAAAAATAGCATAACATGTGTTTGATGAAATGTCTCCAAAAGGAGCATAACATGTGTTTGAAACGTGTTGCATGTGAATAGGAACCATGACAATTTCTTCCACCAGCTGATGGATCTTGAGGAACACTTATGCCTCTGCTTTGCTGCAATCAACCGGGCCAGGTCTCTCCTCCGTCTTCATGAAACTCAGAATTCCTAAATTATTTTCTTGGATCTTTGAGTTATTTTGTTACCTGTCACTAATTCAGCACAAGGTTTTCAAAATTTTTGACTGACCTGTGGAGAAAAACAAAAATACTATTTTGCCTATGATCTTTTAACAAGCTCCTGCCGGGATTACAATCTTTCTACCTATACCATTCTCTCTCCCGTCTCTATAATCAATAAGGACTGCAGTTCGTAGTGTTTCTTCTTTCTGCTGGGGAATAGGCAGTCCATCTTATTGCAAAAAGTGAATTGCACTGGAGTAGACCAGATAAGTTTACATTTAGAGGAATCACTGTTTCTTTATCCCAAGTTTGCCATATAAGGTTTTTTGCGGCTCAGCAGAAGGCCTGATACAATCACCTAATCACCTTAGCTCTATTGAATCTTTTCAAACCATCTTTAAAAATATTTGTTGAACTGAAACTAATTTAGCTCTATCGTATCCCTTTCGCTGTCTTCATCACCCAACACAAACACGAGATACACAAACACAAAATCTATAATATAAAACAGAGCGGGCTTCAACAAGCCGATCAAACGGTTATAAATTATTTCATCCAACGGTTCCAGATCTTCTCATTTCCCCCCAAATTTATCATTTTTCATCTATAATTATTTTCAAAATTTTTATCAAGTCAATCACTCATCTGTCAATCACAACGGTAAAAAGCCTTGGACAGTTGGACATCATTTTTGTTTTTTCCCAACCCTTCTGTCAGGCAAAAGTTCCAAATCTCACTATTTGTCTCTCTCTCTATTTCTCTCCCTTTGTTTCTTCTTCCCAGTAACACCACCTCCGCGCCAAGCCTTCTTCAGAGCCTCTTCTTACCACCACAGCCGCCGAAGTCAGCAACACCACCACCGCCCTAGGTATGCCTCATCTCTCTCTCTCTCAGACACACCCATCCTAGCCCCGCCTCTTCTCTGCCCTCTTCTACACACTCATCACCCACACACAAACCCATCACCGCACACGCCCACCACAGACCCACCACATTCGCCCACCACAGTGTTCTTTGTGCGGCATTCTATTGATTTTTCAGATCCCACGGAGAATGATAGTGTAGAGGGTTTGATTTTTTCATAGCCTCCTCCTTGCTTTTCTTGAGTGCTTTTTGTTAATTTTTCTAGAAATCTTTGGGATGTACACAAAAGCATTTTTTTCTATTGCTGAAAAATGTTTGTTCAATCTTCATTACATATTCTACATTGTAAAAACCACAAGCCGAAATATAGGAAAGGAAAAAAACATTATAATTTTCGAATTTCTGATTTGGGTTTCCAGTTGTGTTTGAGTTTCCTTCTTCTTTCTATGATGTTCTTTTTTTCTTCGAGTCTCAGGTCTCCCTCGCCTTCACTTTGTGTGCCAGTGCGTGGAACGTCAACCGTGTATATTCCATTGACACACACATACAGTGTCACACACTCGCACACAGAACTCACACACAGCTCACAGTTAAGGTTTGAAA
The DNA here is from genome assembly GCA_951799425.1 of Ilex aquifolium. NCBI lineage: Eukaryota > Viridiplantae > Streptophyta > Magnoliopsida > Aquifoliales > Aquifoliaceae > Ilex > Ilex aquifolium. The sequence continues at coordinate 12,322,337 of OX637394.1, read as the reverse complement.
TTTGTGTATGAGATTTTGGAATTTCAGTTTGACCCATCCTCCTCCTGCTTCCCTCCATAGAACAGCCCCCTTAGAACAAGCAAAACACTCCATAGCTCTCTCTTAGAAATAAGCAAGGCTCAAAAATTTGTTGGACTCGATGGAAATAAATGCACTAATACAGGTACTATTCTGGCTTCTGTTCTACTTAAGTATTAAAAAATTTTGAGTCCTTCACTAATGCACATGTAGATGCTCTTACTTTAGGATTTGCTGTAAGTATTTTGAGTCCTTAATCATGCTTAGCTTTGGATGAGGTTGGTATTTCGTAATTACCAAAATGATGGGTTTAAGTAGGATTTGATTCTTGCTTAGAGTAATTTTGATCTCAACTTGCCAAACTTTTGAATACTTAATGAGCATTCTATAGGTCATATTTGAAGCTCTAATTTCCAAAATTCTTTGTACCTTTTTGCTTTGTTGGACCATTTGATGGATACTGATTCATTTCTTAATCATTAGCATTACTGCAAAATTGCAAGAACAGATTGCTTAAATACACAGTGGCCTACAAGGCTCTTGAATGCCCAATAATAAGTCAAAAGGGTTTGTTTGCCTCATGAAGATTGTAAATAATCTATTCTATGTTTCTCTCCCAGTGTGTGTCCTTGAGTTAATCTCTCCCTGTATGTGTTTCTTTGAGTGACAACAATCTGTTTGCCATGCCCTTCGTAGGTCTAACAAAGCTTTTTCTTAGTTTTTGGCCAAAGCAGTGAAGTGGGTTGGATTGCTCTGTTTTTCTTTTTTTGGAAGCAGTAATATTTTTTGATACTTACCTACCATATGGAGACTTTAGCTTCACCGAACCATATCCATTTTTTTGGTTTCTTTATATAAATTACTCTTTTGTGTCACAAACTTGTGGTATTTATAGAATTGATGCTATTGCAATCAGATAAGCAATGTCAATGAATCTCCTTTTAGTTCAACTAGAACCTTTAGTCCTCATTTTTTTTTTTTAGGTAACTGAGATTGGTTTGATTCAGTGATTTTGGTGTAATTTGAAAATGTAATATGGTAGTATACAAGTTGGTTGTTGAGAAAAAGTGAATAAGTATTGTCGGTGATGAGAAATTTGGGCATGTGCTGCAACTACAAATTTGCGTGTCCAAGGGTAGATACCATCAGGTTCTTGATGCAATGATGAATGTGCCAATATGCTAATTTGAGGCTATAAAATGTTTAGGCAAATGTATGTAAAAATACATATATGTGTCGCTTTCTAATGGTTGGATAGAACTTGGATTCGTCCCATCTAAGATCTCAAAACCATTTCACTCCATTTGAACCTTTCTTCCTAAAAAATAATAAAATTTTGAACCTTTCTTCCTAAAAGAGTAATGTCACTGTTTGTTTTCATGTCATTGTAGCCATGTGGCCTGTATGAAACAGTTAGACATCTTTGTTTTTGTTTTTTAATTTTCTGGTCAAGAAAATATATCCCTTGGGCTTTTACAGCTTGCTTACAGTATTGTTGTGTATGTTGAACTTTTTTATTGCGAGTCCATCACTTGATATTAAGAGCAAATTTATTAAGAGCAATGCTTAATGAACTTTTTTACACTTTTTTATTGCATCATCATATTAGTAAAGAGCAATGCTATTAAGAGCAAATTCATTATGTCCATTAGATTGACCATAAATCCCATCAAATATTGAAACATAATCTAACGGTGAGCATATTAAGTCAGATTTTGAGGTCCCAACAACATTAATCATCCAATGAGTAATGCTTTTGGAACCTTAAAAATTGACCTAATTTATACGTATACTAATGTGTCAAGTTATGAAATCTTAATGAAGAAGGATTCCAACCAAGAGGATTTGACATAGTTTAATTTTATGGTACTAATCATTCTTAATATATTGAATTTTTTTTTTTTGCCATTTAGGTGTTTGATGAATTTCATGATTGCAGTGCTTCACCCAAATTAAGCCGATGAAGGTAACAACTTTCATTCAATTTTACTACAAATACCTCTTCTTGGTTTTTTTTATTTGTTTTTTGTTATTGAATAACTCTTTTTATTAGTTTAACAACTCTTTTTAATAGTTTAACAATCATTGGTGCGGTGTGACACCAATGATTGCAAGTGATTCATTAAGCAATTGTTTTCTTGAAAATTGATCTTCAGCCGTCTATTCTATCTTTTGTCTCTAGACTACATAGCTTTTTTATTGAATTGAAACATTTGCACCATCATTCCTTGATGGCCGTTTCTTTCAATTACCTCCTATAGTCTTGCACTAACTTAGCGATGCATAGATACTTAAATGCACACCTGTACAATTGCACACAAAGAAGTAGGGATCTCTTGGGGTAAGTGTTCGTTGAAATCTAGCTATTGATGATGGAATATAGTTTATGGATATTGGTTATTAATTTTGTGCTATGGATATTTGGGGAAACATGGGATCTCACTCTTATCTCTGGTTGAGTGTGTTATGGGGTTATTGAGAAAATGTAGGAGGTAAAAAAAATACATTGATTTTGTGATTCTCAAAAGTTTAATCGGCTAGGACTTAGAAAACAAAATAAATCTATTGAATTTTTTCATTTTTTAAATGCACCTGAATATATTCTTACTGGATTTTCTAAGCTACCAACAGACTTTGAGCAACTTAGTTGTTTTCGTCCTCTGATCTGATTATCTTGTGGAGTCACTGGTAGGAAGTGATCTAAAGAACACAGTGTTTGGTTCACGGTTTGGGTTTGATCCCATGGTTTGTCGGTATTAGATGAGTGTTTAATGCAACAATTTTATATAAGTTCTGTTAGTTTAAGTACTTTTTTAACTTACCGTAATGATATTAGTGGATTTTTTTAGAAAAGGTTTGGAATTGAAAAACTGTAAATGTTGAATTCAAAATCTAATTTTTTTTTTCCTTTCCTTTTCATCAGTTTGTTTGCAAGGAAACCATGAGAAGTATTTTTCATTGTAGATATTCTTGATTAGGGTAAATTAATTGGTTTTTGACAACTAACTTAAGAATCTAATGGTGGCATTCCCTGCCTATTATTTAGACCTTGCTTCGTGAACTGATGACAAGAATCGTATGAATTGTACGTATTACCTGTTGGATGTATTAATGTTTATTTTTTCTGATGAGTTACGTTTATGTGGCAACAGTTGGTGATTGATTGCATGGTCCATATGTCTACTACCTTTACGCGACATATGACTTTGGGAAAGGAGAGATTGAACAGCTCTTTATTGCAGGATTTAGATCTTCCATGTTTTTTGGGACAATTGTTGGATCTGTAGCTGACAAATAGTGAGTTTTCTATCTGAAATTTGTGTAAACATTATTGTTATGTTGAAATTGATTGCTTGTGTTGTTTTCTAATGGTTCATAACTTAAATTCAGGGGTCAAAAGCGGGCATGTGTGATGTTGAGCTGTATTACCAAGCATTCTCCATATTGAGCTATATTACCAAGCATTCTCCACAGTACAAAGTTTTGATGTTGGGTCGTGTTTTGGGTGGTATTGCCACTTCTCTCTTATTTTCAGCTTTTGAATCATGGCTTGTGGCTTAGCACAAGAAGGCGAAGGGTTCTTAAGCATATTATTGACTGACTGGTGACTGAGGCATCCACATTGAATTAAGTACATTTCACACTTGCATTTAGATGCGTGGTACAATTGATCCTGACTTGTGACTATCTTAGTTTGCATAAGCAGTATTTAATGGATGAGAATATAATTAGTTGACTATTGGAATTGATGGTTGTTTTGATAGTTGGGTTCGGAATGGTAAATTTTGGGAGAATTTTGATTGTGAACTATGATTATTGTTATGTATGATTGTGAATTATGAATTTTAGGTTTGATTGTATTGTGCATTCAAGAGATTCTGAGTTTTGTAGATAGGCTGAGATTTTTTTGGGCTCCTATTTTTAGAGCAAGTTTTGCTAAAAAAGTCCTCAAAAAATATTACACTGTGCCTTCAGGCACGGGTTATCCCTAGTATATTATATAGTGTGATTGATTAGAAGGAAAAAAATTAGAGTGCTTAATTAAAGTGCCCACCCTGACCAGAATTTCTGGCTCCGCCCCTGCACACCATACCCTAAACCTATAGTTCATATATCCATGGCCGCCATCAACCACTCCGGCACCATTTTCATCATCTCCCTCCTCTTCTTTGTAGCGTTTTCCGACGCTTGCAATGTATGTCAGACCAAACCAAAGCCGCCTCCGTTGGCTCCAGCACCAGCACCGGCCAGCCCCTTATGTCCAACGTCGCATCCGTTGGCTCCAGCACCGGCCGGTGCCTTCTGTCCCAAAGATACTTTGAAGCTTGGTGTGTGTGTTGACCTTCTTGGGCTGGTTAACATTGTGGTTGGAACACCTCGTAGCAGCGAGTGTTGTGCTTTGCTTGAAGGTTTAGCAGACTTGGAGGTTGCAGCTTGTCTCTGCACTGTCATTAAGGCCAATGTACTTGGAATTAACTTGGAAGTGCCTGTTGCTCTTAGTGTGCTGCTCAGTGCATGTGGCAAAACCGTTCCACCTGGCTTCAAGTGTGAATAGATAAAGTCAAAGTCTTCACTCTTGTGTCCTTTAAACTTGTTTGACTGTGCTTCAAGTGTGTTATTGTTGTCGCAGCCAAAAAAAAAAGTATGTTATTGTTGTGATAATCAATTGTTTTTGTAGTGGGTAAAGTTATGTATATCTGAGTCTACTCAGATCCATAGTGACGAAAGAGTCGTGCACCACGCTGCTCTTTTTTTTAAAAATATTGTATGGTTTTCTTTCCTCTTCAGTTATGTTTATTGGTAATACTAGAAGCCATTTTATTTGTATCGATTATCAATACTACGAATATGTTCAATATTACATTAAATTACTTATTACAACATAACTTTTTAAATTTGCTCAACCAATTTTTATAATTAAATGACCACCATGACTTAAAATAGTTCGCTTCCAAAAGACCCAACATAGCCCGCCCAACAGGCCCAACAAAAGCCCACCCAAACAGGTCCGCAAAGCCCGCCCAATAGGTGACAAACTGGGCTGCGGGTAGCTTATCCCTACTCGAGCTCGGCCCGGCCCGCCACTCGCTCGAGTACGGGCTTGGGCCTACACTACCCAAATTCGGCCCGAAAAAAAATTCACGGGCCAAAGCTGACCCGGCCCATGGACAGTCCTATATATCCCGTGTAGATAGGCCTAACTTCAGTGACACCCTTTTCTAATTCTAAAATTTCACTGCACTTCTTTATAGTTTATATATTTACTGACAACTAAAAAATGATGATTTTATCTTTTTTTTTTTTCAAAAATTACCAATTTTACCCCTTTTTTCTTTACAATACTTTCAATGCACCTTCGCCTCCATAACACCACCATTTCGGCACCACCACAAACCACCTGAAGCAAATACACAACATTCTTTTTTTTTTTTTCAATATCAAATAATTGGTGAGAATATTATTATATTTACAGAAGATCACAAATTAGAGTTGAAAGCCTAAAGCCCATGTGAAAACTAAATCCAATTGGGGACTTATGCCAAGCAAGATACAACATGGCCCCTGACAGACCAGCCATCACACTTAATATATAAAACAATATAAAGTGAAGGGTAATATAGTAAAAGAAGCATTTTCATCCCGTCCGTTACTGTACCAAGACTAACAATGGGTGTCAGTGAAATTTCAAAATAAAAAAGAAGTGTCACTGAAGTTAAACTTATCTAGAGGGGGTGTGGATGAAATTTTTCCGAGATTTTAACTACAACATTACAACTATTCACTTAATCAGTGTTTACAAATCATTCTGATCAAAATTAATGAGACCACATATAAATTTCTCTGCAATATTGTAGCCTTGTCCAATTTTCATTTGAACTTCGGTTAGAAAAGGCCATCGTGTGTGCTGGGGAGAGAATATGTTCACTCTTTGTGTAGGTAATTAATTTTATTTAAAAAAAAAAAAAAAGTTAAAGACGTTGTAATATGATTCAAAACAGGCCAACGGACACATAGAGCAGAAGAAATACTCACGCTTGACTCATCTAATTTACTAATAAATAATAGATCTTACAATTTTATTAGACAGTATTGAACAGAGAAACGGGAAATTTCTAACTTATTAATCTCAATCTCATAAATCGAGAGAATAAGAGTTGTCTATGGTACCAAAAAATAAAATTTCAGTTCCATATCGACATTTATTATATTTATGAGTATTTTTATCATTGTTATGAATATTTTTAACATGAGCAATGTTACAAAACTCAAATAAAATCTAAAAAATTGTAACTCTTGCATATCATCCCTTAGATGAGCGGGTCTTATCAATTTTTTCAGTGAGACTCACTCATCCTACACTCATCAAAGGGATGATATACATTTGAGTTTTAACTTTTGAGTTTCATTTTAATTATGTAACATTTTCTTTTTACCATTGTTATAAGTGATTTATCACTGTTGTGGTAACTATTTTTAATATTTTTTCCGATAGTATAATAGTTGTATTATAATAACATCACTCACATCAATTATAAAAATATCTATAAATATAATAAATAGAAGTATGATAATGATTTTTTTTTTTAATGTACCATAAACAATTCTACATTCACGTTTACATTGCAGAGTAGAGGTGTACCCTGTGAGTTGACTAAGCCATGAAGTGGAGAAATATATATGACATTTTTTTCAAAAAGTACTTTTTGCTTCTTTTTCTATGTTTTGGGTGGGAGAGCCAAAAATTTGGCATATCAAAGCCACGAATTTCGACTTTTTGACTTTGAAAAGGAACTTTCATGTCAACCACATAAGCTCTGAGCATCCTCCACTTGTTTGTTCAACCGGGCACTGAATGGAATCCCATGTCCCCAGGGAGCCTTGATTTTGCGATTCGAAAATTCAAAATTTCAAAGAAGACTTTAGACATATAATAGATATGAATAATACTTTATATCCTAAATTTGTATCTCAAATGAATAGAAACTATTAAATGAGTGAATTCCATCAATTTTTTTAATTGAGACCCACTGATCCAACCATCCTTATTGATTTTGAATACACATTTGAGATATATAATATTGCTCAATAGATATATACCTTTTCACTTTCCCTAATATAAAATCTTTTTTCGTAAACTTCGAAGATTAAAGGCTAAGTTATACTGAAGAAATAAGTGCACACACACACACACACACAAAGCATCCCTATTCTCAAACACCGTTCTACAATCAGATTTTTCAGTCACCCTAGCAATGGAGCACCAAAGCTAAATGCCACAATATTAGGCATTGACGACCAGTGGCATTTGCCATTCTACTCTATCATAATGGACTAAAGTACAATCAAACGCAGACCCAAAAAAAAAAAAAAACGAAAGACAACAAAATCCAGGTTGACTCGACAGGACAACCAATCCCACGCTAATAGCCCATTTGCAAATAAGCACCTTCCTCCTTTCTCTTCTCTCTTTCCCATTTCCAATGCCATTTATCTCACCTTTCAACGGATTCACAGTATTTCCAAATTGAACAAAATTCTGGCTATGTAGTTTTAGAGAATGAACAAGGTTTGGCAAGAAGACCCAGAGTCGTACTCAACCTTGATATGTACTTTAAGAGTTCCCATCAGAATCACAAGCTGCATTGGACTGGATTATAACCCGAGCTCCTGAAGCAAGCCTGTTGGGATAAAATCACTATGAATCTCAACCAGCTTGAACAAGATAAGCGGAACGCTTTTAGTTAGTTGAGTGTCTATTGGGAAAATGAGGAAGAGTCAAAACTTAACTTTCTTCGAATTTGATTACACAATCCTCTTTTCTGAAGGAATCTAGTCTCTTTGATTGTTTCTTCCCTGATGATGGCTCTGTGATTCTTTTGCTGCCACCATTGGATCCAGCAGGTGTTATGGATCGTGAGCTGTGAACTCCGTCTGATGAGATTCTCGGTCCCTCAGAAATGGGAGATCTCATTGAATCACTTCTTGGCTGCTTGCTCAGTGAAGCCTTGATTGATCGTGGGATGCACTTTGAACGTGCTGAGGTAGTCTCCTCCTTGTCTTCACCCGAATCAAATTGCTTACTTGTCCTGTTACAAAGTATTTTCCTAATTTTAGTATGAAAAATAGCCCAGGGAGAACAGTACACTAAATGTTGGCTACCAAAATTGTTGGCGGAGAAGCAAGCACCACCTACTATTACCAAAGATTAATTGTTTCGATGACAAGAAAATTTCACCTTGAAAAGAAATGATATTAACGAAATTGTAGGAAAATGAGGACCCTTTTAGGATTTCCATTGCACGATATTGTACAGTATTCTACAATTGATTGTGATAATGACAACCTATTTGAACAATATTTGTTTTTCTGATTAACTTCACATGAAATTCAACTGTGCTGCAGGTGTTTTTTTTTTTTTGAGACATTACATCCAACCAAATCTAATATTTTTTTTTCTAAATCACCTAATGCAAGATAATTAATAGATTTAGATACATGGAATTGGAGAAAGATAACATAAATATAATCACATACTTCGGTGATAATAGGATAATGAATGCAAAAAATATATGCAGACATTGTAAATAGATGCCATTTGAAAACCCAGTTTGGCCAGTATGAATTCAGGAATAAGTCAAATCTGACAAATTTCGAACAACCAATAACATGTTAGAGCAGGTCATGTGACTGCCTCATAATTACCTTTCCATGTATCATATGAGTTCCGTTGTATATATCCTGAGGCATAAAATTTGGCCAATTCAGGGAATCTTCATGTTGCTTCTGATACATATTATTTATTTTTAAATGTAGCACCTTGAACTCTTTAAGCTCACATATATGTACAATGAAGGCTAACATCAACTCATAATGTGGTACGTAAGAGTGTTGGAAACAGGCTAAGTGGCTAACCTGTCAGCATTGTAGGAAGAAGATCGTTTTAGAACAGCTACTCCTTCCTTAAGCATACTTGTCTCAACCAAGCTCCCACTGAAATATTCCTTATCTTCTAACCGCAGACTCATGAGCCTTGGATTCTCAGTCAGGCAATCCATCTCTCCCAACATCATCGACGTGGAGAACAATGGGGAAGGAAATTTTGAATGTGAAAACCTTGGCCTGTAGGTTGGAATGAGGCCAAAGCTGTGATTTTTCACTGAAATTGATCCACAGGAGATCAGCTGCATTAACATATTTGAAGCCTTGAGCTTCGTACAGGTCGGCATTCGAAATTCCTCCTCTTCGAGTATCCTAAAGCTATTAAGCTTACTAGGATCAGCTCTGATCAGAGATTCCAAGGTCTCTGTCTTACCACCAGATGAAGAGGCACTGGATGAAGATGGAGGAGGGGAGACTGAATCCCTGCAAATTTCAGAACTCTGTTTCACACGTGGAATTTGGTTTTGATGTTTCCCATTTCTTTCAGGTTCTAATGAACCATCATCCGTCGACACACCCCTTGTACAAGTCTTTCGAGCTCTATTAGCTCTGCTTGCGTTTTCCTCAGTTTGAGTGGAAGCATCAGCAAGACCATTGCTCTTGTAAACCTTAAACTCAGCCAAGGCTAATAAACCATGCCCAGAGGAATCTTTCACAGCACTGGATTCTGGGGAAACACCCGAAGAACTCGGACGTTGAACCGGAGGAGAGAGCTCATCATCCTGAGAATGCTTTGTATCTCTCCCACTCATGCTGGAAGAAGATGAAGACTCGTCTTGGCTCCTGGAAGACGCTGGTTCTGCTAATTGTTTGGGAATTGATAATCTTATATTTGCAGCTGGACTGAGTCGACCTGAAAACAGAAAGTCCCATTTACAACTTGGGCTTCTTCTGTGTCATGACTAATTTTATCCATTCTGTTGCTGAGAAATTGAACTGAAAATATACAGTGTGTGTTTTCCATTTCTTTTAGTCAGATATTTACCAAAATCTCGATAGCTCTTAATGATAAAAACAGAACTTTGGAAAGGCGGAATCAACAGAATGAAGTTCAACTTTGGAGAGGGACTAAAATATTGTGGAGCAAAGAATTGTAGAAAAGAAGTTTGCAAAGCTATACATACTTGGGAGAAAGACAAAAACATTGCCCAGCAGAGAATTATCGCTAAGCAGTTTGCAAAGCTATAGATACTTGCAATTTTATCCAAGTGAACAAATAGAATAAGGTTTCTGAAGATAATATACTGCTAAAACTTAATAATATTTCAGCTCAGCCAGGTTATGTAGGTATATCAGGCTTAATAGTGTGAACCTCTTGGCGTTACCACAGGATAAAAGATGAAAACTGATAATACCATATAATTCAAGCAATTCACAGTTTGTATTTGTTCCTTTGCAACATTTTCTCAGCAACCAAACACAAGTTTAGTTCAGAAAAATAAATATGTAAAAGAAACAAGCACAGAATGTTGTTATCACCTGGACCAGATTCTTCAAAGAGTTCAGAGCCCTTAAGAACGTATTCATTTCCATGAGCAGGAAGAATGAGGTCATCTTCACAAAGATCATGCCATACAAACCCATTCTTGTAGCTCCTGCACATAAGCCAAAAAAACAACAAAAAAAAAATCAGAAAAAAAGTCCTGAAAAGAAAAAATAGAAATAAACTTAACCACTTCACCAATCTCACCTCTTGCAAGACCACGAATACATTGAAGCCATGCCTCTGCCTCTCAGGCTATTTAGCTTATCAATCACATCTACGAAATGGTAGCAAATCAGTCATCAAAATTTATCTCTATCTCTAAATACATAAATGCATACACATGTACGTGGTAGACAAACATGTATAAATATGTGTTTTGAATGTATATTGCTGTACCTCTCAAGTAGAGGCCATCTGGAGAAGAGAGAGGGACTTCGATAAAATGAGGATGTTCAAGCTGCCGATTTCTACAGAGATAATATACTACAGGAACTTTCCGATTATGCTGATGATACTTCGGCGACCTCTCCGTCCACACTTTAGCTCTCTCCGGACTCACTTGCCTGTACTTCCTCGTACGCCCCTCCATTTCACCCCAAAATATTCAATCAAAACCCTAAAACAGCAATTTACATATAAATCCTCACTTCAAATCCAATATTCTACGCTCTGATCTTCACCAGAAACCCTAGGGCAGTAATGCAACTTCAAAAGCGAAATTCCGCTGTTTGGTAGAGCATATTGTTGAGATCAAAGCATTTCTCCAAGCATTGATTAGAGCGTGTAAGATCTGAAAAATAATTTCCCAGAGCTCCGAATCCTGAAGAGATCAAATGCCACAGAAACAACACTACCAAATCAAACATGCACACACAAAATATATATTATATGATATTCCTCAGATGTATGTATAATAATGTGAAGTGTCACCGATTGAGTGAAGAACAAGAAATTTCCGCAAATGCAAATGGTGAAATGCAGTTAGACGAATCTGGAGAACAGGCTACAAGCGCAAAGAGAAAGTGTTTCTAGTTCTAGCGAGAATGGAGAGAGAGAGAGAGAGAGAGAGAGTACCTGAGAGGCAGCACATGGAGCGCCCGTAATGAATGCAAAGCAGAGAGTGAGAGAGACGGAGAGAGTACTGTATAAATCTGTCAGCTGGATTGGATTAGTATTCGGGGAAGTGGCAGAGTACAGTGAGGAAAGAGATGTGAGAGAGAGGTATGGAAACGACAGTATAGATGAAAGTGACTGGAGAGATACGAAGGTGGAAATCAATGAGGGGATAGTCTATCTCTCTATCTCCTCTTTTATTTTCTTGTCTGCTTTTGTGATCTTTGGGCTTTTGATTCGAAGGGTTATTGATTTGCTTCTTACTGTTGGATCTACAGTGCCACCTTGCTTCCTTCTATATTATTTTCCAAAATACCCCTTTGGAAGGTTTATAATTACAAACAAGACGTACCTCCCGCTTCTTTTATTTTGCAACGTACGAGCCTGTGCAACGTGATTTGCGAGAAACATGTTCTAAATGAGTTTAAATTACGGTCTTAGTTTGATGAAATAATCGAGACAAAACTTAAATATCTGTAGGAAAAAAAAGTGATTTTAGAGAAAATATTGAGGGTAAGAGCATTTCTAACCCACTAATTAAATTTTTAGTCTTAGCTAATTTGGCGAGGGTTGCTCAAAAAAATTACTTCAATCGACTCGCCATCTTGCTAGCTAAAATGTAGAAGATCCTTGTCGCTCACCAGATCTGGAGAGAAAAAGAAGCTCGTCAGACTGCTCGTCTCTATCTTCATCGTCTTCTCTAAGGGTTGGTCCAGATAATTTTATTCATCTCCTACCCCCAAGTTGCTAATCTCCTCCCCCAATTTCGAAACCCACCTCTCCCCTGCCTCTAACCCATCTGAAAACCCCCTTTCCCCAATTCTGAAAAACCCCCTTCTCTGAAAACCCAAATTTTGAAAACCCCCCTTGTATAATGAAATTTTTAGGCCCTATGAAATATTAATGCAAGTATTTGTGAAAACTTTAAATTATATTATTAGGCTACGTGGTATTTTTGAATTATATTATTGAAAGTTATGTGAAATAGTTAGCTAAAATAGAAAGCGTGGTTAGAGTGAATTTAAAAAAATGACTAATTAAAATAGAGAATACAATATTTAAATATATTTTGACTAGTCATTTTGTTGAGGAGGGTTGAAGTTGCTCTAACGATTGGTGCTACTTGATCTAATTGTCCACTAAAAAATGAAATAAATGGGCAAGTAAGTTCGATAAAAGTCAATAATCACTATTTATTATGTAATTTGTTGACATAATTATATGATAAATAATAGAGTTCAAATGAAAAAGTCTAATAATTACAATCACAATAATTTTATTGGACCATATCACTCTCACATCATTAGATCAATAAATTAGATTCTAATAGCATTACTCATGTATTATATAATTGCCTCCAAGTAATACTATTAAAACCTAAAAATTTGTCCTAATTTTTTGACATAATAATATGTCAAGTAATGGAGTCCAATAGTTACAGTCACAAAAATACTATTAGACCATATCACTGTCACATAATTTATATATTGGTTCACTTTATTAATTTTTTAAATTTTTTATTAGATAGTTATGTCACATGACATATCTGATGTAATGTAATTATTATATTAAAAATTACTCATGATTTGGAATTGTCATGTCAAATTTTTGAGAAATTTTGTTTTGTTTAACACACCACAGGGCGTTTGGATAATGGGATAAATGTGGTTATCTAGTAGTTGGATGGGATAAAATATGAGTGAGACCTAGATAACTTTTGTTTGGGAAGTCATTTTTTAGATTGGATATAAATTACGGGTCAAGGCTTGACCCGGTTGTTACAATACCATTTAAACCCCATATACCGGCTCCACTTAACCCACCCCCCCATGGGTTACGAACCCAGAGAAGAGGATAACCCAACCATAGACATATTTGCCCCTCCTCTCTTCTCCACACCATCCGACCTCTCTCTTCTCCTGTCAACCAGAGCGCGAAGGAGCTGAGCTCGTCCAAGGTCTGTTGCACAGAGGCGAGGGAGAAGACGAAAATCTAAGGTCCTCCAACTTTCTGCTTCGTGTGGTTGACGACATCGCTGGATTGAGATAAGTTTCTTCGGTCTCTCTCTATCTCGGTCTCTTTCTCTCTCCTCTCTCTCGCTTTGTGAAGGCGACGAAGCCCAAGCCCAGCGTTTTTGTTGGGATGGGTTTGGGTGCCTGAGTGGACCGAATGAAGAAGAGATCTTCACCACGATGATGGATGATTTTGAAACCCTAACTTCTATTATGAAATTAACTCCCCTCTCTATCTCTCAGATCTGATGTGATGGTGGGTCATTTTGAAACCCTAATTCTCCTCTCTGTCTTTTAGATTTTAGTCATTTTTATGGTGGTGGTGGTGGTGGTCAATAAGTGAATTGGATTCCAAACAATGGAGAATGAGACTTTGTTCACTTTTGTGAGGAATTGGATTCCTTATTATATGCCTAATATTGGAGAGTTACGAGGTCAATTTGTAAATCATACCCCAAGCTTAATCTTCTTCTTCATTCACATATTGTCAAGGTCGAAGGGTTTTCTTAGCCCAATTGTGTGTGTCTATAATTTGAATTCATTTTATTAATACTAGGTTGTTAGTTATGTTTGATTAACAAGTGTATTTAACTGCTAGCTGGGTATGATTCTCTTACATTTTTTCATCTTCTCCTCTATGTTTTTCTGGTATATTGTTCAAGTGCTTGGTCGATTGCTACTCATAGTTTTTTCATTTTGATGATTTGTGTGTTCATTATTTTCTTACAAATATTCAAGCTACTCAGAACCAACAATACTGTGCTTTTTTTTCATTTTATTTTTGAGAATTGAATTATGAAGTGTAAATTGAATTATGAAGTGTAAATTGAATTATGAATTATGAATGGTGAATTTGGAATTATGAATTGTAATTTATGAATTATGAATTATGAATTGGGATTTGAGAATTATGAAGTATGAATTGGTTTTATGCATCTGTGTGTACATTTAGAATGTTGAGCATAATATGTTTGATGAATTGTGTAAATGAATTTTTCAACATCTAAAAATGAATTGCCTATTTGTGTGTGGGTCTCTACTATTGGTTGGACAGTGGTTCTTTAATATTAAGGGTGGAAGTAAGGCCAACCTATTTTTCAATGATCTCTGAGTTATTAACTGGTACCATATGACAGCTACCATATACGAAGTTTACTTACCATTGATGCCATGTAGAGCTTTCTTGGACTCTAACAATGTCAGTTATTTTTCTTTGCGTTCGGCTTGGGATTCTATTTCTATTAGAATGAGGAGTGAAATTGATGAAGTGGCAGCAGCTATGCGGAAACAGGAGGCTCCGCCTACAACAAAACTTCTTGGGTGGAAAGCTTATGAATTTCCTTTTCCTTTTCCATTTCATGAATTTAATTTTCTATTTTATTACTTTAAGATCATGATGTACTTAGATTCATATTTACGGGTAAGGTTTTATGTCCCCCGATTAGGTGTAATATTGATTTGGAATTAATAATATATATCCTCGCATTGTGGAAGTTTTACTCTAAAAAAAAAGAGAGAGAGATAGGGGTCCATGGGTAGAATGGTAAACTTCTACAAAAGAAATGATCTAATTCACGGGGCCCACAAAATTGCACTTTTGTTTTCCAAACAATGGATTGGACTGGATATAATCCCTAACCCATCTAATTTAAGTGGCTGAGTGGGTTTGGGTTGGATTGGTTAGGATATAAAAAAGAAATCCTAGCCTATCCAAATCTATTATCCAAACACACCCTACATGACATGATAGTGTTTAGTGATGTACGTACTAATAACATATTATATATTCCCTAATAAATGACTAATTTGTATAATTTTGTCAAATTTTCTTTTTTTTTTAAAAAAAAATTTAACTTATGTGTTCCATAAACTGATTTGTGACCGTCTCTTCGCACACCATATAGTAGTGTCAGTTGGAGTATTAAACTCATTCAAAAATCTCTCCAAATTTCTACCATGTATCATGGATCGTGCCAAATTTATTATTTAATTATTATTATTTTTTAAATGTAGTATGCTCTCACAAAAAATGTCAAATATATTTCGTAAAGCTTTGAGGGTCAGTGACAATTACGTATAATGTATGATATTTGGTTTACTGTGCTATGAAGTGTTTGTGTCTAGTCAGGGTTAGTGACTTGTTTTTATAATCAGCTCATATGTTTAGCACTTTTTTTTTAATGTTATAAGTTGACTACTCAATTAATTGTTAGTTGTATGGGATTTTGCTATTTTAATTTTTCCAGGAGATTTTTAACTCAATAATCAATTAATTTTAATATGTATAGACTTGTTTCAGATCTTTTGTTTCTTGCCTTTGAGATTATGTCCTGGAATTATTATTAGAATTTATCTTTTTTTTTTTTTTTTTTTGAAAGCAATCGGGGTGAAACCTTTGCTTAGACTTTATCATAGTATCCTGAACCCCACGAGAGAAGCCCGCTAATAGGGCCTAGACAGCGAAAATCCACAAATGTTTTCAAAAGTCGATTCGAACCATAACCTAATCCCCGCACCACCAGCCCAGTGATTATTTGAATTTGATGATACATAGAAAAAAGCTCTAAGTATGAGCTCGGACATGGAGGTCAGACAAGGAGGTCATACACAGTAACCAGGGCTCCGCAATCCAGACCTCAAGCTCTCCTCAAAGAAAACAAACGAGAAATTGAGAGAGAACCCTACTGGCATCAAAGGCATCTTGTAAAACACCATCAGTTTATAGATTCTAGGAGCAAGAGACTCCATTGAAGAGTGGACTAGCCGAGCTCCCAAGCCGGTGAACCACTATATTTCTACGTGTTACACACACCACACCTCGGACAACTAGAGCATTCAACCACTAATTCAAGGGCCTTGTAGCTCAGATCTGATCATAGCAATTATACTCTAACTCTCTGCTCATTCACGTGAAATAACACCATCAGAATTTATCTTACTTTAACTTTTTATGAACTATATCTTAGTCAACTTGTGAGTAATTATTTGCTATTGGCAAGAGTTTGGCTTTATTTTTCTCCCAATTTTATAATTTTGGATCTCAGCCTAGCCCATCAGATCCGATCCGACTAGATTAGTTGAGTTTACAATTTAGGCAACCCAAGGAAGCCATAATGGGTCCATTCTTGGGCCATAGAGAGCTTATGAGTTCCTCAGACGCCCAAGACAAAATGGATGTAATGTGATCCAAAAGTGATCAATCCCTATGCCCAATGCAATCCTCCGCTGGGTTGCTTAGACATAATTGAGATGCAAATTCTAATCATGCGCATGCCTATCCAATCCAAATCAGCCAGACTTGTTGCCTTCTGTCCACCTAAATCAGCCCCAATCTCTATATCACCCACAAAATCCGAGAGCCCAATCCTAACAATTGTAGCAGTAGCTTCACCTACCAGCGAACACCTCCGACGTTGCTCTCTCGCACTAGCCATCCTGCGACACAGGGAAACACACTCTCTCTCCCTCTCTCTCCACGCTCTGTAACTCACACACACTCATGCCCAATCCATCAGCCACTGAACACCATCATGCCACCAGCACCACTAGCCCACACCACCAGCATTACCGGGCCTCTGCCATCAGATCATATTCTAGCGAACCACTTCCCACCCCTATCCATCTCGAAGCAGTTATAGTCTATGGGGGGCGGGGAAATTATGCCAAATTTAATTTTGGCAATTAAGGATGATAAAATTATTTTTGGAGAATTACACCCAGATATCCTAGAATTTGTCACTTAATCACTCAGATCTCCTGATATTTAAAATATTACATACAGATCCTCTAAAGTTTGTACGCTCATAACACTTAGACCTCTGCCGTCAATGTCCATTTGTATATTTGTTAATAAATTACATCCAGACTCCTAAAATTTGTAGGCGTACAATACTTATACTTCTCAAGTTTAAAATGTTATATTTAGACAAAAAAACTTCAATCAAAGATAAAATATCAAATATTTTAAATTTACAATCAAAATTCATGTTCTATTGTATCATTTATTGAAATAAATTCAAAAATAAAAATCTAATTATTTCTTAAAAAATCATAATTAGTATACAATTATACTATCTATGAGAATAAAACTAAAAAAATCAAACAAGGGGTCTAAGTCATTCGTAATAGAACATGAATTTTACAACCAAAATTCATGTTATATTATATCATTTATTAAAATAAAATCAAAAATAAAAATCTAATTTTTTAAAAATAATCATAATCAGTATACAATTATAATATATATTGGAATAAAACTAAAAAATAAAAAAAGGGGTCAAACTGTAATTGACACAATATTTTCTAACTTTAATTAGAGTAATTTGATAGTTTAATATGGTCGTTTAAACGACCAAATTAAATTTCAATAGATAGTATAATTGTATATTATTTATAATTTTTAAGAAAAAATTAAATTTTTGATTTTGATTTTATTTCAATAAATGTCATAATAGAACATGAATTTTAGTTGTAAAATTTAAAATATTTGATATTTTATCTTTGATTGTAGTATTTTTGGTCTAAATATAATATTTTAAACTTGAGGGGTTTAAGCATTACAAGCCTACAAATTTTAGGAGGTTTGAGTGTAATTTACTAGCAGACATTGACGGTAGGAGTCCAAGTGTTATGTGTGTACAAACTTCAGAAGGTTTGTGTGTAATATTTCAAATGTTAAATGGTCTGAGTGATTAAGTGACAAATTTCAAGGGTCTGAATATAATTCTCTCTAAAAATAATTGTGAGGCAATGCATTATTCATGATAAAAGTCACTTTTGCGAACAATTTGTTATGATTTACTACTTTTTCGTTTTGTCTTCAACCTTATTCAATCATTTTGCTTTTATTTAGAACAACATCACTCATTCACGCGGTTAATGTTTTTAGTTGGTTATTATATACAAGTCATTAAGGTTTTGAATACACTACACAAAGTACTCTATATATCTATTCGTGTAACATTTTTTTCAAAATGTGAGGAGAGGTATAGGATTTTATATACAATTGAATATGATATAGGGTAATTGTGAAAGTTGTTTTGGGAGGAGAAGAAATGAAGTGGATTTTCCCTGAAGATTATATACGAGGAGCACATGACATTACCTAGAGGGAGGGTTAATACAAGTAATTTGTTGACGCAGAACCCTTCTTGAGAAAAAATTGCGGGGAATCACTTATGGTTCATAAAAACCTAATTCACTGCTCTCAAAGTCCATTTATAAGTATTCGAATCTTATACCTTAATCAATATCATGGTTAGATGTTCCTTTTTTTCGTAGGTCTCTTCGTTAAAGGCCTTCCTTCGATGTCTTGTGTAACTTCACTTAAACCCTCCGCTGTACGGTTTGTTTAGGCCTTCAGTAATCATGGGCACGCCAACGACTACCGGTATATACACACCAATAAGTTTGGTTCAAACCATTAAGATTTTTAATACCAAGTTGTGAGGTCAGGTGTAATCTTTAGTGTAGCCTTGGGTCTTAGAGATCTAGGTTTGTGGTGGAAACTCTCTAAATAGAAGATGAGTTTTTACTCTCAAAAGACTTACCCTAACTGAAGAAAAAACTCTTCTTATTTATAAGTCCGGAATAAGGGTAATCTTGATCAACAAAAAAACTTAGTTTCGCGAACGACTGCTCAATCGGTGGGAGGGCAGTTGTCATAGGAATGAAAATTGAATTTGAATCCTGGGCAAGGAGGCAGGAGCACAGACCCCTCGAGCGATGGTCAAGGCCACTTGAGCGAGCTCATAGAGCGTCTCTGTATTACATATGTGGTCTCTTCCCTAAGTCATAAAGAGACTGTTCTAGCGAAGGTTAGTGAGCATATGCAATTTTTCTAATTTTTTAAGCCTAAAATCAATCAAAAAACTTGTCATTTTGAGCACTAAAGGGTGTTGTTCAAGGGTTCGCTAATGACTCAAACTATATTTTTAAAACACAATGTTTTAATAAAAAAATTCTTTTAAAATCACCTAAGAGTCATATATGGATTAATTCCTAATTTTATTTTAACTCTAATCTTCCTAAGTTAATTAAACTAAGGGTTCATCTTAAGTAGGGGCGGCCCAAGGTCAAGTGGGGCTCTACGTAAAATTTTCATATGAGACCCTATTAATATTTTGTCTATTGCCATATTTTATTTTTAATTATTATAATTTTTTATGTTTTAAAAAATTATTTTTATTTTTTTAAAAATTTAAAATATTGATCAAGTTTTTAAACTCAAGTTTTGACAATAATTTTTTTTAATAGATAATATTGTTAATTCATTCACTCTTAGTTGATTGTAAATAAAATTTCATCAATTTAAGTTTTCAACAAGTAATTTAATAATAGAATATGTGAGCAAAGAATAATTTTAAGATAACAAATAATCATTTTTTACCCATGACTAATGTGTACGCATGAAGTACAAAACTTTAATAACATAGATAATTTAAGTATAAATTATTTGGACTGAAAATTTATATTAAGACAAAAAAAAAAACCAATTTTATAGATTTTCACCACAAGAAATAATGAATATAAATTTCCTATGTGATTGAGTGAAATACAACTATGAACACACCCAAAATATTTAAAAAAATTTAAATTAAAGCTCACACGAAGGAGTAATTTTGGACCCAAAAAAATTAGATATTGATTTGAACTATTAAAATTTGAGCCCTAAAAATTTGAATCATATCTAAAATACAAAAAATAAAAATAAAAAGGACTATTATACTAAAGTGGTAAATTTTATGGAGGCCTCTAAAATTTGGGCTTAAGCAAGTAGAGAGTAATTTTGGACTTAATAAAATTAGATACTGATTTGAACTAATAAAATTTAAGCCCTAAAAATTGTAATCATATCTAAAATATAAAATAAAACATAAAAAATTAGACCTACTATACAAAAAGGATAAATATTGTGGGGGCCCTCTAAAATTTGGGGCCCTAGGCAAGCAATTTAGTTGCCAAAGGATTGGGCCGACCTTGATCTTAAGTATCTTTATTATTTTTGTCCTAAGCTTAAAAGTGCAACCAAAGTGTAAATGATGTAGCATTGACACTTAATCTCCTTCTCTCAATGACTCTTTCGAATCTTCAATTTTGATAGTATCATGACTATAAAATATATTGAAATTTACAATAAACTCCACAAAATTAATCAATTATAAATGTACTAGTTATTGCCTGTGTCTGAATGCACAGAGTAATAAAAAATGGTAAATAATAAACATATTTGTATTCATATCCAAAATCAAATCACAAACATAGATGAGAGATAAATGAATTTAAGCATCGATTGTAGTGGGAGTGAGAGGTGGTGGTGGTAGGAGACGGTGATGATTGTGGTGGGTGGCAATGACCGTGGTGGTGGTGGTTGTGGTGGTGGCGACAGCAATGGTGGTGGTGGTGGTAGCAGCGGCGATGGTGGTGGTGGCGGCGGCGGCGGCGGCGGCGGCGATGATGGTGGTGGTGATGGTGATACAAGTATTGATGAGACGGTTTCAATCACTATTTTTTTTTAAAGTACTTATGCGAAGTAATTTCTAGAAGTACTTTTAAAAAGTCACTCCAAACACACTATTTAGTTGCAAATTGTGCACATATGCATCTCTCCTGTGTCGAAGAAGCCAGCCAACCATTAGTTGGATTATATCAGATTCGTCTTTGATAGTAATCCATGCTCTTGGCTTAAATACATCCCTTTTTCTTTGTTTACCACAAAAAGGGTGTAGTCTGAGATGTTAATATACTTGCAGAAGTCAAACAACTAGATATTACTCTACACCAGCACTACACTCAAGCAATTCTCTTATATCAGCCACACGTGAAGGAATCCAATTCAGTTGTTGAAGACTCTAACCTGCATAACAATATGTTAGTTAGTTAGTCCTAGCTGGCATTGTAACCAAGATTGTATATAAATACATGTATACTGAACTGGAAATAGTAGAATGGAAAATCTCTTCTTCCTCATGGTTTCTGTGTGTGTGAGTATCTGTCTTCTTGCTCAAGAACACTATGAAATCTAACATGGTATCAGAGCCATCTTCAAAGACAAACGTCTGATCCGATGGCAAATACTGATTCCTCCTTGTCTTCTACTTGTTCATCCTTTTCTTCTCAAAATGTACCTTCTGCTACAGTCTATTTTTCGTCACATTCACCTATATACCTGCTTTCTAATATCTACAATCTGATTTCTATTTGTCTTGATTCTTCCAATTATGTCTCTTGGAAGTTTTAGATCTCAACTCTGTTACAAGCTCATTCTTTGTTTGGTTTTCTTGATGGATTATTTCCTTGTTCATCCAAATATGTGCTTGATGATACATGCACTGCTATTACAAAGATTAATCCATATCATCAACAGTGGATTATTCAAGATCAAGCTCTTATGACTCTAGTTAATGCCACACTTTTCTCTTCTACTATTGCACATGTTGTTGGCTATACTACATCTCAGGATGTTTGGCTTGCACTGGAAAGAAGATTTTCATTTCAATCCAGAGCTAATATCCTGCAGCTCAAGTCTCTGCTTCAAACCATCACCAAAGGTTTAGATTCTATTGATGTCTACTTGTAGAAAGTCAAAGAGGCTAGAGATAAGCTTCAAGAAGTTTCGGTTATCATTGAAGATGAGGATATATTGTTGTATACACTTAATGGTTTGCCACCTGAATATAGTGCCTTTCGAACAACAATTCGAACTAGATCTCAGCCTCTTTCTCTGGAGGATCTTCATTCTCTACTAAAGGCAGAAGAAATTTTTGTTTTAGCATATTCTCAATCATCCCCAACCTTTTTCAATCCATCAGCTATGACTGATTCACAAGGAAAATTATATGATCCTAATTCCACTCGTCCCAATTCTTGTTCAGGCAGAGACTCCTCTAGTTATAGAGGTCGTGGATCTAATCAAGGAGACAGAAACAACTATGGCAACATATCTCATTTTCAACAGTTTAGATTTAACTCTATCTCACAGAAGCCTCAGATTTATTTTCAGATCTGTGGAAAGTTTGGTCACAGTGTAGTTAACTGTTATCATCGCATGAACAGTGCCTATCAAGTTCAGTCTTCACCTTCTCCACCTTTCAATGCTATGGCTGCTTCTTCTGAATATCCTTCCTACAACACTCAGCAGTCCTTTTCGTCTGCTATTTCTGAAAAACTTCTTGATTATTCAGCTCTCAAAATATTTGGTTGTTCTTTTTACCCTCTGCTCAAGCCTTATTCTAGTCATAAACTTGAGCCTAAAACTACTCAGTGTGTGTTCCTTGGTTATCCCTTTGATTACAAGGGTTATCTATGTCTTGATCCTCAAACCAATAGAATTTATACTTCTCGATATGTTATCTTTGATGAAATAACTTTTCCTTATGCTAAATCCTTTTCTTATTCTCCTTATATTCCTCCTGATCCTAGTCATTGGTTTCCTCTTTCTACTTCTCCTGGTACTTCTCAGTCTTCTATCTTGGGCTTTCCTCCCTCTATTTCACCTATAGCATCTCCTGAGTTACTCCCTCTTCTTCTTTCCCATACACCAGTTTGTCTACCTTCTGCCACATCTTTGTTTTCTACTCCAGAATCTGCAGCCTCTACCTTACCTATATCCTCTAACATATCTTCTCATCCTCCTCATAGTTTTGTTATGTCTAATCCTTCCCCAAATCCTACTCCACCAGTTCTGCCCCTACCTCTTTCTACTCACCCTATGCAAACTAGAGCTAAATCTGGTATTTTCAAGCCTAAAGCCTATCTTTCTGCTACTTCAGTTGCTGAACCTACCTTTTTACATCTGCATCTCAATTTCTTGAGTGGAGAGACAGGCTATGTCTAAAGAGTTCTCTACTTTACAACATCAGGGAACTTGGACTCTGGTTCCTCCTTCTAACCATTCTCCCATTGGTTGTAAATGGGTTTTCAGAATCAAACACAACTCTGATGACATAGTTTCCAGGTATAAAGCCAGATTGGTGGCCAAGGGGTTTCATCAAGAGCATGGGGTTGATTATCATGAAACCTTCAATCCAGGGGTTAAGCATGCTACAATTAAGCTTGTTCTTGCTCTTGCTACTCAGTTCCACACGTGAAGGAATCCAATTCAGTTGCTAAAGACACTAACCTGCATAACAGTCTGTTAGTTAGTTAGTCCTAGTTGGTATTGTATGTGAAAACCTATTATTTATAATTATATCTATTAAGTTATCAAAATTTTGACTTTTAATAGAAAACTCGGATGAAGAAAATAGACTTCATCGTTGAATTCCCCTCATGAAAACGAGTCCAACTAGTATAATATTGACTATGTTTAGTACCGAGGTCAAATTAGCTTAAGTTAAATGGAATTGAATGAATTACAAAAAAAAAATGATGAATAGTATTATCAGTCATGGCAGCCTGCCATGACTATTTAGCTGATATTGGTTATGGTAGGAAGGCAAGGAAACATCATTGTCCTGCCATTGCCGCCCATAGGAAAGCAAGGAAACATCATTGCCCTGCCATTGCCGCCCATGACTCTAGGTCACCCCTTATCTTTGACTCACCAACTTCTTGGACAGAAGCCCACTCCTTCTTAGTGTATAAATACAAGCAAAACAAATGAAAGAAGGAGAAAAAAACAATTTGCCAGCCTTGGTATTGAAAAGAAAACAGAGAGAAAGAGAGAGAGAACCCCCATTGTTGGAAGAGGAGAAGCTTAGGGATCGAAACTTTGAACCTACAACTACTAGCTCTAGACAAAGGTAGGAATTACAACTCCTTTGTTTTCTTCCATATCTCTCTACGGTTTTAATTTTCTTTTTGCTTTGTAAGTTGTTAATCTAGTATATGTGGTGTGCATGTAGATGAATAATATATGTGGATGAGCTATGTGTGTGTGTGTGTGTGTGTGTGTGTATATATATATATATATATACATATACATATACATGCATATGAATGAAATTGTGAAATGGGTCTTCGAATTTCATTAAGGAATGAGATGAAAATTTATTGAAAGGTAATCTAGGTCCTTGGTGATGATAGAGAATTTTAGATTTGAAAGAAATGAACAAAAGAAACAATTTATGGCAAAAAAAAAAAAAACGGATGCAGGCCTGGACGTTGGACAAGATGAATGAAATGTTGGCTTAAATTTAGAAACTCCCCCCTTAGTTTTAGATACATCATATACCTACTTGCAGAAATTACAAAGTTAAGTTCAAGATTTTGCTAAGTTACAGAAAACCCTTTTTTTGTTTCATGAGTAACAGATAAGTACCTGTTGAAATTACACAATGACCCTAGAAGATCATAAAATACTACTAAAGCACCAAATCAGTATTTCTAGTAGTTAGGAAATGTTTCTGAAATTATACATTGACCCCAATAAGTATAAAATACTTTTGAATATTACAAAGTGACCTCTAATTGCAATGAAGTTCCTAAAGATTCATGAATGAATCCAAAAGATTATAACCGTGTGGAAAGACCACCAAATCACGTGTGGCCTTTAAGATGGTATTTTCTTGGAGTTGTAAACTACTCACATGGTGATAAAAATTATGTATATATTCATTGTTCAAGTAAAAGTGTGGTTACTTATGAAAGTTAATCCACTAATATATATGGAAATTTACAAGAGAAGTATTATGTGTGAAGGGTGGTACACTTCCACATAGTTAGAATGTTAATCATGATACATATATTGATTTAAGTAGCATATACTCGTATATGATAGCATGTTAAAGAGATATTGAAATGCATATTCATGATTATATTATTTACATTTTGGTTGTTATCATGATGGTAAATGCATCATTTGTGATTATTCCAGTTAGCGTGCTCAACCGACTTTGAGACACATGAAATGATAATTCTCGAAACGAAATTGGGACAAGCAAGCAGGGATCGTTCCTCCCTTGGGTGAAAGACCTGAAACAAGTCTTGATCAAGCATAGCATTCGTCGAGGTGCAGGGTCACTCGTGCCCTAATTGAAAGCATCTAAGGACGAGGGGGTGGGGTACACCCGAGGTTAGAGCCCTCAAAGGGACTCGGAGTTCCCAAGGTGTTTGTGCATAATAAACGGTGTATTGACTTAAATGGATAAAGAATAAGAGTGAAAGTTTAGGGCGACCATGACATTAATGGGTAAGATTGATTACATGCTTAATTGAAATTTTCCATCATTCGTAGGTTTCGTGTTTGTTGGTAAAGTTTATATAATGCCTCATGCTATGTTTTAAGTAGGTTGTTACGATAAATATTATTCGATGTGAACTTATAGGCATTGACACATTTTACGGGATGAGATTAAAACTTAGTAGTTGTTTTTCCTGCTGAGCGTGGCTCACCCTAACATTTTTTGCAGGGACTAGACCAAGAGATGACGGGGGTTTCTTCCCAGAGCTATCTTGAATATTTGTGCTCAGTTGGCTTACAAGATATTATATTTCATGTTAACGCTTAGGAAAATTTTAGATTAGTGACTTGTGTTTTATTGCTTTAATGTGTTTTCAAAACCGACGGGATGTAATAGTATCGATTATGGACTACTTTTGGGATAAATGTATAATTTGGGTACTTAGACTATGATATTAAATAAATGCTCTTATTGTCTAGTCTAAACCGAAATACGTGAATTGTTCAATTCATTTAATGAATTGTGTCTATTTGTCACATAAATTACATAAAACATACTAAATCACCCCCAAAAATCGGGGCGTCATATTGTAACCAAGATTGTATATAAATACATGCATACTAAACTGGAAATAGTATAATGAAAAATCTTTTTTTCCTCATGGTTTCTGTGTGTGTGAGTATCTGTCTTCTTGCTCAAGAACACTATGAAATCTAACACTAGAGACCTTAGATAATTTTTTTTGACAACAATTAACTCATGATTCACTTATTTCTGACACCTGTGATTATGTATATATTATGGTTCCTGAATTATTGATGATGCATTTTGATGAGACGTGGTCTGCTAGATCAACCAAGAGAAGACACGTGGCACATTCTATCGATAATTGTAGAAGTAATGATTCTCGTGATATGACATGCTCAGCCTTGGAGCATCGTCATGGGAGATGACCATCGGGACTTCCTCGGCATCACCATGAATGCCAACGAAGGGCTTTTGGGAATCTCGTACCGAGCGACTCTGGCGGCGGCATCATCATTGGAAGTGCACTAGGATCTCCCCAGCGTTACCATGAACACTGACGAGGGATTTTCTCAGTTCAGATCGAAGATCATTGAGACCATGTCAGAATGCCAATGGAAAACAGGCCAAGGGGCCTAAGACATGATTAACTTTACACTCCAACTACGTCAGTCGGTGCATTGGAAGACAACTGGCTTTGCATTGGGAACGACCACCTGGGAATAAATGAAGAATGTCTTACGAGGAATTGTGCTCAACTCTCTGCGAGCATGGGTCCTTCATCTCATGTTGTCAGATCTAGCAGGATAGTGCACTGTAGTCAATCATGGGAAAGACACTTAAAGATGCAATAAATGTTCCTCATGTGTGACGGCTCGTATAACAATTTTCCATTAACACGCCAATTATGTCGCTAATTATTATTCTCTATAATTAAGGGTTATTTTTAAATTTTAAATAAATGGACCTCAAATATGAATTACTTGCATAAAAACGAGTTAAATGACTATGATATATGTCATATTTTATATTAAAATAAAAATAACATCGTATTTGAATTATATACTGAATGCATAATATATGTGTAACATGTATGTAAATATATATGAGGTGACGTGTGTCTGGAGATGAAATATATATATATGACAAATGGCATGGACAAGTGTCCATGATGTAGGCATAACTATGTGAGCACCCTTACATGGGTTGACGTCAAAGCCTTGGAGGCCAAGCAACATGTTATAAATAGCCTTTCAGTCAATGAGCAAGAAGGAGGGACAAAAAAAGAAGAAAAAGAGAGAGGAAGGAAGATAAAGAGAGAAATATATGAAGAGAGAGAGAGAGAAACTTATGAGATTTTGGGGTCAAAAATTAAATAGTGATTTTATTTTTGATCGTTAACAAATTGAAATGTCTTGTTCGGGGTATTTCGAATTTCTTATCTATTGAAGTTATTAATGATTTTGAGGTACGAGGTAGCATACAATATGCTCATGTCTTTTAAAATCTCTTTACAAATAGTGTCATTTGATTATCTGCAATTTGTATTCCTATTAATTATTCTGATTGATATGAAATTCTGTCAATTTTATTGGTTGACCTGTATTTTGGGCTAAATACTTTGGGATTGATTGATACATGTACAAAGTGTACTTGAGACATAATTAGTAAAATACGATTATGGCCCTATGGGATGCGATTGTGATTACAGCCCTGCGGGGTGTGATTGATTAGTATGAGTATGAATTTATATGTCCAGGTATCACTTGTCATGTCACCAAGAGGAACCAAGTATGAGACTATGTTTGATAGCAGTTGAGCTATGTGGCCTGTCGAATGTGATTATTGATTTTGTTATCTATGATTCTTATCATTTGAATTATTTGGTATTTGGTCATTCATATTTTTCTCGTTGAGCATATTGTTTGTTGTTATATTATATATTTCCCCGCTTTTAATATTTTTTTTTCAGGATAATCTCGAAGGGAATGACCAAAGTTGATATTTGAGAAAACGAAGATGAATGAATCTTGATATAATTTTTAACTTTTATTGGTATTTGGAGATCAAAATTGTGATTATAAATTTATTGAGGCAATTAGAGCTCTGTCTCTGTATTCGGAGATATTTGTGATTTATTGTGATCAATTGATTTAATCAAGTAACGCGTTCTGAAAACGGGGTGTTACAAAGTGGTATCAGATCTTTATATGGGTCTTGTGGGAAGTGAGACTATCTGCTTTTGCTGTAGGTATAGAAGTTTGAAATGTGCGGAGTAAGTCGACCAATTTCCATTAAACGGATGTATAAGTTGGAATTCATATCAAAATTTTGGGTTATATAGTAAAGAGTTGAAAAATATCAGAGTGCATAGCGGATATTTGTGTAATATATTCATACTTATTTTACTCTTGAGGTATCGAATTTCGGGGATGAAATTCTTTTAAGGGGGGTAGATTGTAACGGTTCGTATAACAATTTGCTATTAACACGCTAATTAAGTCGCTAATTATTATTCTATATAATTAAGGGTTATTTTTAAATTTAAATTAAATAAATGGACTTCAAATATGAATTACTTGTGTAAAAACGAGTTAAATGACTATGATATAAGTCATATTTTATATTAAAATAAAAATAATATAGTGTTTGAATTATATACTAAATACATAATATATGTGTAACATGTATGTAAATGTATATGAGGTGACGTGTGCCTGGAGATGAAATAAATAAATAAATAAATAAATAAATAAATATATATATATATATATATATATATATGACAAATGGCATGGACAAATGTCCATAATGTAGGCATAACTATGTAAGCACCCTTACATTGGTTGACGTCAAACCCTTGGAGGCCTAGCAACATGTTGTCTATAAATAAACTTTCAGACAATGAGCAAGTAAGAGGAAAAAAAGAAGAAGAAAGAGAGAGATGAAGGAAGAGAAAGAGAGAAAAATATGAAGAGAGAGACAGAGATAAACTTATGAGACTTTGGGGTCAAAAATTAAATAGTGATTTTACTTTTGATCGTTAACAAATTGAAGTGTCTTGTTCGGGGTACTTTGAATTTCTTATCTATTGAAATTATTAATGATTTTGAGGTACGGGGTAGTATACAATATGCTCATGTCTTTTAAAATCTCTTTGCAAAGAGTGTCCATTGATTATTTGAAATTTGTATTCCTATTGATTATTCTGATTGATACAAAATTCTTTCAATTTTATTGGTTGACATGTATTTTGGACTAAATACTTTGGGATTGATTGGTACATGTACAAAGTGTACTTGAGAAATAATTGGTAAAATGTGATTATGGCTCTGCGGGGTGCGATTGTGATTATAGTCCTGCGGGGTGTGATTGGTTGGTATGAGTATGAATTTATATGCCCAGGTATTACTTATCATGTCACCAAGAGGAACCAAGTATGAGACTACGTTTGATAGCATTTGAGCTATGTGGTCTGTCGAATGTGATTCTTGATTTTGTTATCCATGATTCTTATCATTTGAATTATTTGGAATTTGGTCATTCATATTTTTCTCGTTAAGCATATTGTTTGCTGTCATATTGTATACTTCCTCGCTTTTAATATTTTTTTTTTCAGGATAATCTCGGAGGGAATGACCAAAGTTGATATTTGAGAAATCGAAGATGGATGAATCTTGATATAATTTTTAACTTTTATTGGTATTTGGAGATCAAAATTGTGATTATAAATTTATTAAGGCAATTAGAGTTCGGTCCATGTATTTGAAGATATTTGTAGTTTATTATAATCGATTGATTTAATCAAGTAATGCATCCCGGAAACGGGGCGTTACATCATGAGCATACGACAGATGACTCAGAGATATTTAATGCTTGGGAGAAAGGAGACAGAAAACATTAATCCCTTGGCTCATGAGGAACCGGGCATTTATTCTTGGAGAGCAGGTCTTCTAACGACATGTCTCATAGTTAAGATAGGCACGAATATTAATGATCGGCGTGGACTTGGACGCCGAACGGTTAATGTCATTAATGCGCATCAGATCGACGTACATGTAAAAGATCGAGGATCGAGGTCAAAGGGGCATCTGTCTTGATGCCCAGCCGCTTGACAAGGTCAGAGAGACATCCCTACGATCTCAAGGGTGAGCCAATCAGGGATCCTCCCACCAAAAGGGTCGTAGGGATATTCTTGATCGAAGCACTCAACTACCGGGAAGGTATAAATAGCACTCTTAGACGAGAAATGGAGGTACGTTCTCACAACTCAGCACATAGCACTGTGTCTTCTTTCCTCCTCAGAAATTTTCTTAAGTATTAGAGCGGAATCGCTAGAGATACCTCCGGCCTCCAGTCTAACCTTTCTTTGTGATTCTCAGGTTTCTGTCACCCTCAATCTGGAGAGCAACCTTCGAGTGTCAGGTCGCTATCTCACTATTATGTAAGAAATCACCCTTACTTCTTTTATGCTCTAGTGGATGTAAATACATCATCATCCTTTTTCTAAAGGGCTTTATTGGTACTGATAACTAGAGGTCCTCAAAAGGGTGGACTCGATACAGATCTGCATCCAATATCTTAGAAGCCATTTGAGTTGCGGTTACCCTGGTTGAGCTAGGTTAGATGGACTAGACACGTATATAACAAATACTTTTGATGCCGTAAACCTGCGCGAATGAGCTATGAGACTGGATTATGTGGTATGAACGATCTGTGTGGGCCTTGGTATGGCATCTGAGCTGCAAGGCTTGTATATCGATGGACGAATGCTCTAATTAACCGACGTGTAGTGCGTGTGATACAGTAGAAGTATAGTGGTTCACCGGCTAATGAGCTCGGCTAGTCCACTCTCTAATGGAGGCTCTAGCTCCTTTCTCTTTATTGATGAATTGACCGTGTTACAGTAGAATACTCAGGGTATTAGGGTTTTTTAGTCTATCCCTTTCCCAATGGAGGCTGTCCTTCCCTTTTATAGCCTCGTGCTTACCTCTAATCCGGAGTTATATCCTATATTGAAGGGATCAAGCCCTACCTCCATCTATAATCCCGGGATCGCTTAAAATCCATTCGGCCGGCTTTCAAAGGCCTCCTCCTGGTATAAATCTTCGCCTTTCTCTATGGGATCCTCTCCTTGATTTTAGGAGAGGATCGTGGTTGGTTACAAATTTCATGCTTTGGATTGGCTTCATTCTCCTTATGATGGTATCTGCTGTCGACTTGCTGTCCTCTTAACATTTATCACCTTGTGTCTTCAGCTGGGAGTACAAGTGTTGACTGGTCGAGCTCAGACCGCGGCTGGGTGAGCTCGGTTTATCTTCCCTGTCCTCCAGAGCTGAGCTCTTTTCCTGAGCTCGTGTCTGGGGTTTATTTTAAGTATCATCAGTTGCCCCCCAGCCCTTGCCTTAGGATCTTAGGCAGGGGCTGACCTGTATTCCGGACAGAGTTAAATATGCACGTGGCTAGCACGTGACTTGAAGATTTTTGACGGTTAGTAGAAATCATGACTCTCCTCGACTCCCGCGCATGTCTCAACCCACGTTCCCCAAGCTTTAAATGCCCCAAAACGGCTACCTGAACCGTTTCTGCGCACTATTCATCTTCTTCTCTACTTCTTCGTCTCTGTCCTTCTTGCGATTTCAGACGATCTTACTCAAACTTTCCTGATTTCTTGCTCTAAATCGGTTCCCCTGTGTTCGATTTGAAGACCCACAGTGCCTCCCCTTCTGATTTGGCCCTTGGTTCGTTCGTTGCTTTCTTTCCACTAGGTACGTGTTTTCTGCCCCCTTTCTTCGTTCTGGATCCCTCGAGTTCGAGGTGGTTGCTGCGTTTTTGGTCTTTTAGGTTCTTTTATTTCTGGCGTCGCGATTATTGCTTATCCCCTCTTCCTCGCTTCGTGGGCTGGAGTTCGATTGTGCACATACTAGCTGTTGGTAGTTATTGTGCTGACCCTAGGGTTATTAGGGAGAGTTTGATCAGTGTTCCCCCTCTTTATCTCTCCTTTAATCTTCCTTTTTCCTGCCCAATCATGTCTGCCTCCTCTGGTGCTACTTGTTCCTCTGTCTCCCTACTGGGCAATAGGTCTGGGGACACTGATTTAGGAGACGTGGGTGACGAAATTGATAACTTTCCTGGTGTAGAGGCTGTAGAAACCGAGGTGGGTACCGAGGAGCCTCCCTCTACTTCTTCTCCCATGCCCCCCAGACCTGATAAAGGCAAAGTCAAGGTGAGTGGAGTCGGGGTTGAAAAGAAGACCTCATATTTGGGGTCGGCCTTCAGGCATGCCGAGTCTGTGGGCTACAGCAAAGAGGCCCCTGAGCTAATGAAGGCTTATAAAGTTCGGTATGGTTTTCCTCCTGGGGTCGAACCCTGGTGTCCAGACAAATTCGTATACTATGTAGAACAAGTATGCAATAGGGTCTGCTTCTTTCTTGCTGCCTTTGATAACGGTCTTCGCTTTCCTCTGCACCCCTTCATCAAGGTTGTTCTGCAACATTTTCATGTGTGCCCTTCCCAGATTTCCCCCAACTTCTATGGTGTCATGGTTGGTTTTCTAGTCATCTTCAGGAAGCATAAACTCGGGGTTCCCAGCATTTCCTTGTTTCTAGAGTTCTTTAATGTTAAACCGACATCTGAAGGCTTCTTGTATGCCTCTAAGCGTGCCAACGTTAGGCAGCTTATTTCTAACATTCCGACCTCTCATAAGCACTGGAAGGAGCATTTCTTTTTTGTCGGGGGCACCAATTGGGAGTATAATCCTGCTGATAAGACTGACACTCTCGGTATCCCTACGGCTTGGACTGAACCAGAAAACTTGCGTGAGTCTTTACTTGAGTCGACTGAGCTCTGGTCTGGAACTTATAGGCCTCTTGCCTTTCTCTTATTTGCACACTTTCTTCTTTTCAGGTGATCGTTTTGAGCTCAGCCCTGAAGATAAGAGGGTGCTAGCGAAGTTGGCGAAGATCAAGCCGGAGAAGTACGCCGACCTGATTGAGTCAAGAAATTTGGTGCAGCTAGGTCTGAGCCTTCCTGTGGCGACTTTAGCGATTCCATTATCTGTTTTAGGGGTTGACGAAGGTAATTTCATCATCACTTGTTTTCCTCTCTTCATCATCTTTCCTTCTATTCTTTTTCTCCTTACATCTCCTTATTCCATCCAGACTTCCCAGGTCCTTCTACCATGAAGTCTACTCCAGAAGAGATTCAGGCTAAAGTTGCAGAACTAATGAGAGGTGGCCGGTCTGGAAAACGCAAGGCTCGGGTCAGCTCTGGGAGTGGTCCAAACACTCGAGCTAAAATTCCCAGGTCGGAGGTGCCTTCACCCCCCCTCTGCTACTACAGAATTGGTTCCCATCAAGGCACCGCCTTCCTCATCCGGCATCCCTCAAAATGTAGTCATCTCTCCTCCTCCAGTGGCCCATCCTGGGTCGGTGCCTGCTCGAAAGGGAGATCAGGCTTCCTCTTCCTCCTCTGAGGTTGAGAAAGCCTTGGGAGTGATCCCTGACCTCCAACCCAGAAAGTTCTCATACACTGCTTCTGGGAAGGCAGAGAGAAAATCTGAAGAAGATGAGGATTCCTTCTTTGACAACATGGATCTTGCTGCAGGGGCTCTTTCTTCTATTTTCTCTGAGTCTGATGTTCTGAAGGCCGCTTCCATGCCTCTTGAGGAGTCCATTTCTTCAGCTCTTCAGGGAGCTGCTGCTGTAAGCGCTATCACTTCTCCTTCTTCACTTATTTTTGTTTCGTGGTCTCATGCGTTCTTTCGGATTTTCAGGCTGTCCTTCATGTGAATGGTCTACTGCATCGGGTTCGGTCCCAAGAGAGCTCTTTTCAGGTTCTGAAGAAGTATAAGGCCAAGGTTTCTGAATTGTCTCTTGAGAACGAAGACCTCAGAGCTCAGAATGAAGACCTCAAGGCTCAAGTGGGGAACCTCAATGAGCAATTGGTGAAGCAGGCTTCTGACCTCAAACACACATTGACCGTCAAGGTCAGAGCGGAGGAAGGGGAAAAGAAAGCTCGTGATGAGCTAAGGCTAGTAAAGGAGGACCTGCAGCTTAAGGTTGAGGCGTGGACCAAGGCTAGCCAAGAGGCTTTCGACGCCAAGAAAGAGCTCATCCAGGTCAATCAAGATTACCTTGCCCTCAACGAGGCTAATGGCAAGCTCTGCGAGGAGCTCAAGGAGCAGGAAGGCTTGGCCCAACAGAGGGACAAAGAAATTGCTGAGCTGAGAGATGAGGCCACCACATTGTGGGCTACTGGATGGCTTGCCTTTAGGCGCAAGGCTATCTAAGCTTTCCCTGACCTCGACTTCAATTTTTCTATCCCTACCGAAGAAGAAATGGAAGAGTCTAGCTCTGATAATGAGGAGGATGCCTCGGTTCCTTCAGCTGCAGCCTTGAGTCAAGACATACCTGCCCCCGGGACCTCTGGAGCTCTTATAGTACTTTCTGAGCCTCCAACGGTGATTCCTGAGCTCTTAGCTGCAGATCCTTCTGTTCCTGTTTCTGCACCATTTTCAGTTGACTTGGTGACTGAAGCCCTTGTCCAAGATCCGGAATCAACGGGAGTGAGGACCCAAGACATTTCTGGAAGCTCTCCCTTTGCTTCTGTTGCTGAGGGCTCATCTGCTGAGCTGCGAGATCCTTCAATTACCCCCCCAGAAACTTAGGTCTTTTTAATTGTAATTATTTGTAAGGAATTTTTTGAGATGTAACTTTGACTTGGGCTAGGACCTTGTGCTACTTTGTGGTCTTCATCTTGTTTCTCCATTGCTGGTTTATCATATTCATGTATACCTTTGACTTTCGCTTGCACACTTACTTGTTTTGCTTTGTTGTTTTTTTTGTTTTGCTTTATGCTTACACATATCCTCCTTCCCCCTTTGCTTTGAGGGGTGCTGTGCACTTCTTGAAGCAAAATTACTAGATTTGAAGAGTACAGGAGACTTGATGTTATGCTCAACTGCTTCTCCTGAGCTTTTGAGCTCGGTAGTTGGTCTCTTAGGGATCCAGTCCCTATTCTTCTTTATTCTGAGCCGCTCAGATTGATATTCTGAACTGGTGTGCTCCTTCTGAGCTACATAGCTCGAGTTTGCGAGCCTATGAGCTCTTGCTGAGCTATACAGTTCGTCTTTTTGAACCTAAAAGCTCTTACTGAGCTTTTTGGCTCTTTTGTCTGAACTTAAAGGTTCTTTCTGAGCTTCATGGCTCTCTTGTCTGAAATAGATAACAAATTCCAATGCTCCATATTTCTGAGAATAGAAGACTTTCTTCTACGTTTCACATTTCTCTTCCCCCCACCTTGCTTTGAGGAGTGCTTTAGGCCTTCTTTAAGCAAGGCTATGAACTTTTACATGCTGTTAAGTTTCTTTGATGAACCGAGGAACCCACCAGGAACCCTTCCTTTCTAACGTGAGTAGGGCTCTTAGAGTTGCAGGCCTTCAAGACTTGCTATACAGGTGCTCTTGTTTTTGACTGGGCTGGGCTCAAATATGGAGGATATGTTGCTTGGTGGGGTCAGAATTCTTGTAGGTTGTTTTGAGTGCAAATAGGAGGGGTAGCTTCTTTTCCCGCCTTTTTCTCCAATCGTTTTCCATAACCGCAACCACTTTCCATAACCGCATCCACTTTCCATAACCGCAACTACCTTTATTAATTAAGAAACTAAACAGGCAACTGATTCCCCATTTCTTGACTCTTGGTTTCCTAAAAAGCTCCCAACTTTTCCTAAGCTTCTTACCATCTGTTGAATTCCTCTTTCCCTTTCTTGCATAAAATATTCTTGACTTTCTTCTTGATTTCTTGCATCTTTTTCCTTACCAGCACTTCCGATGGCTGCTTCTGCTTCTTCTCTGTTCCAGGAACGCACCTCCTTTGGAATCGAATGGAAGTGGCACTGTCGCTACCTGTCTCCTTCAATACTTGAATCTTCTGATTTGGTGGATATCAAGAAACGGTTTTTTCCTGATCTTGACTTGCCTTTGCGAGTCCCTACCCCCGACGAGCCCTGCAACTACCTCCCTCGAGGGGAAGTCTGCTTCTTTGAAGGTGCTCTGGACATGGGACTTCGCCTTCCCCTTCATCCGGCCGTTGGGCGAGTTCTTGCCTACTATGGCCTGTGTCCTTCTCGCCTTTCTCCACGAGGATGGGCTGCTATGGTAAGCTTTTTCTTGTTCTGCCGCCTGCACGCCCTTGGCAGGTTCCCCTTCGTCTCTGAGTTTCTATACTTCTTCGAGATTGAAGAAGATGATGCCCCCTGCTTCAGTTTCTTCCGTTGGAGGAATTTTAGTTTACGTCATTTGGTTCTAGATCTTCCCTCCAATCCTGAAGGGTGGTCTAAGCGTTTCTTCTTCGCCTCTGGAGAGTCCTGGAGGTCTCCTGAGGATCGCTGCCGTAAAGCTAGGATTCCTCGGTCCTGGAAGAGCTTCTCTCGCATTGGTAAGCTCAAGCCGAGCTCTTTTGAATACTTCCTTTTGAAGATATACTCTTACTATGCCCCTGCTGTGCAGGTCCATCTGATCTGGACGTACCAGGGATGGTGAATATCAACGAGTTGCTGCTTGTGGAATCTAGGACTTATTCCGAGCTGATGACGAGTGCAAACCTCTATTTGCTTGGGGCTGAGGCTACTGAGTTTGAGTTTTCCTCTATTCCTTACTCTTCCTGGACCTCTTTCTCTGATTCTGATGAGGACGGGGATTTTGACGAGGATAGGAGCACCGGCACGAGTTCAAGGAAGCGTAAGAGGGATGACTCCCCTTCGCCTGACTCTCTGTCCACCATCTTCCTTACCTCCATGGGTCAGAAGCTTCTTGATTCACTTCACAAGGCTGAACAGGAGAGGGACGAGCTGAAGAAGGAGAATGCTAGCCTGAAGGAAGAGGTTGCTGAGCTGAAGTCTCAACTTAAAAAGGACTAGGATCTTTGTTTCCTTGTATCTTTCTTTCTTTTCTTGAATGATACCAGACTATGACTCTTTGCGCACTTTTCCGAACGTTTATATTCTTGGATACTCTGAATTCTAGGTTCTTATTCTTGAGTATGCATGCCCATATATGAGCTCTTGGTGTTCAGAACGCGGACGTAGATGGAGAACAGAAGATCATGTTTGCACTGACCTTAGTTCCTGTCTAGTTCCAGAGATCTGACCGCGAACCTTGATGGAAAACAGAAGATTGTGTGTACAGACCTTAATCTTCAACTGACAACGCGGGTGATATCCGCTGTTCTGTACACATTGGGGTCCGCGAGTGTGTAGGCAGTGCACCAGGACCACTAGTCATGGGGAAATATTGTTGATGTCCCCAGGAAGAGACCAGCTTTGGATTTGACTCTTGGTGTCTCCAAGAAGAGACCAGTCTTGAATTTGACTGTTGGTGTCTCCAAGAAGAGACTAGTCTTGAATTTTATGAGCCTTGAAGCTTGTATGAGCTGAAGAGCTCATCTTTCATTTATAAACTTTGAAGCTTATCGTATATCCATGAGCTGAAGAGCTCATCTTGTATTCATAAGCTTTGAAGCTTATCGTATATTTATGAGCTGAAGAGCTCATCTTGTATTTATAAGCTTTGAAGCTTATCGTATATTTATGAGCTGAAGAGCTCATCTTGTATTTATAAGCTTTGAAGCTTATCGTATATTTATGAGCTGAAGAGCTCATCTTACACTTATAAGCCTTGAGGCTTATCGTATATTTATGAGTTGAAAAGCTCATCTTGTATTCATAAGCTTTGAAGCTTATCGTACATTTATGAGCTGAAGAGCTCATCTTACACTTATAAGTCTTGAGGCTTATCGTATATTTATGAGCTGAAAAGCTCATCTTGTATTCATAAGCTTTGAAGCTTATCGTATATTTATGAGCTGAAGAGCTCATCTTACACTTATAAGCTTTGAGGCTTATCGTATATTTATGAGCTGAAAAGCTCATCTTGTATTCATAAGCTTTGAAGCTTATCGTATATTTATGAGCTGAAGAGCTCATCTTGTATTTATAAGCTTTGAAGCTTATCGTATATTTATGAGCTGAAGAGCTCATCTTACACTTATAAGCTTTGAAGCTTATCGTATATTTATGAGCTGAAGAGCTCATCTTGTATTCATAAGCTTTGAAGCTTATCGTATATTTATGAGCTGAAGAGCTCATCTTGTATTTATAAGCTTTGAAGCTTATCGTATATTTATGAGCTGAAGAGCTCATCTTACCCTTATAAGCTTTGAAGCTTATCGTATATTTATGAGATGAAGAGCTCATGCCTTTACTTTGGAAGCTATTGAAGGGTGAATAAAAGACTTGCTCATTCTGATTTAAAAATAGCTCTATTACAAGTAACACTTACTGAAAAAATCTCTTAAGGTGCTCGGCATTCCACGAGTGAGGTAGGACCTTTCCCTCCTCTGTTTGCAATTCGTAATTCCCTGGTCGGATTACCCTTGACACGATATAGGGCCCTTCCCAGTTGGGCCCCAATTTTCCATGCGTGGGATCCTTTCTTGCAAGCAGAAGCCTCCTAAGTACCAAGTCTCCAGCCTTGAAGCTTCGGTGCCTTACCTTCCTGTCGTAATACCTTGCAGTTTTCCTTTGGTAAATGCGGACACGATGCAGAGCTCTGTCCCTTTTTTCATCCAAGAGATCGAGGTTTAACAGGAGAGATTCATCATTGTGCTCGGCATCTGCAAATTCCACCCTTGGTGATTGGAGCCCTATCTCCACAGGGGCTACTGCCTCGGTTCCAAAGGCCAGAGCAAAGGGTGTTTCCTGAGTTGCAGATCTGACGGTGGTCCGGTAGGCCCACAATACCTCAGGGATGTATTCCACCCACTTACCTTTCAGGTTTTCTAGTTTGGTCTTCAAGGCTGACTTTATGGTTCTGATTGTGACCTCTGCCTGCCCATTGGATTGGGGATGTGCAGGAGCTGAGAAATAGTTCTTGATCCCAAGCTCGGCACAAAAGCTTTTGAATTTCGAATTGTCGAACTGCTTTCCGTTGTCGGACACGACCGCTCTGGGAACCCCAAACCTGCAAACTATCGATTTCCAAACGAAGTTTTGAACTTTTTGCTCAGTGATTGTTGCCAAAGGTTCGACCTCTGCCTATTTGGTGAAGTAATCCACTCCTATGATGGCAAACTTGCACTGTCCCACACCGGTGGGAAGGGGTCCCAGAATGTCCAAACCCCACTGCTGAAAAGGCCATGGGCTTACCACCGAGGTTAGGAGCTCGGGAGGATGGTGGGACACATTGGCATGCTCCTGGCAAGTCTTGCATTTTCTTACTAAGTCGGTGGCACTTTTGAGCATGGTGGGCCAAAAATACCCTTGCCTTAGTACTTTTCCTGCCAAGGCCTGAGCTCCTATGTGATTGCCGCATATACCTTCGTGTACCTCTCTGAGTATATAATTGGCATCCTCATCCCCCACACATTTAAGGAGAGGCGTTGAGAATCCACGCTTGTACAGACCTCCTTGTAGCAAGGAAAATCGGGCTGACCTGGCCCTTAGCTTGGATGCCTCCTTAGCATCACTTGGCAAAGTCCCATTCTGCAGGTACCCTATGATGGGGTCCATCCAGCTCGGCTGAGCTTCGACTGATAGCATGTCCTCTTCTTCGATACTCACTGAAGGCTCTGGGAGGTGCTCCACTGGTATTAGTCTATCCAAGTCTTCTTGCGAGGCAGTCGCTAACCTTGCCAACGCATCTGCTCGTGAATTTTCTGCTCTGGGCACATGTCTGACCTTAACCTGCACAAATTTTTTCATTATTTCTCGTACCTTTTTGAGGTAAAGGACCATCTTTTCGCCTCTTGCTTCGTAGGCCTCTTCTATCTGTTTTACCACTAGTTGAGAGTCGCTGCAGATCTCCAACTGCTCTGCTTCCATAGAATAAGCAAGATTAAGCCCGGCGATGACAGCTTCATATTCTGCCTCATTATTTGAAGCTTTGAACCCAAATCTGAGGGCATATTCGACGTCTATTCCTTCTGGGGATGTCAGGATCATTCCTGCACCGCTTCCCTGAGCATTGGCAGCTCCATCTACTGAAAGCTTCCATATGGGGAGGTTTGGTATTAAATCTGTGGTTTCCATAGGCGCTGCTGCTGTGAACTCTGCGATAAAATCCGCCAAAATTTGCCCTTTGATGGCAGTTCTTGGCTTATATCTGATATCAAACTCACTGAGCTCTATGGCCCATTTAACCAACCTTCCTGAAGACTCTGGCTTATGCAATACTTGTTTCAACGGCTGATCTGTTGGGACCTCGATAGTATGAGCCTGGAAATAAGGTCTAAGTCTTCTAGCTGTTGTAACCAGGGCTAGAACAAGTTTTTCCATTTTTGGATACCTCTCATCTGCCCCCCTCAGAGCTCTGCTACAGTAATAGACTGGTTGCTGAGCTCTGTCTCGCTCCCTAACCAGCGCTGCGCTTGTCGAAAAATCTGAAACTGCTAGGTAGAGGGTGAGGACTTCCCCTTCTAAAGGGCTTACCAAAACGGGGGGAGAGCTCATATAGCTTTTTAGGGCTCCGAATGCTTCTTCACACTTGGCATCCCACTGGAATGCCTTCTTCAAGACCTGAAAAAATGGCTGGCATTTATCGCTCGACCTAGACACGAAACGGCTCAGGGCAACTATCCTGCCTGTCAAGCGTTGCACCTCTTTTGTGTTGGATGGTGATTGCATTTCCACCATTGCTCTGACCTTTTCTGGGTTGGCTTCAATTCCTCGGCTGCTAACTATGAAACCCAGAAACTTCCCTGCTGAGACACCGAATGCGCATTTCGCAGGGTTGAGCTTCATTTTGTACTCCTTTAGGATTCGGAATGACTCAGCTAAGTGCTCGATGTGGAGCTCTGCTTTGAGTGACTTTACTAACATGTCGTCAATGTAAACTTCCATGGATGCTCCTATTTGCTTTTGGAACATCCTATTCACCAAGCGCTGGTAAGTAGCTCCAACATTCTTCAACCCGAAGGGCATGACTTGATAACAGTATGTTCCTTGTTCAGTTACGAAGGAGGTCTTCTCTTGATCGCTGGGGTCCATCCTGATTTGGTTGTAGCCTGAGAAGGCATCCATGAAGCTGAGGAGCTCATGCCCGGCTGTGGCATCCACTATTAGGTCAATCCGAGGCAAGGGAAAGCTATCCTTGGGGCATGCTCGGTTGAGATCAGTGAAGTCAATGCACAGTCGCCACTTTCCATTGGTTTTCTTTACAAGAACCATATTTGCTAACCAGATGGGGTAATCAACCTCCCTGATAGCCTTGGCATGGAGGAGTTTGCTGACCTCCTCATTGATTGCCCTTTGCCTTTCGGGGGCAAAACTCCTCCTCTTCTGTTTGATGGGTTTGCAAGTTGGGCTCACACTTAGCTTATGGGAAATAACCGAAGGATCAATTCCCTCCATGTCTTCTTGCTTCCAAGCAAACACTCCTATATTCTCTTTTAGGAACTGGATGAGGAGTCCTTTGAGCTCAGCGTTCAGTCTGGAACCCACATAAACGAGGTGTTCTGGCTTTTCATCAAGCTGAACTGGTTCCAGCTCTTCCGATGGCATTGGCCTTGTCTCCATTTCATCTCTCATGTCGAGTTCGTCCAGTTGGATGTTCTCAACCTCCTTTCTTTGTATAGAAGCCATATAGCACTCCCTCGCTATACGCTGGTCTCCTCGGACTACCCCGATTCCATTATCTGTAGGGAATTTCACGACTAAGTGATAGGCAGATGGGATTGCCTTCACAGAATTAAGGGATGGCCTTCCAAGCAAGATGTTGTATGCAGATGGTGCATCGACTACTAGGAATTTCACCGTGGTAGTGGCTTGGCAAGGCGGGTCCCCTAGGGTGAGCACGAGTTGAATCGAACCTAGGGGGAGCACCCTTTCCCCGGAGAATCCCAGCAAGTGAGTGTTTACTGGCTCGAGTCTCTCCCTTCCTATGTCCATCTTGTCAAACGCAGGTGCGAAAATGATATCCGCCGAACTCCCGTTATCGATTAGGACCCGATGAACGGTTCTATTAGCCACCACAGCTCGTACCACCAATGGATCATCATGTGGATACTGGCATCCCTCTAGATCAGCGTCTGGAAAAGTGATAGCTGTATCCAAACGTGGTACCTTGGACACAGCGTGCACTTCCAGAGCTTCTTCGGCTCTGATTCGTCGAAGGTGTGCTTTCCTGGCTGAGCTGGACTCTCCGCCTCCTGCGAACCCTCCTGATATTACTCTGATCTCCCCTGGAGGCTGCTGGTGCGGTGCAGGTGCCTGCTGTCGGGGTGGTGGAAGTGGAAGAACTCGGTTCTGGTTGTCATTGGCTACAAAACGACGTAATTGACCTCGTTGGATCAAAAACTCGATCTCCTTCTTTAATTGAATGCAGTCATCAGTGTGGTGACCATGGTCTCTATGGTAATCGCAGTACTTGGTGGGGTCTCTTTTGGCTGGATCTGCTTTCATCCGAGGTGGCCATTTTAAGAACTTCTCGTTTTGGACCTCATACAGAACTTGCGACACAGCGGCAGTGAGTGGGGTGAATCACTGGGGTCCATATCTGGGCTGCAGTTCAGGCTGCATGGGGCCCAGGCGATCTCTGACATTTCCTCTTCTCTTTGGCGAGCGGTCCCTATCTCTTCTGGGAGACCTCTCTCGCCCTTTTTCCTTCCTAGGACTCCTGTCCCTTATCTTCTCCTCTTTTTCCTTCTCCTTTCGTGAGGATGTTCCTCCTACTTTAGAAAGGAGTGCCTCTTCGCCATTTATATACTTCTCTGCCTTGGCTAGCACCTCAGCCATGCTTGCCTGAGGGTTCTTTGATATAGAAGAGA
Source organism: Ilex aquifolium (assembly GCA_951799425.1). NCBI lineage: Eukaryota > Viridiplantae > Streptophyta > Magnoliopsida > Aquifoliales > Aquifoliaceae > Ilex > Ilex aquifolium. The sequence continues at coordinate 12,279,301 of OX637394.1, read as the reverse complement.
ACATCAAGTCCTTTGATTGCACTCCCAACCCTGCAATGAAAGCAGTTATGGCGAATTTTTCGTCTGGGACGTCTACCTTCAATGTCTCCGAGTTAAACCTTTGGACATAAGACCTCAGGTTCTCTTGGGGACCTTGCTTCACGTTCAGCAGGTGGTAGCTTGGCTTTCTGTATATCCGGGCTCCTATAAAGTGAGATACGAAAGCTATGGAAAACTCTTTAAAGGATGAGATTGAGGCTGGTGGGAGCCTGTGAAACCAGGCTAAGGCGGAGCCTTTCAATGTGATGGCAAAAGCTCTGCAGCGTACGGGATCCTGGTATCCATGTAGCTCCATCTGGTTCTTGTAAGTGTTGAGATGATCCACGGGATCTTTTGACCCGTCAAAGACCTCTATTTGAGGCATCCTGAACTTCGGTGGGAGAGGGAAGTGTAGCACCTCCGTGGTGAATGGGGACTCGGTTTGCTGAACCAAGACATCCATTGTAACCAGAGCTTTACTCTTTACAGCCTCCTTCATGTGGCTGAGCTCTTGTTGGATGTCTTTGAAGCGTTGCTCCCAGCGCTGCTCTTTCCTGTCCGGTGGATAAGGGAAAGAATCATCCCTATCGCCCTCGTCGTTCTGACTTTGCATCTCGTCGTTATGGCCATTCCTAGAGGGTACATAAGGAGCATGCCCCCTGGTCTGGCTGCTTTCTCCTCCTTCGTCGACCTCTCTGAGGGGGTCCCAGTGTCGCCGTTCCCTGTAAGGGGGGTTATTCTGGCCTTCTTGGGCCGGTCGTGCCTCCTGTGGGCGTTGTACGAGCTTTGATAGCTCTGCATTTTCCTTTAGCAATCGTTGGTTGACGAGGCGAAGGGCCTCCAACTCGTTATTAATGGGGGAATTCGTCTCCTGGATGTTCCCGGGTTGTCTGCCGTTGGTGGCTTCCTGCTGATCTTGCATTCGTGGTAGGTTTGTTTGACTTCTGCTCATATTTCGAGTTGTTACCATCAGTCACTGAGGAATCAGCTTACTTGTAACAGGAACAGTCGTTCCCACAGACGGCGTCAAACTGATGGCGTAAACCTGCGCGAATGAGCTATGAGATTGGATTATGTGGTATGAACGATCTGTGTGGGGCTTGGTATGGCATCTGAGCTACAAGGCTCGTATATCGATGGACGAATGCTCTAATTAACCGACGTGTAGTGCGTGTGATACAGTAGAAGTATAGTGGTTCACCGGCTAATGAGCTCGGCTAGTCCACTCTCTAATGGAGGCTCTAGCTCCTTTCTCTTTATTGATGAATTGACCGTGTTACAGTAGAATACTCAGGGTATTAGGGTTTTTTAGTCGATCCCTTTCCCAATGGAGGTTGTCCTTCCCTTTTATAGTCTCATGCTTACCTCTAATCCGGAGTTATATCCTATATTGAAGGGATCAAGCCCTACCTCCATCTATAATCCCGGGATCGCTTAAAATCCATTCGGCCGGCTTTCAAAGGCCTCCTCCTGGTATAATCTTCGCCTTTCTCTATGGGATCCTCTCCTTGATTTTAGGAGAGGATCGTGGTTGGTTACAGATTTCATGCTTTGGATTGGCTTCATTCTCCTTATGATGGTATCTGCTGTCGACTTGCTGTCCTCTTAACATTTATCACCTTGTGTCTTCAGCTGGGAGTACAAGTGTTGACTGGTCGAGCTCAGACCGCGGCTGGGTGAGCTCGGTTTATCTTCCCTGTCCTCCAGAGCTGAGCTCTTTTCCTGAGCTCGTGTCTGGGGTTTATTTTAAGTATCATCAACTTTATTTTTTTGGCATAGAAGAAAGAAAAACAGTGGATTGCACATTTGACAAAGAAGAAAAGAGGACTGTGAAATAGGGGACGTCAAACGTGTCGGGTTAAACGGGTGACGGGTGAAAAACATGTAAATCCATACACGACCCGTTTAATAAACAAGTGAAAAGTGAAAAATCTCAACACGAATACAAACCGTTTAATAAACGGGTAACACGATACGACTCGTTTAACTCGCTTAGTTTTAATTTATTATTATATTTTTGTGGCTGTCACTAAATTAAAAAAAAAATAATTTGTGGCTATCACTAAAAATAATATATATATATTTTCTATGGCTGTCACTAAAAAAAATTCTGCCAAGTTTTTTAAAATAATTATTAATTTATTATTATATTAATTTTATTTAAACGGGTAAATGAGTGATAAATGAGTTGACAGGACTCACCCGAACACGACCCATTTATTAAACGTGTCTAACGGGTCAACCCGTTTACTACCCGAACCCGTTAAGGTCTCACCCAAACCCGCTTAATTCGTGTCGGTTAATCGTGTCCCGTCGGACTTTGACAAGCCCACAGTGAAGATAGAAGACAAACAGAGCAGGGGATCAGAAGAAATGGGAATGAAATTGAAATTTTTGAATTTTGCTAAAAAAGTTGGAGGTTTAGTAATTCAAGAATTATACACTGGAACATGTCAAGAGGTAAGTGCTTAACCATCTGTGGCTACTAGGGTCCTGAATTTGATGCAAATAAATTAGTCTCTCTTGTTATCATATCAATGAGAATTTGACTTTGGTCTAACTTTATTATATATTACATAGTCTCTCTAAAAAGGGTCAGGTTTGCATTGGCTTCAGTTGTCCAATTCCTCATTGAAACCAACTAGGCCAGAGGTTAGGTTGTGTTCTTCAACTCAAGTGCAAATAAAGCTACTATAAGCCTGGCGTAGTTCCATCAACAGGTCTAGTTGGGCTTAGGGTGGTTAGGTTCAACTGAGCCCTATTCGAACCTAAATTGAAAGGTCTTCATAAAAGCAGGAAACATGACAAGTCGAAGTGTTTATTTCAAGTTGATGGTGATTGAGGTTATGTGAAAGGCTCAAACACACTTGGCCAATGTGAGACCTTGATAACATGATGACTCATGGTCCAGTAGCTTGCACACAACTCGTAGGTTTGGTGTTTTTCCTTTGTGAATTGACATATGTTGAGAATTTCTTCATATTATTAGCAGGGTATGTGTAAGAGGAAAGCGCCATATTATATGTGGAAATCTTGCTACCATGTTTCTTAAGCTAAGAATCATCTCTTGACCACTTGATTGAAAGTAATCGTCTGAAGGTGGCGCTTTTCTGGAAGTTTGATGATATCTATTCTTGTTCTGTGTGTATCAGGATCAAAGTATAAATCTAGTTTACTTTTATAGTTCAAAGTAATTTGTATTTACTTGATTCTTTTAATTTAATGAACCAGTAGTTTCATCCTTTTTTGATTGGGAGTGCTGTTTTTTCCCTAGTATTCATGTATCTGAAGCTGTATCCTCTTACTGATATGGGAGGTGAAAGCTACAGAATTGACAATCAGCCCTGTTCATCGTGCTGCCATTGGTATTGCGGCTGTTGATAAGATTTGAATAAGTCTTGTTGTAATCACAATCAAATTTACCATTTTCTAGTGCACTTGCAGTCATGTTCTTACACACAACTCAAAAAGCCCTTAGCTCCCACCCATTCGGAGTTGCCTACTCTTGTTTTTCGTCTTTTAGCTCATCGGGCATTGTCTGTAGTTATATTATCGGCGCCCTTATTGTTGGATGTCCCTTCTTATGTCTTCTCATTGGGACCCAACTCAAATTAAAGATATGTGAATGTGTGCATTAGAACTATGCATTGGAAGAGTCTAGCACAAGCCAAGAATTGAAGACCTTTTGTCTTCCAAGTTGCCTGACTGGTTTTACACTTTGAGTGGGAAAAATCTGTAAAAAACATTGTGAGGGACAATTTCTTTTGTGAGAGAAAAGTGGAAGACAGCAGCCCACTTCTTGCTCTTGTTCAAGACTCATTTCTACTCCGATCAAGCTGAAAATTCAGGGACATATTCCTCACTTCCACAGCTGGTTTCTACTATTTCGGGTCGTCAATCGGACTCTTCTACAATTGGTTTTCAATGACAGAAGTTCAGCCACTTCGGTGAGATCTTTCTAGTTGTTTTGTGTTAAAATCCACGTAAGGGTGAAGTTTTTATGTTTGGGAGCCAAGGAGATATTTTTCTTTTGATGTTTGACATCTCTAGTTGTGACTAGAAGAATTGTAATCCTACTTTCGTTGATAGTGGAGAGATTGGACCAAGTTTGGTCCCGTGGTTTTTCCCTTCGCCTTGAAGGGTTTCCACGTTAAAAATTCTTGTGTTTCTTGTTGTTGGTTTGGTTTGCTTATTGTGCTTGTTTGTGGTTTTGGTTATTCTCTATTGATTTGCACATAGAGGGAAAGTCACTAGTTTTCCCAACAAGTGGTATCAGAGCACGGGTTGGTTCGGTTTATTTCGTGTGTAAATAATGGAAGGTAATGTGGGGTGTATGATTAGCTTCAATGGAACCAATTGGGTGACATGAAAGACTAAAATAGAAGACCTCTTGTATTGTAAAGATCTTTATGGACCCATAGAAGGTGAAAAAAGTCGACCCCTAGGTGTGATAGATGGTGAGTGAACCAAGCTTAATCGAAAGGTTGTCGGGTTTATTCGTCAATGGATTGATGATAGTGTTTTCCACCATGTCTCTACCGAAAATTCAGCACTCTCTTTGGCAATAGTTAGAGAGTCTTTATGAGAGGAAAATGGTCGTTAACAAGGCTTTTTTTGTTTCGAAAGCTTGTTAATCTAAAGTATAAAGAGGGCAGCTCCATTGTGGAACATTTGAATGAGATGAAAAGCATTGTAAATCAAATTTCCTCCATGAAGATTCTTTTTGATGATGAGTTGCAAGCTTTGTTGCTTCTTAGTTTCTTGCCGGAAAGTTGGGAGACCTTGATAGTGACGGTTAGTAACTCCGCCCCCGATGGAATTGTCACTATGAGTCAAGTGACTAGTAGCTTGCTAAATGAAGAGACAAGAAGGAAGTCATCCGGTTCTTCTCATTCTGAAGCACTTGTCATGGAGAAGCGGGGGAGAAGTAAAAGTAGAACATCTCACAAACATGATAAATCACGAGAAGCTTCAAGTTCAAGGAAAAATATAGAGTGTCATTATTGCCACAAGAAAGGGCACATAAAGAGAGAGTGTAGAAAACTCAAGAGGGATCAAAAGAAAGAAAAATGTGATGAAAAGAAGCAAGAAGACACTTCCGCAATCACTTTCGATGGTGACATCATTGTTGTGTGTGATGACGGTTATGTTAATTTCATGTGTCAAGAGAGTAGTTGAGTGATTTATTCCGGTGCTTTATTTCATGTCACTTCATGAGCTGCTTTCTTCATATCTTATTCTCAAGCAGATTTTGGATTTGTTCGAATGGGAAATGAGGGCTTATCTAAAATCATGGGTGTTGGAAATATTTGCTTGGAGGTAAATATTAGTTGCAAGTTGTTGCTTAAAGATGTGATGCATGTCCTAGACATTCAGCTTAATTTGATCTCCACGGGGAAGCTTGATGATGAGGGCTACAACAACCACTTCGGTGATGGAAAATGGAAGCTTTCTAAAGGATCATTGGTTGTGGCTAAAGGGAAGAAAAACTCTACTATTTACTCAATGGAAGCAAAAATCAGCAAGAGTGAAGTTAATGCACTTGATAATGATTCCTCCACTGAGCTATGACATAAATGGCTCGGGCATATGAGTGAAAAGAGATTACAAATTCTGTCCAAGAAGCAGCCCCTACCGGAAATGAAAGGTACACCTCTCAAAACATGTGTTCATTGCTTGGACGGTAAACAACATTGAGTTATTTTTCGTAGGGACTTTGCATCTAGAAAGACCAATGTTTTGGATTTGATATATTTGGATATGTGTGGTCCTATGAAAGTTAGAACACTTGGTGGTGCACTCTACTTTGTTACCTTTATCGATGACCATTCAAGAAAGGTGTGGGCATATGCATTGAAAAGCAAAGATCAAGTGCTAGAATGTTTAAACATTTTCATGTTAAGGTGGAAAGAGAAACGGGGAGGAAATTGAAATGCATTCGCACGGACAATGGTGGTGAGTACCTAGGACCATTTGATGGTTATTGTGATACACATGGGATTAGACATGAGAGGACGGTTCGCAAGACTCCTGAACAAAATGGAGTTGCCGAGAGGATAAATCACACTATTGTTGAAAGGATTATGTATATGCTTTCACATGCTAAGCTACCTAGATCCTTTTGGGGTGAGGCGATGCGGACAACAATTGACTTAATTAATATTTCTCCTTCGGTTCCTCTACATGGTGAAGTGTCCGAAAAAGTTTGAAAAGGTAAAGACGTTTCATATGCTCACTTGAAAGTTTTTGGTTGTAGGGTATTCATTCACATACCCAAAGATGAGAGGTCTAAACTTGATCCTAAGGCAAAGCAAAACATATTTCTTGGATATGCACATGAGGAATTTGCGTATAGATTGTGGGATTCGGCCGACAAGAAACTTGTTAGAAGTAGGGATGTTGTCTTTCTTGAAGATCAAACAATTGAAGACTTGAAAAAGGTGGAGCAGCCCGAGACTTACATTGATGATCTTATTGACTTGGATCCGATTCCTTCACCTATTGTGCATGATGAAAATGGGGAAGAGATGCAGCCACTTCATGATGATGAAGTAGATGATGGGATTCCAAATGATGTTGAGCTAGAAAATGAGGGGGAGTTTCCAACTCAAAAGCCACCACTACAACCCAAGTTAAGAAGATCCATAAGAGAATGACAACCATCCAAAAGGTATACTTCAAATGAGTATGTGATGCTATCCGATGGGGGAGAGCCTGAGACTTATCAAGAAACCTTAAATCATGAGTAGGCCTGTCAAAATTCAACACGACACGATTAACCGACACGATTAACCGCTGATTAAACGGGTTTGGGTGAGACCTTAACGGGTTCACGTGTTAAACGGATCAACCCGTTTAACACGTTTAATAAACGAGTCGTGTTCGAGTGAGACATGTCAACCCATTTATAACCCGTTTAACCCGTTTAAATAAATTTAATATAATAATAAATTATAAATTCATAATTATTTTAAAAAAAATAATCAGAATTTATTAAAATTAACTATCCAAATATTCAATCTCTTAATTAAAAGATTTTTATTAGTGAACACTTGGAAAAACAAATAAAAAAATTAAATGATGAAGAAAAGAATGGACTTCACTTTTTATAGGCAAGGAGGAGGTCTCCTTCCTTGCAAATCTACCGATGTGGGATTCAAAACTTGTGAGTTGTGAGAGAAGTGTGAACACAGTGAAGGCATCCTTGAAAGCTTTTGGTTGGAATCCCACATCGACTAATTTAAGTGAATGAGAACTCTCTCATGCCTATAAAAGGCTGCACCTATTTGTATAGTCCTTCACCTTTGCCTTCCACTTACGAAAGCAAGTGGCACCCAACTGAAACTTTTTTAATAAAAAGAGTTTTGATGTTGTGGGTAATTAGTGGAGTTTAAAATTTTAGTAAAATAATTTTAATAAAATTTAATGGGTTAAACGAGTTGTGTCGTGTTACCCGTTTATTAAACGAGTCGTGTTCGTGTTGAGATTTTTTACCCATTTATTAAACGTGTCGTGTACGGGTTTATATGTTTTTCACCCGTCACCCGTTTAACCCGACACGTAACCGTTTAACCCAACACGTTTGACACCCCTAATCATGAGCACAAAGATGAATGGTTCAAAGCTATGCAAGAAGAGATGAAGTATTTGCTTGAGAATCACACATATGAGTTAGTGAAGCTTCCTAAAGGAAAGAAAGTGCTGAAAAATAAATGGGTATTCCGATTGAAGAATGATGAGAAGAGCTATAAACCAAAGTACAAAGCACAACTTGTTGTCAAAGGCTTTGGGTAGAAAAAGGGAGTGGACTTTGATGAGATTTTCTCACCCGTGGTGAAGATGTCATCCATTAGAGTTGTTCTCGGCATGGCTGCAAGTATGGACTTGGAAATTGAGCAACTTGATGTGAAGACCGCCTTTCTCCATGAAGATTTAGATGAGGAAATCTACATGGAGCGGCCCAGAGGTTTTAAAACCAAAAGGAATGAGCATCTAGTTTGCAAGTTAAAGAAGAGCTTGTATGGATTGAAGCAAGCGCCGAGGCAATGGTACAAGAAATTCGATTCTTTCATGATGGATCATGGGTATTCTAGAACCAATTCCGATCATTGTGTGTTTATGAAAAAGTTTCCGGATGGTAACTTTGTCATTCTCTTGTTATATGTTGACGACATGCTTATTGTGGGTCAAGATTCTACAAAGATTGACAAATTGAAGATGGAGCTAAGCAAGTCCTTTGCCATGAAGGACTTAGGACCGGTAAAACAAATTCTTGGTATGAAAATTCTTCGTGATCGAAAGAGTTGACAGCTTTGGTTGTCACAAGAGAACTACATTGAAAAAATGCTTGAAAGGTTCAAAATGTACAAAGCAAAGCCGGTTGGATCTCCACTTGCAGGCCACTTCAAGCTTAGCTCAATACAATGTCCTACAAGTGAGAAAGAAAAGGAGGAAATGCTGAAAATTTGTTATGGTTCAGCCGTTGGTTGCTTGATGTATGACATGGTTTGCATAAGGCCGGACTTAGCTTATGCGGTTGGTTTGGTTAGCAGATTTCTCTCTAATCCAGGAAAAGAACATTGGTCAGTTGTTAAATGGATTATGAGGTATCTCCGGGGTTCTTCCAAGGTGTCTTTATGCTTTGGAAATGGAAAGCCTATGCTGGAGGGATTCGCGGATGCAGACATGGCTAGTGATGTTGATTCCTGAAAATCTATATCGGGTTAATTACTCACTTTTGCAGGTGGGGCTGTTTCATGGCAATCAAAACTTCAAAAATGTATTGCTTTGTCAACCACTGAGGCTGAGTATATAGCCGTGACAGAGGCTAGCAAGGAGATATTATGGATGCGAAGATTCTTACATGAATTGGGCTTGAAACAAGAGAGGTATGTTCTCCATTGCGATAGTCAAAGTGTGATTCACTTGAGTAAGAATTCTACTTTCCATTCAAGATCAAAACATATTGATGCGTGATATCACTGGATACGTGATGTTTTGGAATCGAAATTATTTCACCTTGTGAAAATCCATACCGATGATAATGCATCGGATATGATGATGAAGGCCTTACCTAAAGACAAACATGAGAAGTGTAGAGTTTCAGCGGGTTTGGTCGGGTCCTCGGCATAAGTCGGGAGGGGGAGATTTGTTGGGTGTCCCTTCTTATGCCTTCTCATTGGGACCCAATTCAAATTAAAGATATGTGCATGTGTGCATTGAAACTATGCATTGGAAGAGTCTAGTACAAGTTAATAATTGAAGACCTTTTGTCTTCCAAGTTGCCTGATTGGTTTTACACTTTGAGCGGGAAAAATCTGTAGAAAACATTGTGAGGGACAACTTATTTTGTGAGAGAAAAGTGGAAGATAGCAGCCCACGTCTTGCTCTTGTTCAAGACTCATTTCTACTCCGATCAAGCTGAAAATTCAGGGACATATTTCTCACTTCCACAGCTAGTTTCTACTATTTTGGGTCGTTAATTGGACTCTTCTACAGCTGGTTTTCAATAACAGAAGTTCAGCCACTTTGGTGAGATCTTTCTAGTTGCTTTGTGTTGAAATCCACGTAAGGGTGAAATTTTTATGTTTGGGAGCCAAGGAGATATTTTTCTCTTGATGTTTGACATCTCTAGTTGTGACTAGAAGACTTGTAATGTTACTTCCGTTGATAGTTGAGAGATTGGACCAAGTTTGGTCCCGTGGTTTTTCCCTTCAAATTTCCACGTTAAAAATTCTTGTGTTTCTTGTTGTTGTTTTGATTTGCTTATTGTGCTTGCTTGTGGTTTTGATTATTCTCTATTGATTTGCACATAGAGGAAAAGTCCTTATGTATATCTGTAAATTCACTTGTCTCTGTTTGTGTAAGTGTATTTTGACTTAAAACGAATACCGCATCATGAATGCACTGGAAATGTAGATACATGGGAGGTGGAATGCAGGCTGTTCTCCACATGTACAAAATAAGTTATTCATCATCCGTCCTCTTATTTCTTGTATTCTTGCTATAGGTCATTTCTTTTCGATTTCTACGTCTGGTTCAAGTCCGAGAAGATAAGATTCTAGAGCAGGTCTCATCAGCTGATATGGTGAAAGAAAATTATAGTTTATTGCTTCATTTTGTTAAAATCTGGTCTGATTGTTCACCACTATTGTGTTTACTACTGTCATTGAGCTGAACACTTTCTTTGTTTCCCTCTTCCTTGTCATCAGATTCCTAAAATGTATACAGCTCAGAAGCATAATCGATGGGACAAACCAATATGACAATGAAGATGATTGAGGAAAGAATGCTAAAATCTTCTGTCCTTTTTAAGAAATGACTTCTATTGTACAGGTTAATGGTGTCCAACACGTGAGTTTGTATCTCTGTAAATTCTTACTTCAAGCCCATCCACTTCATAATGGATTACAAAGGATGTGCCTAGTTCACATGGGATATCTGGCACCTTGTGTTGTAGGATGGGCAAATTAATCAACGTAGTTTATGATACTTAATTTTTTTTCATGGATAATATCGTACCTAGATTGTTATGATTAGGGGTGCAATTTGGGTTGATTGGACGGGTTGAGAGGTCAACCCAGGTATATAATCTTTAACCCTAACCCTACCTTAACCCGAGGTACTCAACCCGAGTACTGCCCGAGTTTAATTCGGGCAGTCTCGGGTTGAATTCGGATTACTTAATTGGGCTAATTTCAGGTTAAAAATTGGGTTGGGTTCGGGTTACTTAATTCGGGTTGGCAAAAGAGGAAGAAGTGACGAGTGAGAGAGGGAGGCTAAGAGTCTGAGACGAGACTCAGACGAGGGAGAGAAGGAGGCTAAGAGTCTGAGACCAGATGAAAGTCGAGTGACAAGTGAGAGAGGGATCTGAGAGTGATGGAGGCACATGGTAAAGACTTGCAGTGAAGTGAAAGTCTGGACTCTGAAGAGTGAAGATAAATACTAACCCTAGTTAAATATATTTATATATTTATGTATATTCGGGTTCAACCCGATTTTAAGTTGTCAGGTTGAACCCGACAACTCGAAGCCTCAACCCGAGACTTGCCCGAATTCAATTCGAGTTGGGGTTTTTTAGCCCAGGCCCAAACCAAGTATTATAAATTCTAACCCAAGTCCTATTTTTTTCGGATTAGCTCGGGTTGAATTCGGGTTGGCCCCAAGTTGCACCCCTAGTTATGATTCTCTCTGGTGACCTCCAAAACATCTTTTTGCTATCCTATGCAATGGGTAAGAACACATGCATTTTATCAAATCATGTTTTACCTTGTCGATCTTCTTTTGTGGTGTTCACTAAATGTTATCTTCACTATTTTCTTTTAACCCTTTTGTGATTAAAACAATTTATTTCCATTGCTTTAATCACATTTTCCATTGTAGGTTGTGCTGAGTTGGCATATTGCACACTGATTAAGACGACGATTTGGAGCAGTAATTTATTTCATTTGCCTTCAGGTTCAGATGATAGGCATGTGATAGTAAGGGCAACCAAAGTTTTTTGCTGGGTTAGGTGCATAACTCTCGAATGAATTTTATGATATTGCTTCGAAATGTTTACACAGTGCAATGCCTTTGCCATTTATGTCTTCTAAATTCTTGCAGCCTGTTTTAACTTAAATGGTATCTTGTTGCTGACTCTGCCTTCTGTCTTACCATCTCCCACGTTGTTGTGTGTCTAATTGCCATTCATCTAAGTTATTGTTTCTCAATACTGAACGGCATGACTTTGTGTACACGGTGAATTGGTAGGGTTGGCTCCATATAGAAATGGGAAATCGATTGCACATATGCTCACATGGTACATCATGGCTGGTATGGTCCCAACCCTCTTTCAGATCAGAGGCATGATCATTGTGCTCATGTGCAATCTTAGGACGGTCCATGGAATGTCCAAATCGGTGTTTAAGAAGTGATCAAATTCGGGATGACTCGATTTAAACCCATTTGGCAATTGCCTGTCCGGGGCGGATTGTTTCTAGAATAATTTGAATACTATGGTCAAGGGAACGTGATCCAGGCAAAGAAATTCATTTGGAAAACTGTAATCTTCCTGGCATGTTGACCAATTCATTGGATGCCTTCGGGGTTTGGCCATTAACATGTTAAAAAGGTAAGCATGTTTATTTTTTCTTTCTTCTTTTGTGTCCATAACATGTGAAAGGGCTCATTAGTGATATTTCTTCTGGTCTAATATTTTCTGGTATCCTTTTTACATAGCAGAAGATATACTGTTGCACCTCACGAGAGGTTTAGATCAAGATTCTTTGGCATTTGGCATTTCTCTACTAAGAAGATGTTAGTTCTGTAGCTTCAAAATTGTGGCGTAACACATTGGACAAGCTTAATTGGAGGTATAGGTGTACATATACCAAAAAAAATGTTCTGTTGGTTTCTTTTTTTGCCCGGGTAGTTTATTCTAGCAAAAATGAGGCTGAGAAACCTTTAATACTGTAGTTCGGATGTAATACCATAGAGGAGCCTTTAGTGCCTTGTGCAGTTTGGCAGATGAACACTTATACCTGTTTGCTTTACTTTTAGGCTAAGAGAAAGAAGTGTTCAGGCAAAAGTTATGAACAAATCAACTGTATCACAAAGATGAGTAGATGTATAAACAAACTGAGCGGGGGCAGATAGTAAAAGAGGCAGATTATAATATTACATAATGAAAGAGCAGAATGATTTAATAAACATCATACAAAATAAAAATAATCTAACATAACTCAGCAGTGGATCCGGATTCTGATATGCGGGTCCACTCAGCCAGACAAGGAGGGCTCCCGGACCTTCCTTTTTGTTGGCCTCACCCATCTTCTAATCTTATCAACTCCACAACCATAATCTATACTCCACAACCATAATCTTAATGTCCTCTCTCTCTCTCTCTCTCTCTCTCACACACACACACACAACCCAATTCACTAACTTAACTATCATAGATCACAGGTTACATCAACAATTATATTGGGGAAATCAAACCCCCCCTTTTCGAATCAGAGGGGAAAAAACTTGACATATGAAGGAAAAAGACACAATCTCCAACCAAATGTTGGCAAAAAAGCCCAGAATAAGCCTTATCTTCTTTCCTCTCCCTAACTAGCTAATTTGGAATCTTTACTTTCTAAATCAAGCCTCTGTACAAATGCTAGATCAGTTTGATACCCAACTTGCAACATCATTCTCATTAACCTTAGTATACAATGGTAATTATATAGCTACCTGGATTACCATCAATAGTAGTTGTCACTGGATAACAACCCTTTGGTACTTCACCTGTGTGGAAGAATCAGAGCCTTCAAAGGGACCTCTTTTCCTGTTAACTCTACCACAATCATTAACGTTGTTGCAATTAGTAATGTTGAGTAAAGGGTCTTGGTAGAGGAGATGAGTAGTTGGTGTTGGAGTTGGTGCTGATGGAATGACCACTGGTGGTGGTGGGATCTGATGGGTGTCAAGTGGTGGTGGTGGGTGGCGCCATTGAGGTAGAGGTCCAGCCAGGAGGAGGTTCTGAAGGAGTGGCCCTGCTTTCATCACAGCTTGCAAAAGCTTCCCCTTTTCTGGCAATGGCTTCTCTGATACTAGTAGTATTTCTGGTTCTTGCTCTGATGGTGGTCGTGGTAATTGGGGTGGTTGAACTGGGTCAATAACTGGTGAGGAGACGATGCTTTCTTCACAATCTGAGGATGAAAATCCATTGTTGGAGTCTAACCCTCTTCTGGGTTCATCTTCAATGCTTGAAATTCCTGAGAGTGGAGCTGTTTGTTGGTACTGTTGTAGCTGCTGCTGTTGTTGGAGTAAGAGTTTTTCAAAGAGAAGCCTCTGGCATTTCTCTTGTGCTTCATCTCTTTCTTTGATGGCTCTGTTAAACAGATCTTTGAGTTGGTTCAGTTGAACTTCTCTCATTTTGAGCTCCTCATGTGCTTTCAGCTTTGCACTTTCTAGCTCCATGGCAGTGAGCAAAAGAGATTGCTTCAGCTCTTCCATGCTCTGTTTCAAACCAAAAATAGCAAATACCCAATATAGGTCAGCCCTCAGTTTGCAATGAAAATAACCCCATTGTTCATATCTGACAAGAAAAACAAAGGAACCTTAACCAACTAATCTCTGATGCAGAGAATTCAAAATGATTACCACATTTCTTGGCAGAAGAGGAAGATAGATATTTTTACCTTTGTTTGACAGTAGTAACCCCAATTTAGAAGAGGATTCCCTTGATTGTCCATTCTCCTCTTATGAATTGATGGAGAGAGAGGGAGAGAGAGATGTATTGAGTAGTGGTGGTTGGTGCCCCTTATAAGGAGTACATTCTGTCACTGTTTTCTTTTTTGCCTCTACTCCTCTAGTGTGTTTTTTTTTTCCTTGAGGAGGTTGGACAAAAGCACATAAGGCCAAACAGCCTACTAAGACCAAACCCTAAATCCTATTCCCTTTAATGAAATCTGATCGAACTGACAAGTCAGTTTTTGTTCACAGGCGATGGCTCTATACACATACTAAGCGCGGCGGGCATTACATTTCAGCGACAAACGCGGGAGTATGGACAAAACTTAAAGGGAAAATGATGTCCTTACCAAATTTTTATACTAAATTTTTCATTCTAAATAATATTGTACGATCTCTATTATTGAATATTAATAAGACAATTCAATAATAAGACTCATTTATTTGATGTTGAAAAATTACGCTACATCATTTAAAATGAAGATTTTATAAAAAAATTTGATAAATATAGCATTAATCAAAGACAAGGGGAGAGAGAGAGCCCAACAAATACCAAAGAGACTAAGTGAACGTGCTCCAGCCCTTCATCCATCTTTCTAGAAAATTTGCATCTTACCATTGAGCGGTAGGTTTAGTGGATAAGGACTCAATTTTTTTTGTTAAATATTTAAATTCAGTTTTCATAGTTATAATAACTCGATAAGACTAAACTTACCTTTCAGTTATTTAGAACATGCGGCGAGATTTTAGATTCGACTCTAACGTAGGTGTGGGATCACAGATAATTGTGTGGTGTTGATGAATAATGTTCTCTGACAAATATGTGAAATGACTTATCTGTATATTTATGTATTAAAAAAAATTTGCGTCTTAGTTACACTCTTATGGTCCGTTTGGTATGATGGAAAGTTGGAAGGATGGAAAATTAGAGGGTTAAATAAAACATCATATTTGGAAAAGAAGGAAAATAGAAAGAATGAAAAAATTGATGGATTAACTTTCCTTTTAACTTAGCAAAATCAATTCCTCCAAAATCGGAAGGATAGTAGATGAAAAGTTAATTATTAATGTTGATATGTATCTTATTTGTCTATATACCTTTTGATATATATATATATATATATATATTATGTATATATTAATTTCATATAAAAATACAATAATAAAATATGTATTTATATATATATTTTTTAAATATCAACTAAGTCTTTGTTTACTTCACACGAGTCTTTTTTTCAATTTCATCCATCTTGTGGGATAGACTCACCACGATGATACGACTTGAACTCGACACGAATTTTATTACACGAACTTGATTATAACTCGACACGAACTTGAAAATGACCTGACACGCGAACAAGAAATATAAACGACTCATATTCAGTTTAACCCGTCAAACTAAAAATTGACACCATCAACTCGTTTATTTAAAAATAAACATTTTCTCTATTTTCTAACTTGTATGGTAACACGAAACTAACATGTTTAACTAATATTATAGACATAAAATGTTAATTATTCGTAACAATTTATTAAGCAATAATATAATTATTATATAAAAAATATATTTTTACTTATTATTATATTTATTTAAGTTAATTTTTAATTTGTAGAAAAAATATTAACATAGATTCAATTAAGTGAAAATAAAATATTAGCGTTAAATTTTTTATTCAAAGTTTATGTGAGTCAATATGAATACGAACATGAACATGACACGAAAATAAACAGGTCAACTCGACACGACACAATTAGTTAAATGAGTTGAGTTAGATTTGACTAATGTTCGACACAAACCTGTAATGACTCAACACGAACTTGACACGACAAGACTCGATTGTCACCCCTAATCTTAGTCAGCACAAAAAAAAAAAAAATTAATCATTTTTATTTTCCATCCATCCTACTAAACACAAAGTAAGGAAAGTGTATCATTCCTACTTTCTTTCTTTAAGGATAAAAAGTGTATTCATACTACTTTCCAGCCTTCCTACTTTCTATCATTCCTACCAAACGGAGCATAAGAGAGTGAATGTGCTCCAGCCCTTCATCCATCTCTCTAGAAAATCTGCATCTTACTATTGAGCGGTAGGTCAAGTGGATAAAAACTTGAATTTTTTTGTTCAATATTTAGGTTTGAGTCTTCATAGTTGCAACAACTCAATGAAACTAAACTTACCTTTCAGTGCTTAGGGCATGCGACGAGATTTTAGATTCGGCTCTAACGTAGGTATGAGACTACAGATAGTTGTGTGATGTTGAGGAATAATGTTCTTTGACGAATATGTGAAATGACTTGTCTGTATATTTATGTATTAAAAAAAATTTGTGTCTTGCTTAAACTCTTAGAGAGTGCTCTATTGGGACTTTCATGCCTTTGCATTAGTGGTGATACCTAGAATATTCTAAGGTTGAGCTCGGTCAGGCTGCTCAGAACATCCCAGATCGGATCATTTTGCTCATCACTAGGGGGGCTCAAGTCGGCACCTCTCATCAACAAGTGCACGAACAGTAAGGATGACAGCTGACTTCCACCCAAGTACCACCTAGAAAGCGTAACAGACTCATGCTTGAGCAAGGAAATCGTAACCGTCTCAGCAAAGTTCATGTCAATCGCACATAAGGTGCAACCGTTACAAGGAAAATGCAAGGATCACGCCAAAGATCAGGCGATGCCTTAGAAGACTATAAATAAGAGGCATATCCCTCGCAATAGGGCATGAACAATTTGGCTAAAACATTACTCTGTGTAAAATCCTCCGTCCTATCAATAATATCACTCCCAAGAGCAGGAGACTCCTTCAAGAGTAGATTAGTTGAGTCTCTGAGCTGGTGAATCACTATAAATCTTTTGTGTGCCATCCCCCACTTCCCCAGTTCGATTCATAAGAGCCTAGAAGCTCCGACTGAACTAATCAGTACTCATTAATCCCTGAATATCCTTAGTTCTGTTCATTTGCGTGCCATACAGTCAGGAATTTGCATTCTTAGATCGAGTTCCGTTTGAATCATCTTTCCTCGGTTATTATGTACTTCGTTTTTCATTCGGTTCTGTAACATGAATGATTGATAATTCTCCCTAGGATCCGGTAGATGAACAACATAAATTGAATTCTCCTGGGCATGAATTTGGCTAGGCTCAATTTTATATGGTGTACAAGAAATTAAATTTTGTTTCAAAACGGTCGAAACGTTTGAAACATTTTTGTTTCATTGAAACCGAAACGAATCATTGATTGAATAAAAATTCCTATATTTCGAGATGTTTCGACATGTTTGATCTATATTTCGGTATGTTTCGACCAATGTTGCAAAAATAAAGTTTTAAAATTTTCTTTATTTCCATCTTATTTTCGAAATGTTTTCAAAATATTATCAAAACATTTTCGTTCTCAAACTCATCGAAACTATGCGCGGAAACGAAATTTTAATCCTTAATGGTGTAAACTTAAGCACGACATTGATTATAATGAATCAAGTTTACAAAATTTTTTTTTTAACACAATACAATGTAGGCACGAATCCTAATTCCACATAACACAATACAACTTAGTAGAGGTAGGTTCTCATTTACCAGCTTTAACATTCTCTATGCTTCTACCTATCTGAGTTACCTCAGAAGCAGTGAAAAATCGAGGTTTACATTGAAACCTTAATTTTTTTTCTTTGCTATAACCTCATTTCTTTTTATTGCATTAAGTTATGTGATTGTAATTTAGAGCCTTAACTGCAAAGGTTCTTCCACCACGTGGGCTGCTGACCTGGTAAAACTTAGAATGACTACTTTTCCTTTATATGAATGAATGTATTATCTTTTCGTAAATCTTAGGACAAATACCAGATACCTAAGAAAAAGTTGTCGTACATTATTATCATCATGATAATTCGGTGGAATTTTTTAGCCTTCGCCAAGAAATTCAATTTTTTTTTTGTTTTCTTCTATGAAAAAATTGTTTTTTGATTAAAATAATGTTCGTCGGGTAAAAGCAATAAAAAGAGACGAATTTGAGTCGATGGCACCGTGACAGTTGGTGCCGAACTCGCTTCGGGTGAAAACTCTATTATGTTTGAAAATATGGCATTTGGAAGTATTATGAAAAGCTATAAGAAGGGGAAAGGATACTTCCCAATGGCATTTTCCAATATGGTGTTCGAATTCTAGTGGAATTATTAAGAAAATATACAAATAACCATAGGTACCTGCTGTAAAGCAGAACCATTTATACATGTGTGTACAACTGATATAATTGAAGGAAGGAGTCTTTGTCAATTGAATGTGATACATTCCTTAATGGAGATGACATGATCACTTCAGTACTTAACCAATTACGTTACTATGATGTTATTTATCGTCTTTGAAAAAGCTCACGAGAATATTAGTTTATCTTTCATATGAACACAACTGGAAAAAATGGAAAATAGAAAATGCGATAAATTTATGGCTTTCTCAATATCTCCATCTATGGTCTTTGATGATTCTTTCATGACACCGAGTTTTTTTATAATTTAGTTTGGCAGAAAAAGTAACATATCAAGAATGTCAAATGTATGTGGTTTATGAATGATTGCTCGCATTCAAGAGTTGCATTTCAACTATAAGTTTAACATGCACATGATTGAGAAGATTTCATACCTTATTGGGGATATATATATATATATGTGTGTGTGTTTTATCCTTTAAACGTCTACACCGTAGTTACTTGGCTTTGGCTTCCAAAAGTTCAAGTACTTCCCTAAGTCGGCACCAAAGTGAATCAATGAATCTTGATCCGTGATTTGTATTTTCGATCTGTGACCACATTTTCTACATTTTGTTATAATAGATACTTCGATTTTAACTTAAGAAGGATGGTAAGCAAAGTCAATCCTTTGCTCGGGGACTAGGAGGTCGGAGATCATAATGCACTCATCATCCCTTGTAGTATTTTCGACTGACCAATGGTTTTCTTATTCTTGCTTAGAGTTGAAAACCTTCTTAATGGCAATGTGCATCGATAGTCACCATCGAAAACAAAACATTACAAGGAAAACTTGAGTCAGAAATGGTGACCAATTCTAATGTTATTAGGCTATCAATTTGTGCGGTGCGATTCAAAGTCTTGCTTAAAATGGGAAACAGTCAGATCAGCAATTAGATGTTGACCGTTCCGAGAATACCATTGTAACATCACGACAATGCACTAGTTTGGACTCGACGAATGCTTCCATGTACCCCTTCATTCTCATCAAGACTTTAATGTCATCTATACCTATATATACACAATTTCTTTTGCACCTCTTTCTCTCTCTCTGAAATTAGTCAGAAAAAGTAGCTGGTGAACCAAACTTGCCCACCATTGTTCGGCAAAAGAAAGATGATGGACTCCATTGTAGAGCCAAGTCCTCTTTGATAGGAAGAATATGACTTCCATTTTACCAACTTAAGCCTCACCCTAATGATGACGAACCGCAAAAAAAATCTCACTCTCATGGAATAATTATCATTTTGTATGTTGACTTTGGAGCTTTATTATTCTTTTTTGATATCTATCTATACTATAATAGATAGCCATGTGGTAGCCCTCTTTGAGCTCCAAACCTCCATTCCCCATTCTTCAATTTTTAAGTTTTTAGATTTTTGAAAATTTTATGTGGCACCTTTCTATTGGTGGGTTAGCCATTTACTCTAAATAATAATATCCTAATTTCTTGAATTTTCATTGGTTTTAATTATGTCAACTCTTATTTGTTGTATTCCTATTGGTCCATTCTTCAAGCTTAATTTATATATAATTAAGATTACTCCTCAAGTTTGATATCTGCCCTAATCATTGCATTACTTCTATCCATCCTAATTTATTTTTATACTAGTAATTGCCCATTTCTGAAGGCATTGATAACAAACAAACAAAAAATGCAAGCAATTGAACGTGACTAAAGACACTGTATAATCTAAAAAATCGTCAATTAAAAAAATTAAGAAAAATTGTTAATATTTTTTAAAACACATAAAGAGTCACCTGTTAAAGAAACCTGTTAAAGAGTAATGTCGGAGCTTGGTTGCCATCGCTAGAAGTTGGCCCTCTCATCTCTCTCTGGCTATTGAGCAGTGTGTGGGATGGTGGCGTGAAGTAGTGGCGTAACCGATTGTGGGATAAGGTGAGAGCATAGGGAGAGAGAACAAAGAGAGGTGCTTGACTGTTTTCCTTCACTCCTTAAAATATAACAATAGACTTTCTAAGCGTAGGAAATTTTTGAAGTGTAGTAACTTGGATATATCTAAGGTCATCTTCTCAGGGAACTCATGAAATTTAATTGGTGATGTGTGTGTGCACAAATGAAAGTAAAAATTCTTTGATTTGTGAAAAATTTGAGAAATAGAATTCTGATGTATGGAAATCAATAGAAAATAGTCGGTCAATCCTCAGGAATTATCTTGTCATAATCAAGCTCATTAATCCCCATTTGTAATTCATCTAAACTCATAATCAAATTCATTCAGAAGAAAAATATTCAACAACCCAATGTAGAAGATGTGTAACTTTAAAGATGGGTATTAGAATCTCTCATGGAAAATACGTAAATGTAAGTCTATACTCTAAGCATTAATCGTGCCGGGGGTTCGTTGACGATAAATCAAAATGCATAAATAAACACTAGTTTCTAAAAGTGATTTGTACCATCCGAAAAACATACTACGTGGTAAGAATATGTTAGAGGATCAACAAAGCTCAATCACAAACAAGAATCATCCCTCGGATCTCGCTGAAACTTAGCCGAAAGCAAAACTCATAATTTCGAATGCGACAATAAATAACATAGCAAATATATGTAAAAGAACAACTCGATTAAAGGAAATGTGTAGACTATGATTGCTTCTCAATTGCTAAGTTCAAATGCAAAGATAACAAAGCTTTGAAATCAACATAAGAGTGTCTTATCCGAAACCCGGCGAAGCTCTTACACTAGAAACTTTTAACAAAAACTTAACTCCTAAGTTTCAAAACAAAGTGAAAAACTATAGAAGAGAGAGAGTACTTTGTATACAAATACATCTCTTTATATACCCCCCATTCCCTCCTTCTCATTGGACATGGAGTGTGGCACGGGTGATGGGTGAAATGCCGAAGAAGTTTCCTCCGCCCGGCTCAACCAATGAGAGGCTTCCTTGAATTTTGCCAATAGGGATGAACTTCATTGGGATTGGTAGCCTCCCATGAGTGTAAGAATGAAGTAGTCGACACCACGCACCAATGAAAACTCATGAAAGTTGTTCTCTGTGAAGTTGACTTAAGACCAACCGGTTGAAATTGTATGATGAACCTATTGAAATGCCCTAATGAACCCGTTGGATATTGGTCATCAACCGGTTGAAGTATCCTCAGTACTTTTTACTTTTTGAAACTCCTATGATAAACCGGTTGATATGCTCACAGTATCTCATCTGGTTTCAGCATCTTCAAAAATCTTTGATCAACCGGTTGAAGCTCTGTTTCTGCACTATTCAACATGTTGAAGTTGAACCGGTTGAAAGTTTTTTCCCTTAATTCTTACTGATATTCTTCCTGCTGCTTCCCTACTTCCTACACTCAACCCATACTATAAAAGCGTTCATAAATGAAGGCTTGGGGCTGGTAAATAATTCTAAGAAGAAACTCTCTCTCTCTCATCATATAGACACTTTATAAATTCTGCCGAACTTACTTTGGCATTGGAGGTGGTTTGACTGAGACTACACCGATACCCTACTCTCAGTTTCTTTTAACATGATCAAAGTCTGATGGTTGCTGCACTCCGAGAAACGGAGCTCCGAACTCTGGACTATCTTACATAGCCCTCCAATGTACAAGTTTTATTTACTGATTGTTCCATCAACTAATATACTGACAATGAAAGCTACTTCTCTTAAGCACAATCACCGTGAATTTTAGGTCAATTGCCCATACATAACATGGGTTACCACCAATAACATCTATATAATAAAGTACAATACAATTCAAATCTCAAAAGATAAATAAAATGAATTTTGCTATTTGTGATTGAGATCTCTTTCAATTTTACTTTAAAGTTAATCCGACGGCTAATGTTAACACTCTAAATTTAATAGGAAAAATAAACTCATAAGAGTGTGTTTTGGGTGACTTTTTAAAAATACTTTTAATACTTATAATTTCTCATAAATATTTTAAAAAAAAAGTAATGTTTGGAACCACCCCGCCACCACTACCACTACCACCATCACCCCCATCGTCCCACCACCATCACCACTACCACCACCAGTCCCACCACCATTACCATTACCACCACCATCACCACCCCACCCCACCACCAAACTATCCCCCCACCATCATCACCACTACCACTATCACCAATGTCACCATCCCACCACCACCACCCCACCCACCACCATCACCACCCCCCCTTACCACCACTATCGATGTCGTCAACATACCACCCCTACCATCACCACCATTGTCACCCCACCACCACCACCACCGTTGCCACCCCACCACCATCGCCCGACTACCACCATCCCCATTACACCCACCACCACCCCCGTCACCTCCACCCCACCACCACCACCACCCCTACCGCCCGATCACCACCATCCCCACTACCCCCACCACCACCACAATCGTCACCTCCACCCTACCACCACCGTCACTGTCCAACCATCACCCCTACCACCACTACCCCTATCGCCTCACCACCACCCCTCACGACCACCACCACCACCACCGACATCGCCACCGTCGCCACCCCACCACCACCACTACCATCGCTCACTCCCACTATAAGCGGTGCTTAAATTCTTTTCTCTCTTCTCTACATTTGTGATTTGATTTTAGATGTGAATACAAATATATTTATTGTTGACCTTTTTTTTTATTACTCTGTGCCTTCAGACACAGGCAATAACTAGTACTATTATAATGAATAATGTGTCTATTTAGAGGAGAAAGCACCCACGAAGGAGTGAGGAGAATGTCAACAGAGAGGACATTAAAACTCTCAAAAAGGGAGGCATAAACCAAGCCTTCTTTCTGACAACGATCGATTCTTAAACTCTTGATTAACAGAATTTTGAGAAAATTAAGACTGATCAATTATGTTATGCCTAGTTAGTTGACTTGGAAGATATTATGATAGTCATTAAAACCGTAAAATAATTTTTTTTTTGATCAGAAAACCATAAAATAAATTAATAAGGCTTTTTGTTTAATGTTATTTTATGAAGGCATCAATTGTCAATAATTTTTAACTTGACAAAGAGCAAGAAACCGTAAATATTATTTATTTTAATTCAGTGGGAAACATTTTCACTTTACACAAGCTGTCACGCAGAAAAATGTACTCGTGTAACTTGTCAATTGCAAGTTACACTGGAATCAGGTTTTCGGGCCTCAGCTCCCCTTGTTCAACTAAAAATTGTGTTTTCTTTCATTTTTTTTTTTTTTTTGGGTTGAACGGTAAAGGGTGTTTGGGTAGTTTACATGTACTCCGATTAATCTTCTTTTAGTTTAGTCAAATGCAGGTCATTCACGTCGGAATTAGGGTATTCATGAGAGATAAAAATCTCTCATGACTGACCTCAGGAGGTTGTCAAGATTCGAACTCAATACGTTTGAATTTACAATTCATCTCTGTTACCACTTGAGCTACCCTTCAGATTATTTCCTCTCATTTTTGTATGCATTCAAATTGAGATACTTTAGTCCCTAGATTTTTAAATTTAGAATTAAATGGTCCAATTATTAGAAATGTTTAAATGGGTAATTGAAAACACGGGATGAGATCCACTCTGATATATTTTTCTTTTTAGTAAATCACCTACCATAAGTTGGACATGTTATATATTAGTACATCTTTCGTTTCTATACAATGAGTAAACAACCAAGAAAGAAAATAGAGGAGATAATTAGTCTTTGATGGAGATCCCATACATAGGTGGCACACATTTTTGGTGTTTAATGTATGTATGAAATGTCACTTTAATCCCCAACCACCAGTTTTATCAATTACATCCCTAAATTTTTAGGTTTGAGTTTGGTGATCCTCAAAATCATTGGTATAAAATAGGGCGGCCTTATAGTATAAAAATAAAAGTGTGATGTAATATAAGCTACCCAAAATAAAATTTACTACAATATAGCCTAACAAAATAATTTTTGAAAGAGTAAACCAACAAAAAAATTAAAAATTTGGGCCTAAAAGTCTAGACCACCTCGAATAATCACATTTATTAAAGAACAAAACAAGATTAACAAAAAAAAAATGCTGACAAAATCCATCTATTTCTCCAATCGAAAGAAGAATAATACACATCTCTCTTTAGTCAAAAAAAACAAAAAAAAAAACAAAATATATTCTCTACTTTTCTTAATTTTTTTTTTCTCTTTTGAACGCAAAACACCAATTAAACCATTAATTCTCATTAAAAAAATGTTTTCATAAAGTTTTTATTTGTAACAAATAAAATATGACAAAAATTTAGGTAAAAGTTGCATAGATAAATAAGTAAAATTCAAAGACAGTAAAATAATCCAAAAGAAAGATAACAATGAATTTATTTATAATAAAGTATAAAAAAAACATAAAAATACTAATGAAGAAATTAATTTTATTCCTATAAATATTTATGATCAAAAGTCATATTATTAATCAAAAAAATATATTAGCAAAATTTGAATAAACACATAATTAACAGTTTCGAATCTCATCAAAAAGTAAAAATAATAGATTTTAAATTAAAAAATTAAATTATTATTAAAAAATTAAAAAAATCTCATTGGCCGTCATTACTTTAGACCCTAAATGTTGTTGAGCCACCCCCTGATATAACATATGATGTACATCTCACAAAAAACAATTACATGCACTTTAAGCATGTATTTTGACAAAATTGATTATTAATAGACCAAAGTGATATACTTGGGATACTCCAAGGACTAAAACGTGCATTTAGTCGAGTTTCGCATGGCATTTTATTTTGCCAATTTCAAGTTCGATCATTGATTGGCCGACTAAAACTCAAATTGGGAACCTCATGGTCCAAAGTGATATAATTGGAAGAATAAAGGCTGAAATTAGACAAAATACATTTTCATGAACTAAGAAGTATTTTTCGTCTTTACATTTTTGAGAGAATAATACTATTTTGACCTAAAAATCTGAGTTAATTTACTGACATAATGATATGACTTTATAACAATCATTGGATCAACACCAAGTTCAAATGTTTGATGGGGTCTACAGTGAATTCAAAGGTCACAGTGAATTAGGTCAACAAATTATATCAGTAAATTAAGTCTCAATAGCATTGCTTTTTTTGAGAAAGTAAAGATTTAGGCAGACATCTCATTGTTCGTCGTGTTGCAATGAATCCAATAAATCATCCTCATGGGGGAGGTGAGGGGCGCATGAAAGGAGGCAGACCTTTGATGTCACCTTGAGGGAAGTCCACCAAGGCTGGATTCTTCTCTCTTTTATATCTTCTTTTCCCGGATTCTCTCGAAAGATATTATCGATAAATAAAAATATGTGTAACGATCTAGAAATTGATCATTATAGACAAGTCACATCTTGCGGGGAGCAACATGTAGAGTGTGAATATTTGGAAAATCATGCTGACAGATATGGGAGACAAAAAAGATTATTAGGAGATCACTTTTGCCAACATAACATATATTATAGTATAATTAAATAATATTTATTACCATATATTTAAGTTTTGGCAAAGTATGAGTATTAATCCACCGTTAATTATATCCTGGGAATCCTATCCTCCATTCTAGGTGTAGGCCCACTATGCCTTAGTGGTGATATCTTGTTGATTAATGGTAGGTCAGTGATAAGAATATGATTTAGTCCGCAACATGGGTGCATAATCATATTGTTTTTTTTTAGTAAAATATATAAGTATATTGTTCATGATAAGCTAGCTTTTATTTGTATAATCCGAGGAGTATGAAATCAACAACATGTAACTGTTTGGGCATTGAGTGTTCTGTTAATTGTGAAAGTATGTGAGAGAATTGATGCGAGCTTATGTAATAGTTTTTTGTTCAAGAACTCGAACATAAAATAAAATAAATTGACAATAAAAATGAAAGTTATTGATGTAAAAAGTTACAGTTGAAAATTGAATATAATAAAATCAAAAATAAAATTTTTTTGGTTCATGTAAGATTTATCTAAGCTTTATAAATTTATTAGTTATTGTTTGTGTCTGAAGACACGGATTAATAAAAAAATAACTAATAATAAATATATTTGTATTTACACCCAAAATCAAATCACAAATATAGATAATAGAGAAAGGATTTTAAGCACCGGTTGTAATAGGGGATGAGCGATGGTAGTGGTGGTGGGTTGCAGTGGTGGTGGTGGGAGACGGTGATGATTGTGGTGGGTGACGACAATCGTGGTGATGGGTTTTGAGTGACGATGGTGGTAGTGGCAGTCATGGGTGACGGTGGTGGTGGGCAACGATGATGAGGGTTGGTAGTGGTGGTAATGGGGTAACGACGGTGGTGGTGCCAATGGTGGGTGGTGACGATGGTGCATCGTGGTGGTGGGCGGCA